>JAJJMC010029152.1:1223819-1336385 GCA_023531435.1 Papaver californicum
GTTGGCCATGTTCTTTGCATTAGTGTTGATGCAGAGCTGTTGGCAAGCATTTATGGTTCCGTTCTTCTCGTAATGTTAGCTTTGCTGATTTGATCTAATAATATTCTTAGTGGTGTTTTTCTCTTGAGCGTGCTGTGTATCCAAATAAGGTTTTGTTGTATAGCTTGATGGTGATACCAGTTAGTGGCAGTTAGTCGAATTCCTCTTACTTCTTCTTGGCTCATCTGATGCTTCTAGTGCTGCTTATTCATATCGGTGGTTTATAATGTTGTTGATTCGTGTTGTGGTGTACTGTGGCACTTAAGCTTCATCACCATTCATGTTGGAACTGTTGTTGTCCTTCATTGCAGTGAGTATTTTCTTATCTCGTCAAACTTTGCAAGTGAAGGATGCATGGTTTGCTGTGTATACAAATAAACGCCCTTGCTTCTACTCTTTGGTGTGTTGTGTGAGAGCCTCAATTACAGGATTTCAGACTTAAGGCTCTTGTATGAAAATACTCCATCGTAGGCACGGTTCACAGTTCTCCTGTCTCTAGATGATATGGACCTCTTGTACTACTGGATTATTGGCTTCAGACTTCAGGTTCTACTAATGCCTGTAGTTCTACTAGTTGACAGAACTATGCTGCAAAATCAACATTTTCTTCCTGCAACTACAACAATTGCAACTACATCTCCTGCAACAATTTCACACATGTTTGTACTATTTCTTTTGCCTGCTACTACTATTGCACATTTTACACCAACCTGATTCTATGTGTGTGACTTGTAAGAGCAATCTCAAGTTATCTTTTTCAGCCTACTTGAGATTGAGGGAGGGTAATAGAATAGAGTGTGAGTGTGTGAATAGAGTATGTGTAGTGTGCGAAATGATTGTGTGAGGATTAAGTGTGTGGTGGACGCTTGGTTGAGAGTTGAGAGTCTATAAAGTCTGTCCTGTATTCATTCGGTTGAACAGAATAAAATTCATTCACAATGTAGTTCTATCACCTTTAACCAAATAAGCTTCCTATTTTCTTAAAACTCAAGTTCCACAAAAACCCAACATTTTCTATTGTGGAAGGACTCTTAAAAACTCTTGAATCTAACCCATTCACTTCCTATTTGAATGACAGCTACATTATCGTCCTCAACTGATTTTCTCGTACAAGTTCTCTAATCCAAAATAGCTCAATCTCCATAAATTTCTTACTATGTGTTCATTCTCTCGGTTTTAAGTCACAACCAGTTTCTGAATTTTTTATTGAGAGAAAGAAAGAAATTTCTAAGAAGAAAGAACGAATGGAGAAGAAGGGAAAACAAACTCTCTTATTTCTTGAACCTTTTGTTTTAAATAAAAAATGATTTGCATGAATCAACGCGAAGCCACATGTTGAAAATTAAGGGAAAACATAGACATATGTCTAGATCCATGCATAGCTATCTAGGCACTCAAGGGTTTGACATAAGGCGACTTCCTATTTCACCACTAACGATTATAATTCAGGCAACCTAAAAGTGTAAACGACACTTGAATATTAGAGTTTTAAACGTTGTCGGTGCAGAATTCGGCTAATGGGTTTAATTAAACCCGTGTAAAAATTTAGAGTGTTATAACTTTTAAGATTCGAGAGATCAATCTATACAATCCTGGTCTAAGCCGAGAAATGGTCGTTCAAGTATTGCTTCTGTCACTATATGAGGAAAATTGTCTATTTATAGGGAGGGAATCAAAGAAGGTATTGAGATTAATGGAATTGAATGCTAGTGATGGGATGTCTTGAACTGATATGAAAAGGATTTCCCTGTGTTTAAACTGAGAGAAAACTCTGTCAAATCAAAGTTAGATGTTTCTGGGATAATTATGAGATGATCATCATATGATTCTAAGTTGATTATATAATAGGTTGAAGAGCCTATTTATAACATTGGTAGTCAACACATTGATCTCGTAAGTGGTGGCAGTTGCAGAAGAGTGGAATAGTAGGGAAGTATTGAAATCTTGGTGAAGCCAGTTTCGCTCTGATAGAGAAACTTTATGGTTGTAATACCACTACTCTGTTTACTCCTTCAATTGCCATCATGACTTACTTACTTTCTCATCGTGGGTATATTGTGATACCGCACGTGTTGTAGGCCGCCATACCAAAACCCTAGTGAATATCACCCCATGTGACATAATTGATGTCTCAAGCATGGTTAAGTCTTTTTTTATAAACGTGTATTTATATGGTCAATCTTTGACCTACCTAGACTGATGTTAGTCTTAGCGCATTGATGAGTCTAAAATAATTATTAGTTTTGAGTCGGGCATGCTTCATATAAACTCATTATTTTAGTGATTGAAGCATAAAGTGTCTGATGAGACCAGCAATGATGCTTAACATACCATAAACGTAGAGATTCTGACAGAATTTAGTACTGACATTGGTAGTCGTGGCATATCATAGTGCCAACTGAGGCAACAATGATGTTTGGATTTTGTTGGATTGGTAGATGTAGGTCTGATGAGATTGTTGGGGCAAGAAGAGACTAGTATATATATCCATATAAAATCGTATAAGTATCAAGTAGAATAAATGCTAATGTCAGCAATAACTGTAAAATATTTAGTTTCGTCTTACTATGTCAAAATGGTTTAAACACAGCAAAGTAGAGAAACTAAAATATAAAACTTTGGTAGCATGACCAATTAGAATCTTGGTGGAAAGACCATTAAAATATTGGTAGTAAGACCAATCAAAATATTAGTGGCAAGACCAATTAAAATATTAAGCAGTAAAACCTAATATTGGTAGAAGGACCATCCAAAGGAGTGACAGAAAGACCAACCAATGGTGGAAGAGGGACCAACCAAAGGTGGCGGATAAGGGACCGGACAATGGTGGTGATGGGAAGAACCGTCCAATGGATGGACCGTCCATGGTGGTGCACGGACCGTTATGGTGGTAGCAGGACTATTCCTGGTTATTTTTGTATTTATTCGTCTCTGTCAATATTTTGATATTTTTGGTAATAGGACCTATGAGAGAGATTTTTGGTATAATGATATTGATATGAAAATCAATATTTAGAAAATATTAAAATAATAATATTTTAATATATTAAATAGGATAAAGATCAGTAAGGATGTGGCGGGATCATCCCAGGTTGATTTATATATCATATGTTCTTTGTAGCATATATTTAGATAAAATAGAATCTCAAAAAATCTTGGTGTAAAGATCTAAATATGAGAAATCCTAGATAGGGAAGTTTTAATAAAATAATATTTAAAAAAATATAAGGAAGGGGGACCGACCATGCGCCGGCGGCATAGTTGGCCGGACGGCCGACGCATTCCCACTAATTCCTTTTTCTTTTTATTATTTTAAATCTCTTTCCACCATATGCTTTTGAGACCATAATTTGATATGTTCTTAAGACCATTATTGCTTTATACCCTCACGCCATTTTTTTTAGGCTGCCTGGCGTTAGCCCACATGTCTAAAAGAGCAAATATTCACAGTAGCTTTATAAAATTCTACTGAAAAAAGCTAAAAACTGATTGAGTGATTTATTTTAATAAAAATAGAATATATTCTAGGAATCCAAATTTTTTTAATATAGCACTAGATTTCATTTATGAGTCTCTCTATACTAGTAGGCAATCTATTTAGGAGCATCGTGTTTATTCGAGAACAAGGCACAAGATAGTAGCAGTACCATACCCCATTCTGAATACATATTTTGTATGGTTGGAAATCCTCCGAGAAACATTGCAACAAGCACCAATAGAATTTTATGATCTCAGTAGAGTGAGTTTGAATACAGAAATAGGTACTAAAATATTCAGCATAAAAATCATATATTCATATAGAATATTGAAAACGCAGTCGGGTGATGCTCTAATATTATATGAATATATATGTATTTTCAAATATGCTATAGAATCATCACATGATTCCTATAGCAAGAGTTTTATATTTTAATTCTCTCACGCAATATAAAAATATGAATTTTGATGTCGGGTTAGTGACATATAAAATCCCAATATTGTTATGCTTCTACTGCTGGGTTGAGGCAATTTTATTATTTTAACCTTAGAAAAAATCCACTATCTACATTAAGTCCCCTGCTTAACGGGAACAATAATGCATGCATGGTAAGCACTAGATGGTGACAGTCTAATAATAGAAGGACAACTGCTTAGCTTTGTTTCCTAGAAATACCTTCGACGCAGGCTTGGACATATATGATCACAACAAATGACCACATAAGAAAATATTATGATAAATCCATGTGACTCAGCTGAGAGTAGGCACAGATGAATTCAATAATTTATTCGAGGAATAAATGTATGAATGATAAATAGTATCCAAATATTGAAGACTCTATATACACGACACTGTGTAGACTGCAGTGCATCAATATTACTCAATGAGAGCCTTAATGAATATATAACAATAGTAGGTCCATGCAATTCACCTGAGAGTGAGCATGGATGAGTTCAATATTTCATTATTGATAAATAGACTTCAAGTAATGAAGGTCTATACAGATACTATGAATATAGTAATGAACCAATATTACTCAATATGAGTCTTAATATTGATATGTATATATGGAACGAGTTCAGGAGATTCGACTTGGGAATTATTGCCCTAGAACAAGTTTAAGTTGCTCTATACTAGTGGGCAATCCATCTAGGAGCTAGATTCAAGTTTCTCTATACTAGTAGATAATCTATCTAGGAGCTTTTTTATTCAAGAACAAGGTCAAGGAAGGGAATCACAAGAGTGTGTTTTGAATATTTTGTAAATTCAGTGAACGTATGCGAAAATTCGCGTTAAGCACCAATGTTATTTTGAGGACAAAGTCACTCTATACTAGTGGGAAATCCATCTAGGAGTTGTCCAGTCAATGGAGATTCTATACAGGGTGAGTACTGAGTCATACAATACATATGTTGCATATGCATAGATTTTTGAGAGTTCAACTGGGTGAAGCTCTAATATTTACACAAATGTATATACTTTACAGAGAGGCTATGGGATTGGTTTAGAATTCCCATAGCTATTAGTTAAGTCATTTATCTCAATCCTTTGCATATTTAAGACCATATACAGAGTAAGTAATAGATAAAAATCATCTTGTTCCTTGAAGCTGACAACAATAGTACAGGCTAGCATCGAGCGATAACACCAACTGGCAGCGAATGGAGCAGTGGATCTGACAGTGTCGCAGGTTGATCATATGTGAGCTAGTGGCTTTGATGATAGTAATGGCGTGTCAGAATTCTTGTGGCCGACCCCATCCTTAACTTCGCCGAGAAAGTGAGTTCATGCACCAGAGTTCTCATCTTGCACGACTTATTGGTATCATCATGACTTTATTATAGAAGTGAGCTTGTGAGTCAACATTTATATCAAATACATCAATCATTAAGTCTCCAAGCGTAGTAGGATCTCGTATCATCAGTGTTGGAGATGTTCAAGCTGGTCGTGGTCTTCAAAACACTATGGGAATTTTGCACTCAAATGTTTGGCTGGTCAAGTTGGTCAGACATGAGAGGCATGCTTGGTTAGAATGTTGTAGCATTTGTCGCTGGTGAATGATTAAGTAGGTGATATCCTCAGCATAAAAAGTAGGTGGAACGGGCATCTTATGTGAGGGTTGAGGCGTTCATCAAGAAGCAATCACCCAGACGATTTACTTTAGAGAATTTTTTGTTCATCAAGAATACCATGGACATTCAGTCCCCAGTTCAACATGAAATATTTATTTATATTTCATAGTGAGTGGGGTTATTGGAGATGGCGAGACCATTGAAGAAGACTTGAGAGAAAATGTAGGGAACCAGTGGAGATATCCGGATGTGGATGTCATACTTTGAATGCCAGATTATCGTGTCAGTGAAAACATGTGACGCTAGAGTGAATGCTTTAAATCCCGTGTGAAAATTTCCGTATGCACGCCGTTCACTCTGGAAGTTGTAAAAACTTCATTTGATGTCTGATTTTAGTGGTCGAACCCAAATTTTGAAGTTAAGAGACTAAGCTATCATATGTAAGAAGAATCAATCAATTTGGAGTTTTCAATAGGTCAGTAAAACATGCATGAATAGTCGTGATTAGTAATCCCGTGTAACTTTTCAGATTTTGTAGATTTTAGCGTAAGAGCCATATCTCTTAGTTCATGTATCCGATTGACACACCCTTTCAATATGTTCTAGCAGAGATATGTATGAACAAATTTCATGAAGGAAGCATTGTCCCATTCCTCACCCATAAGTACATTTCTCAGAGTTAGGGGACTGAAGTATGTAAGCTTGGGTGTGGAACTCGTAAGAAAATCTTGTGAAAAACCCTAGCATGCGCCTTTCCATTGTGGAAGCCTCAAAATAAGTTTATAATCCTTTATTTATATGCCTTCATGTCTTCATATGAGTTCCCTGAACATGGAGCATTCTGACCCATGATATTCATATCTCCATATTGTGATTGTTGTTGAAGAAAGAAAATACTTGGCCGACCACTTGGCTGACCAAGTTGGTTGAACATAGAAAGTTGGCAAAGGTAACACAGCTAGCAGAGATCAAGATAAATAGATGGAAGTGCATGAGATTTATCTTGAAAATTGATGTGATGACCATGTCACTAACAACAAATTGTAGTCCAACATCCTAACATTTGAGAAGGATGAGCCCGAATTTGGAGTGACCTTGGTTGTTGAGTATTTATCCAAGTTGGAGATTGTTGTGTCTGCCTTGTTACCAGTGATAGATGGAACCTCAACTTCAGTATATCGCGTATTTGTCAGTAGATTGATGTCACCAGGGAGGAGTAGGAAACATGGGCTTATTCCCCACTCTTGACATGATTAGTAAAGAAGCTTCTCGGTTGGTTAAGAGTATTGATGTAGGGAAATTTTTTTCGTGATCGAGATGTGTACTATGACTAGGGTCATTATTTCTGAAGTGATTCTAGCATACTGGGAATACCAATTGGAGGTGTCTAGAAACTTCAAATTAGATGTAAACTGGTTTTATCATGGAGTTAATGTTATAAGGAGTTGGCCGACACTAGTAGCCCAGTTGGATTGGAAATTTGTATATTGTTGAACTTAGTAATCCAATTGGTTCTGATTAAAATTGATGACTGCGTTGAGTCTTCAGGGAGTGAATGAGATTTATTCGAACTTCCCATCAAAGATTTGGCTCTTCGACTAATTGAAGTTTTAGAGATGGTGATCAGTCCCCAAGTGCAGCTCACTTGGAATCCACCATTAGAACATATATGATATAATTTGATAGAGATATCATGCTTCTAGTCACTTGAACCTCTTATATAGAACAAGGGAGATATTAGAGTTTACCTATATTGTATTGTTGGTTGTTGCTGATGCGCCGGGGTTGAATCAAGAACTTGAATGGAAGTAGAGTCAAGGTCGGCACTGGCATCGAGGATGTCAAGCATTGTGGGACGGGGCGTGACTGATTTTGCACCTCATTGGTGGTCGGTCTTCTGATGAGTCGTTTGTTCCCCTGAGTATCTATACAGCTTTAATCGTTATTGAAATTCCTAGATTCTGATTACGTAAAATATGTGGTTGTATAGGCAGAACCTATTTTTACTTCTGGTAGCAGTAATGTGAGAAGTCTCCGATTACACTTTTCTTTCCCTTCACCTATCTGAGCAGGTTTGGTGTTATATCCGTACCTTTTCTCGAATTTAACTAAACCCAATATGTGCACTAATGAGGTTATCCCCTAGTAATATACATGTGCTTAATTAGAAGACGTTAAAGATACACTAGATATTTTAAGTATGATCCACATATGTCTAGAAGGGAGGGCATTTTAGGGTGGATAAAATATTTTGCATGTTAAAAGATTAAAAAGGTGGAAACGGATGAAACACTGGAACGTCTCCTTCCTCTTTTCTTTTTGGTTTTATCTCTTTTCAGAGAAAAGATTTTTCTTCCTTTAAAAATTTAAAGAACAAAATGAAAATCACACAATAAAAGAGAAGGATTTCTGGAGTTAGGGTACTGTTTATTGATTATTGTTGTACTGATATTTTTTTAGTTTTGAGTAAAGTTAGGGCTAAAGAAAAATCAACTACACTAAAGTTCTTCTCTTTAAGATTTTACTGGCGAGAGATAATGGGTTGGAAGTGAAAGCAAGATTGGTTAAATGTCTAAAATTTGATTTTGGTGTTTTTTTTAGTTTCATGTGCATGGTTATCATTTCAAACAAATTAAGGTAACACCATTTACTTTTATGGGATTGATTCTTGAATACTTTAAAAAAAATGGTTATCTAGCATTTGGTTAATCGATACTTGATACCGTCCATGGAATGTTTTGAAAAGATGTTGCACATTAATTAATTGTAATGGTAATAATATGTATCATTAGAAGACTTGAATCATTTAATTAGAACTAGGCCTAATTGTATGCATAATTAATAGTTATAATAGCTATTATTGGTGTCTTTTATCTCTTTAATTTAGTACTCTAAAATATCTGCAATAATGATGGGATAAACTATCTTACTGATTTGCTAGGTGCCAAAGTATTTGTTAAAATGTTTTTATGATTATTGCATTGCAGACTTGTTAAACGGCAATTTTAACTGTCTTAAGGTTTGTACTAGTTTGGGATTAATTCTGAAGAGTTATAAATGACGATTTTCATAATAGTATCCTACTCCCTCCGTTTCAGGAAAAGAGTTACTTTCTCTTTAAATTTTTGTTCCAACAAAAGAGTTACTTTCATTTTCAATATAACAAACTTTCAAAACTACCCTTATTATTTTAAGAAATGATATTATTCTCATCATAAAGATATATGTAGTATTAAACTTTTTGTTAGGGTAAATCTGAAAATAAATTACAAAAATTATTCTCTCTCATCTTACCTTAACAATTGTGCAAATAGAAAAAGTAACTATTTTCCTGAAACAGAGGGAGTATGTTTTTTTAGTTCATTGGTTTAGGAGCCATGGATGTCTTAGTGCAGGCCATATAAAAGGTTAGTAGAAACTGATTCAATCATTTTTGTTTTATGTCAGAGATATGTGTCATATTTGTCTGTATTTTAGAATTATATTGCTAATCAATACTAAATGATGGAAGCAAAGTTCAGTTGGGAAAAATGAATGCTAAGTTATATAGTTAACAAGGAAATGAATAAATTAATAAGTAAGCTGATGGAGTTCTGTTAAGTTATGGTGGAAGGGTTATTGGTGAACTAATATCATGTAATCAATGGGATTCAAGTTATTTGCTTGACTTTCGAGAAATGATGGAATTCGCAGTAGCGATTTTGAAGTATGTAAGCATCTACATATCTATTATTTGATTGATTTTATGTTAATTGGAATTTGGATCTTGTTTTGATTTGCGACAAGTTAACTTTGAATTTATTGCTTTATTGGATGTTCATAAGTGACTAAATTATTGCAGTACTGGTATAGTACTAGATTATCAAAGCTCATTGGTTTTCGTTTTTAGCTTGTACTATAATTGTTTGTGAATTTGTCTAAAACACCAAAATGACATGTCTAAGGGGTATACATACATCATTGAGAATAAGAATGAAGTTGTGCGTTTGTGTATTTTGTGTCTTGTGTTAAAATGACTCTAATGGATACCTTTTGGTTAATGATATTGAAATATAACATTTCATTGGTTGTACTGATTTGATAGGTAGTGCTAAATATATCCTTAGGTTGTTTTGTATATGCTTATTATCTTTTGTTTAAAGAAATGCTTATTTCTTTAAGTTTAGCGATTACCATGTGGAAGCCAAATCCTAGCAGGGGTTGAACTACCCAGATAATCATATGTGTAACCAAGGTTACAATTATGCTAGTTTCCTTTGATGTATTATTAACTCCCACTATACATTATTAACAATTATGTATTATTAACACCCACTATACATACTTGGGTGAACAAGCAAAGCGACGGGTAAGAAATATTAATTCCAACATAGTTGGCCTCAATAGTTCTAATGGTAAAATAAGTGACTATACTGGATGCTAGTCTAACTCGGTAAATGGAATGCATATTTTGTGTTAACTAAGATCCTTATTATTGTCCTATAATTTTAGTTATGCCGGTAATACGTTTGGTTACTTCTTTATGTGTATCATGGATGGTTGATTCCAATCTCTTAATTTTCCACCTGGGTGTTAAAGGCTAAAAATTCTTGTTGTTGGAAATTTATATAAGGTACCGCTATATTCTTGTTGTTTGTATTCATAATGGAACTAATGCCAAGCTAGAACTGAAAATATATAATGCTTTTTAAAATGCAAAATATTGTGAATATTTTAATGGAAAGGGGTTTTAGGTAAGCCTTGGAGGAGACTTATGGACTAGCGCCCTTGGTCGTGTGTTCGATGATATAAGTCAGAGATAGTTATTGCTATGCAATAGCTAATGTTCGAGATAGTTACTACTATGGTAAAATATACAAACCGTTTGTTGCAAGAGATGATTGCTATTTACTACTACGGTAAGATATTCAAACCGTTTGTTGCAAGAGATGATTGCTACTTTAACAAAGTTGTTCATATCATCTAATGGGAGATAGTTGCTACCATTGTGAGTAGTTCATACTATCTAAACATGAAAGGATAAACTACGGTCGTGCTTGATCCTTTCGGGGTACGTAGGCAGCCGCTCTGTAGTGCAGCATAACAACTAAATGTTTTAGATGTGGTTTCTTAAAATTGGTATTTGAGTAACGCTAATAGATGATTGTTGTTGGCGGTTCATATCATCTAACTAGAGTTAGAGACGGTTGTTGTCATTGGGAGACAATTCATACCATTTGGAAAAGGATGGTTGCTGCATATGATGGCAGTTCATATCATCAATCAAAAGATGATTACTAGCTCTTTGAATAGTTCATATCTTCTGAGATTAGTAATCTGTTGAGCTTGACAGAATGTTGTGAGTTTGCCTGACCAAGAGTAGCATCCTATTATTATGGCTACCCGCGGAAGACTGTCTGGGATGGTGGCTGGCATCCGACTGCCCTGACATTAGAGATTGGTCCTCACAGTTGAACAATATAACCATTTTACGGCGTTGATGATCCTAAGTTACTGTGAGTTTGTCAGGCCTTTAAGGGCATCCCATTACTATGGCAACCTACGGAAGACCGTCCGGGACGGTGACTGGTACAGGACTATCCTGGCATTAGAGTTTGGTCCTCACGGTAAAAAGATAGAGCTTTGACAGATTCAGTGACCTTGGTATGAGAATTATATTTACATGCTTATAAAGAAGTTTGAGAGAAATTAAAAGACAGTCGCTCCGAAAGAAAAGTAAGCTTTTCGATGAAAATTGGTATATTGGTTCCTCGAGTGGCGTATCGGAAAGTTAGAGCTTGCAAAGAGGGTCGTAACCCTACCTGTTAGGAGCAATACTTTTCTGGTCCGTCACATTGGGGACATTTTTCATTTTAAAAAAGATAGTCGTTTTCCAGACAAATATAGTTGAGAGCGGTAAAAATGTTTTTGCACTGCGCCTTCGAGCAGTAGAGAAGCTCACACATGTTTTCTATCATGGATTGAACTTTTTGATTAATAGGTTCTCCATACATGGTGAAACTCCTGACAAGGAGAGGGTTTATGTGTACTCTTTTAGTCCCCAAGTGCAACTCTCCTGAATCAACCTTTTAATTCGCTTCAAATTATTGTAGTCACTTGTGGAGTGATTAACAAATCTACGAGAGTGGCGATACTTGATATTTGTCATTTCTTGTCTAGTTGGTGGACGTCGAATAAGAGGTATATTGATGGTGCTATCCTCTATCCACAATTCTAAGAGTTGGGGAAATCAGGAGAGACCAGATTTTCCATTTGTTGTTATTGACGTTAAGCGGTGATGGAGTTGTTTGTGCCGCTTGCATTTGGTGGGCCCTTCGATGTGGTTATCCTGTCTATATAGGTGGAGTTGGAATTGGTATTGGTGTCGTACGTTTGGGTTATTTTACTTTTGGAGGTAGGGGTTTCCTTCAGTGACAACACCTATAGATGGTTGAATGTTGTATTTCTTGTTGGCGAGTTGTCTGTTACTACGAGTCTTACATGTCTCTTCATTTCTAGTAGATATGGATCTCTCTAGCAAAGCAGGTGTATTTGTAGTTGATCGCTTGAGTCTGGGAAAGAGTCTCTTGTATCTGTATCAAATCAGTTATGGTAGGCGGAGGATGATTGTTCCCGACTTTATCAGCAATCTGTCTAGAAGAATGAGTGTTGGTAACATCGGTGTTGGTAACAGGAAGAGTATTGTCAGGAACACCAGTGCTAGTACTAGAAAAATTGGCATTGGGGTTAGTTAGTGAACCTGATCTAAGATTAACCATTCTGAAAATTGAGAGAAATGACAAGAACTAATAAATTGATAAGTCGATTTTGCAACCGATAGATTGATCTCCCACTGTGGTCGCCAAATATTTGTGGGTAAAAACGAATTTAAGTGTAAAAAGGGGAAAATGAGGGTAAGCTGATGAGAATTTGTCTAATCCCTAAACATTTGTATTATAGAAGTACTTATAATATTTGAGAAATCAATCTGTACAAACCTGGCCTAAACCGAGAAATGGCCATTCTAGCATTGCTTCGGTCACAACTGAAGGAAAATGGTCGATCTGTAGGGAGAGAAGCAAAGAAGGTATTTAGATTAATGGAATTAAATGCCAGTGATGGGATGTGTTGAACTGATATGAAAAGGATTTCTTTGTGTTTGAAATGAGAGAAAACTCTGTCAAAATGAAAGTCAGATGTTTCTGAGATAATTATAAGATGATTATCAGATGATTATATGATAGGTTGAAGAGCCTATTTGTAACAGTGGTAGTTAACACACTGATATCGTAAGTGGTAGCATTTGCAGAAAAGTGGAAGAGTAGGAAAGTTAAAATCGTGGTGAAACCAGTTCCGCTATGATAGGGAGAATTTATGGTTGCAATACCACTACACTGTTTACTCCTTTAATTACCAACATGACTTACTTACTTTCTTATCGTGGGTGTATTGCTACACCGCACGTGATATAGATCGTTAGACCAAAACCCTAGTGACTACCCCCCCCCCCCCCCCCCCCCATGTGACATAATTGATGTCTCAAGCATGGTTAAGTCTATTTTATAGACTGATGTTAGTCTTAGCATATTGGTGAGTCTAGCATACTTATTAGTGGTGAGTCGGGCATGCTTCATAGAAACTCATTATTTTAGTGAATGAAGCATAAGGTGTCTGCTGAGACAAGCAATGATGCTAAATATACCATACACTAACAGAATTTGGTATTGACATTGGTAGTCATGGCATATCATAGTGTCAGTTGAGGTAGCAATGATGTTTGGATGATCTTGTTGGATTGGTCAACGTAAGTTTGATGAGATTGCTGGATCAAACAGAGACCAACATATATGTGTATAAACTTGTATGATTTCCAATTAGAATAAATGCTAATGTTAGCAATAACGGTAAAGTATTTTGTTTCGTCATACAATGTAAAAGTGGTTTGAACAACAAAGTAGAGAAACTAAAATATAAAACTTTGGTAGTATGACAAACTAAAATATTGGTAGCAAGACCATAGATGATGGGTTTTTATTAGGGCTAAAATCGTAAAAGATAATATTTCTGACCCGGGTCTCAGAAATATTGAACTTTGTAATTCTGCAAAGAATTTTTAAAGATGGCGCTCATCCATGTCTCTCTATGTATCTATGTAATCACATGAATGCATCACCTGGATGACCTCATCATATTATTACATATACGATCAAATTCATTAGAATAACAATGGTGATTATTACACATTCTCAGATGTTCAATGATTTTATATTACAAATCTCAAGCTCCTAGATAGATTGCCCACTAATATAGAGCAATTTGAGTGTTCTTTAGTGCTATATTCCACAGTTGAATTCCAAAAAATTACCTTGTTTCAACATTCATTCTCTATTGAGTGGTATTGAATTACTAGATAAATTTATCCTTGGACACGTCAATCCTTGCTTAAGGAATCAACCAATGGCATAAATATCCTTCATTAAACATTCAAGACACAGACAAATGTTCCAAAGACCTAAAAATGCGTTTTTATACTATGCTCGTCAGGTGTGATTCTGCATTTCCCTATACAAAGTCGTGAGCTGGGATTAATTGGTAATGAATCTAGGGAAGAGTTATATTCCAAACTCTTTGTATGTATTTCCTCTACAACATGTTAAAAAATCACATCAATCAGATAAAGCGAGCTTAGAGATATGATCGAAACATCAAACTAAGTCGCAACTGAAAAAATTCATGAATTCTTCCTGACTTTTTTATGTTTTGTCTTTTTGAGGCCCTGAACGAACTTTAAACTCAAATATTTCTGCGGTGGGAGATACCTGGTCTTCTGGGAATCAAAAGGTTGGTGTAGATCATCGAAAACAGACTCCGTATAAATATTTTACAGCGTTTTTAGTGAAGACCCTAAATCTGAATTTTCTGACGACGAAGTTTCACGAAATTATTCGTTCTTTTACGCAAGTGTACATCATTATTTCACTCAAGTGATATTTTTGTGTAATCATACGACAAATATACACTAGATTTCTTACTTGAAGCTACCAGTAACAAAGCTAGGGTTAGAGACATTGTTGGTGCAAATAGAAGAAGAAGAAAAGTCGAAAGGGAAAATGATTCTGTTTTGCGCCCAAGTCCAAGGGACTGATACCCCTTTACCTTGTCCGCTTTAGCTTCCATCCATGCTTGTCCACTTTATCTCCCACCCAAGCTTGTTCACGTAAGTCCACGGGGCTGATGCCCCCCTTAGCTTGTCCGCCTTAGCTTCTATCCAAGATTATCCGTCTTAGATACCCAAGCTTGTCCGTCCAAGATTGGGGTTGATGCCCCCTCGCCTTGTCCTCTTAATCTACCTAACAAGCTTGTCCTCCTTAGCTCCATGGAAAAAGCTTGTTCACCCTAGCATAACAAGCTTGTCCGTCCTACTTAGGTCACAAAGTTTGTTCGTATGTCTTAGGCTACAAAGTTTGTCCGTCTTAGATAGCCATAAAGCTTGTTCGTCTTAGCTTAACCATTAAGCTTGTCCGTCTTAGCTTAGCTATTAAGCTTGTCCATCCAAGCTAACAAAGCTTGTTCGTCTTAGCTCCATGGATAAAATTTTTTCGTCCAAGCTAACAATGCATGTCCTTCTAACCTAGCAATGCTTTTCCATCCTACCGAGTTTCTAAAAACTAACTTGTCCGTCCAAGTCTTCTCTATTGCTTGTCCGATCAAGCATATTATCTCTCACCTTGTCTATCAAAGTCATACTGGCCTCACACGCATATATTTTCATATGTGGTCTCACATATATATTCTTGTGCTCAGCATACAATATATACGCTTATACACAGCATGCTACACTTATTTCTCAACAAAATACGTCAATGCTAATTGATCTATTTGAACTCACATTGTTCCTCATAAATACAATGAAACAAAATAAAGTACATATTTTATTTTGAGTTTTATATTTCTTTACGATAGGTCTTGCTAGAATCATCAGGTTAGTCAAGTAGGACGAGCCTTTAGCAAAAAGACTAACAAAGCAAGTCCAATTCAACTTCACATTGGTAGTGCTTAATACTACAATATTACATGAGACATCAAAGGTGTCACAAATGGGGGGATATTCACTAGGGTATTGGTATGGCGGTCTACGATACGTGGTGTAGCAATACATAAAGAGAAAATCGTTGGAAAGTTCAATTAGCATTTGGGCAGAGGATGGTGGTTGAGAAACCGCCCATTCAACCTCAGATGAAATGGCAGCAGTTATTAACACTTTCTCCACCATCTTCGCTTTGTCATTACTCCAATATCTATACTTTCTTCATGATATGAGGTCAGGTGAACGGTATAATAACTATTATAAATAGATTTCTCAACCTATTGAACACAAGAAAGAACAATACAAGTCGAGCAACTTGATTTCCAGACCATCTTCTCATTTAAAGAGAGTTGTTCATATCTATTCACCTATCATATCCTTTAGATTCTGATACTCTGACCTCAACCTTTCTCTCGCTTCCCTCCCTAAGACCAACCCTTCGCCTTCTCCTTTGTGACTGAAGCAAGACTGAAATGACCATTGTTTGGTTTAGGTCAGGATTGTATAGATTGATCTCTCGAATCTATTTTTTTTTTACTATTGCAGTAAAAATATTTAAGGATTAGACGAATTATTACCTGCTCACTTCACTTTTCTAAATTTACCCTCATAACTCTTTTTCTCCACAAACAAATACCAATCAAAATATTGGTAACAAGACCAATTAAAATATTTGGCAGTCAAACCTAATATTGGCAGAAGGACCACCCAACGAAGTGACAGAAAAGACCAACCAATGGTGGTAGAGGGACTGACCAAAGGTGGAAGATGAGGGACCAGTGGTGGTGAGAGGAGTGACCGATCAATGGTGATGATGGGAGGAACCGGCCAATGGATGGGCCTTCCATGGTGGTGCACAGACCGCCATTGTGGTATAGCGAAACCATTCCTGGTTATTTTTATATTTCTTCATCTTTGACAATATCTTGATATTTTTGGTAATATGACCTAGGAGAGATATTTTTAGTATAAATACCAAAAGGAAATTTGATATGAAGATCAAGATTTATAAAATATTAAAATAATAATATTTTAATATAATAATATTCTAAAATAAGGATATTTTAAAATAAGGATATTTTAAAATAAGGATATTTTAATATATTAAATGGGATAAAGACCGATTAGGATGGTAGCGGGAACATCCCAGATTGCTTTGTATATCCTATGATCTTTTTAGCATATATTTAGGTAAAATAGAATCTCAGTAAATCTTGGTGGAAAGACCTAAATAAGAAAATCCTAGATAGAGAAGTTTTAATAAAATAATATTTTAAAAAATATAAGGAAAGGGACCGACTACGCATAGACGGCATGGTCGGTCGGTCGGTCGGCACGGTCCCACTATTTTCTTTTACTTTTTTTTTTAAATGATTTTTTAATTATTCTTTATCATTTTCCACCATATGCTCTTGGGACCATAATTTGATATGATCTTAAGAACACTATTAATATGTACACCCATGCCATTTTTTCGAGGCATCCCGGTGTTAGCCTAATATCTAAAAGGGCAAATATTCACAGTAGATTTATAGAATTCTGCTGAGAAAAGCTATAAACTTTTTTAGTGATTTATTTTAATGAGAATAGAATATTTTCTAGGAATCCAAATTTTTTTAATATAATACTAGAATTCATTTATGAGTCGTTCTATACTAGGCAATCTATCTAAGAACATCATAGTTATTCGAGAACAAGGCACAGGATGGTAGCGGTACCATACCGCGTTCTGAATACATATTTTGTATGGTTGGAATTCTTCTGGGAAGCATTGCAACAAGTACCAGTAGCATTTTATGATCTCATCAAAGTGAGTTTTGAATACAGAAATAGGTACTGAATTATTTAGCATAGATATCATACATTCATTTAGAATAATAAAAGCACAGTCGGAAAAGACTTTAATATTATATGAATATATATATATATATATATATATATATATTCATATAATAAATAGGCTATAGAATCAGCACAGGATGCCTATAACAAGAGTTTTATATTTTAATTCTCTTGTGGAATATAAAATATGAATTTCATAGTTCTGATGTCGGGTCAGTGACATATAAAATTCTAATATTTACTACTATTGGGCAAAGGTAATTTTATTATTTTAGCTTTAGCAAAAACCCACCATCTACAAAAAGATATTCATATCGAGACATGAAAACATGGAAATAGATGGATATAAACTTATTCCAAAACTCCCATGGCGGACAGGAAGATGCCAAAGTCTTCTACAATATATTCTTACAAGTCCTACAAATGGACTACTACACATTTCAGTTCACCAACAAGCAAAAATCGTACAAATGGTGGGGAATGGAGAAATGCATCCTTCACTTTAACGTGTTAAAAGGGCTCGGTGTTTCGAGTTATATTTTAGGAGATAGGTCCATCACATTGAAGTTCACAGAGTCTGATAAGTTGGTTTCTCCTGATAACGATTTCAAACACATTTTTTACCACCAAATCAACTTGAAACCCACATTTTCCTTTATAAGATAAATGGTAGGTTTTTTCTGATAGAGAATTGGGGTCAAACACTAAAGTCTTCGATAGATAAAGGGAACTTCACCATCCGGTCATGAGGTCTCCATCTCTAACTCATGGGGAATTCGCCAACCGATCATCAGGTTTCCTCCTCCAACTCATGAGGACTTCACCATATGTTCATGAGGTCTCCACCTCCAACTCATGAGGCCCTCACTTCATTTTCAAATCATCACTCTCTCTTATCAACCTAACTAACTCAGGAATCCCACGGTGCCAACAATTCTCTCCATGCCTAGAATCCCAAGCTGGATCCCTATTACCCATCCCAAGATGGTGCAGGTCAAACCTCAAGCTAGCACTGTATCCATATGACATCATCATCATAATTACATCCATAATACCAGTGCTTTGGGAGGTAAACACCAACTTAATTCATCAATGGCTCCGCCATTCTCAACTTCTCGTTATCTATTCATCTGACGTCTAAAATACTACCACCTAAAGCAGAATCAACAACCGCATCAAAGACAACATACTCATTACTCTGAATTTGGAAGTGGATTTCATGATTCTCTTGGTTTCCAACGAATTCTCCTCCCTCATTTATGAATTCATTCATTCACCGAACCATGGTCATAAGCTAAAATACAAGTTCAATGGGTTAACACGCTCCAAGCTTGAGAATTCAAGTAAAGGACTTAAATTTAGGAGTATGAGAGTGAACTAATGACGGAAGGATTCATCATGAAATATTCATGATAGGATCAAGTGTACAAAAGACGTAACAAGGCATTTTTCACGACAATCCCGTCGGGAACATTCTACATTAATCAGTATGGTTTCAAAACCTGCGGATAACCGGTGAAAAACTAAAATGTACATTATATACCGAAATGATCTCCTATGTGGCTACAACATAACAAAAAATCATCTTATTTCGAGAGATGGTATAGGAGACGTAGCCCAAATACTAAACGAAGTACAAGTTGAAAACTGCTAGAATTTTGTCTGAAATCTTCTTGGACACTTACTGTTCACCCCATTTGATCAACCAAACAATATTTAAACATAAATTTTCCACATAAGAAAGATAGTTAGTCTTTCTGTGATTCCAAATTGAGGTTAATCATCGAAAAAAACGTTGTATGAAGATTCTACAACTTTTTTACTGGAATGTCTCATACCTGAAATTTTATGACGACGAGATTAAAAGAAATTTTTGGTTTTCTCATGCATATCTCCATTCATCGAAACATTCGAAGAGTATGAACATGTGATTATGAAAGGTGCAAGACTTGCTTTATGTACACCCAAAGCAATGGTATAAATAGACTCCACCATATCAAGTTAGAAGACGTCATCAACCTTGTATCACCATTGTTGCATTGTTACTGTCATCATATTGCTCAGTACTTCTGTTGATACAAGATAAACTACAACTTGAGTCATTTCCCCATAGTCATTGGTGTTCTAGCTCCCATATGATGTTGCCTTATCGATATCACCACTAGCACTTGGCGTTGTATACTAAAACCCTAAGCACTAGCGTCTAATTCTTGCTTATTGGAGAGTCTAATACATCTAAATCCTAAGTACGCGTCAAGGACATTGCCTGGAGGAGACAACACTAAGTTATTATCCTATTCTTGAATCAAATCTCAAGCATTCGTTATACATACTGTCACCATATAGTGTTTACCACAAAACATTATTGTTCCGCACTAAGTAGGGCTTAATGTTGATGATGGAATTTTGACAAAGGAAAAAACTGTAAATTTGACTGTCCAATATCAGAAATATTGAATTTCCAAATATATCGTTGTCCCCTGTTAGAAATATAAAGCCTATATTTCTATCACACTTTCGAACTAAGAATACAATTTTTTTTAATAGTTATAGGCATTTTCCGTTGTCATGTTAGCCTTAGCCATGCTTGGGCATGTCATGATTTGTCGCAGTCATGTTTGTAATAGTCATGCTATCCGCAGTGCCATGCTTGGTCATGACATGATTTTTTTCGTAGTCACATTTGTCGTAGTGATGCTAGCCGCATCATGCTTGGTCGTACCATGATTTTCCATAGTCATGCTAGCCATAGCCACGCTTGGCGTGCCGTGATTTTTTCGTAGTCGTGCATGTCATAGTCATGTTATTCATATCCATGCTTGTTCCTCAAGCACACTCCAACCCTTGTTTGGTCCTCGAGAACATGGCGCCAACCTTGCTTAGTCCTCGTGCACACGCAAACCCTTGTTTGGTCCTCGAGAACATAGCGCCAACCTTGCATAGTCCTCAAGCATGTACCAACCCTTGCGTGGTCCTCGTGAGCATGGTGAGAACCTTGCTTATTCCTTTAGAACATGACGCCAATCCCATACTCGGTCATTCCGAATTTTTACATAATCTTGAATTTGTACCCTTCCAAGCTTGTGTCATTCCCAAGCCTGTGCACATCCAGGTTTTACGCTTTCAAGTTTGAGCAATTTCCAAGTCTTGTTGTATTCAAGCTCGCGCTCTTCCAAGCTTAGACTTATTAACTCCACTAGACTTCACACTTGTAGTTAGATTATTCGAAAGAGTCATTCATATGACCCAACCATCAAACATGTCACACGAGAATACTCATTAGGGTATTGGTCTGGCAGTATATAGCCTATGATGTGCAACTGAACACCCATGATAAGGATGAATTCAGTGGAACATTATTAGAGAGCGATTAATGAGAATTACGGCTACAAGTTTTCTTCCAACAATAATGGGAATTACGTTTTCGAGAATTTATCTAGCAATTATGAGCATGCTCTCAACCACGTTCCCCGCCTCATTATCTCTCAATCTCTTCCATTTTTTACGAGATCAAGAGTTCAACACTCTAAATAGAGCACTCCGTCTATTTCGAAAAATATACACAGAACAACAATACAAATTAGAGGCAACAAGTTTATGGAAGTTCATCAGACTATCATAAACAACTTCATCTTCTTAACTTGAACTCTGCCGCAGAGATTCGAGTTCTCCGAATATAACTCATAAATCTCTAATCCCATCCTTCTCTGCTTTCCTCCCTAGTATCAACCCTTATCCTCTTATGTGACCGAAGCAAAGATGGAACAACCATTTTCTTGGTTTAGACTAGCCTTGTACGATTTTGATCCCTCATATTCTTACGATTTACCCTTTCACCCTTTTATCTGGTTTTCCACTAAAAACAAAAGTACATTTAAAAAAAAAAGTTATTGAGATCTAACGATTTTAAAAATATAGTTGGTGTAGTAAAATGGATGGCAGTGATCGTATGTGGTATGAGAAGAGTGTAAATAAAAGATAAGAAAACTCTCAAACGTCTAGTTTTTGGGCTATAAAACAACACAGATGTTGCTAATATTTTTAACACATTTGCTTGCTGAAAATTCACAACCTACATCGTCAATATGTTTTTTAGTGATAAAAACAAAGGTAAAGAAATATTTTATATACAACAAAAGAGGTTTGCCCATTATGTATCATGGATGATCATAATATGATGCAATTCCCTCTGATGTATTCTAAGCGTGCACAACTATGTTGTTCAACATCAAAACACTCACTGAATCTCAGACAAATAAAGAAGGTTTTTGCAATCTTCCTTGCAGGCTAAAGAAAGTGAAAAAGAAACTGAATTATGCATAAAATTCTAAATTAATATAAAAATAAAGAAGTTAAAATTAACGCAAAAAGTATTAATATGGAGGAAATTATTTGGTAAAACATTGTTTGCATAAAAACACTTATTGCACAAACCCTGAGTGTACCGCTTATATGACAATGCACACTTATAAAGCACTAAAACATATGGGTTAATTAATATTTGGTACTTATATTTTGTCGGGAGGTAGTATTCGGTCTAACTTTTTTCCAACTTAGTGGTTGGTACTTAGAAATGACGCTGGCCCGAATTGACCCGATTAAGTCATGACGTGTTAAAACTTCAGTTAATTAAATATACGATTACAAAAATATATTTATCTTTTGTAACAACGGCTAACTGTATCTTAAACCCATCGTATACGTGGAAGATCCACATTTGATCTCTACCTATCTAAATGATTGACGTTTAAGATTAGAAAACTTGTTCCATTTCTTCATCTCTCACACTTAGCCGATATTCCTTAAAACCATTTGCATCTCCATATCTTCAAAAGCATTACATACATAGAGAAACTTCAAATCTCAAAACCATTTTCATCCCTTTTGTATCCGAATCCGTTTTCTTCGATTTGTTTATCCAAAACCCAAATCATAACCCTTTTCCATTTGATCATGATGTTACCAATTCAAGAAGATATGATTTTGTGTATTTTAATTACATAAAATTTTGAAAATAAGATTAATTTGGTGGAGATTTGAAAGCAGACTTATCTGAATCATAGTGGATTCAAAAACAGGTAAATCATATGAATCAGACTTATGTGAGATAAAGTGGTGGGGGTTTAAAGAACATATTGATGTTGAAGGGTTTTCTTAAAGCTAGTTAATGGGTTTTAATGAGTTTTGATTGAATCATAGTGGGTTTTGATTTAAATATGATCTTAACCAAAAATTAAAGAAATCAAGATTTAATTTAGGATTTTAGGGAGGATCTATTGAACTCATAATTCATTAGATTTTTTTTATGAATGTCAACTAAGAAAAAAATGAATCTAATTTTCTTTCGAAACTTAAACACGAAGGGACGGTAAGATTCAGTTAATGTTGATCACTGATGACGGTGGGATTGCATGTCATGATTAAAGATTTCTGTTTGTTTTTTATTTTAAGAAATTAAAGCTTTATGTTTTTGGTTGTGGTTTTGTTTAATAGCGTACATGATTTTTTTTTAGGCGTTTGTAACGCGATCATGATGTTACTAGTTCAATGAGCTTGTAAAACTATTTGTGGTTTACTTGTTTTATGTGGGACAGTTAGAATATGGGTTGTGATTTAAAGATGGGTTGGGTTTGTAATTTTTTAGTTTAAAACTTGAGTAATGTTGTTTTTGTAGTGCTGAGTTGTGATTTGAAACACTCAAGAGAAGCAGTTAGCAGTTTTTGTTCTTCTCTGCAAATTCATGTCCTTCTTAGTTGAGATTTTGGCGGTGAATGATGGAAGTAATGAAGTTTATATTGATATATTTGTGGTTTTCATAATTCATTTGGTCTAGAGAAGTAATGTGTTTTTGTTAGTGGTGGTGGTGACAAGGAGACTGAGGAAAAGACAGGAGAATGAAGAAGAAGACGATGTGAATTGTCAATTTGAAGGTTGAATTGTTATCAACAAAAGAATCTCATTATAAGTCCTTCGATCACTGGATCATATTCCATAAAATATTACCCATCAGATTTTATATAAAAATATTTATCTTTAATTGTTCAAAGACTGCCTTATAGGGTGTGCTTGATAAAGTTGGTCATTCGATTGCAACTTACAAGCTCTGATTTGTCCTGGGTTTGTAACAATTTGGGGTTCTTCAACTGGCCTAATTAGAGTTCTTCAATTTGGGAAAAAACATGAATTAAGGTTCTTCAATTTGATTGCTAAATTATAAATATTAGGCATGTGATTTTTTAAGTGAATCACATACTATCGGAACCGTTAACGGCGTAAACTAATTAGGTTTTTTTATTTTTGATAATTATTAAACAAAAGTTAATATTTAACTTAGTCAACGTGGGTCAACATCTTTTCTAGGTATCAACTCCTAAGTTAGACAAAAGTTAGACCAAACATTAAAATTGGATAAAACGTCAATTAACCCAAAACATATAGAAAACATTTATAGAAATAGCCAAAGTATAATATGATGGAGTGGAATGATTAAGTGTGAAACATTAGTGAGGTGTTTACTAAAGAGGTGTTACTAAAACATATAATCCGAATGAACATATGTAATTTAAAATTTCAACTAACGAAAACATTTATTTGTTTTACGGTTGGCTTGATTCTTCATTTACATAAATCTACGCTTTTAAAATTAATAACCAGTTTAAATTGTATATTAATTATGTAGAAAATAAACTAATATACGAGAAGAGTGTAAGAGGAATATGAGCAAGGTGTGGTAGAAGTGTAACAAAAGTTAAGAAAATTATTATTTTAACAACTTAGCCGTTGAGATCCAACAACTGAGAAAATAGAGCTTTTATATTTTAAGGATGGTTATAATCGAATGTGTATAAAACGAAAGATCAAACAAAAAATAAACGTGGCGAAACAAGGTTTCCGCTTTTCTTCTTTTATGAAGACTGAATCTCCACCGAAAACGGAAATGATTTCTACCAGCTTAGGCCCATAACATATAACATAACATGCTAAAGCTTAAGCTTGGTTATTTCTTAACATGATGTAACTATCACGGTGCTTGCTCTAATAATTTATTTTTAGGATATGTGATCTCGATTTAATGTAATCAGTTTTGGCCGAGATGGTCGAGATATCGTCGATAATATCAGTTTCGGTATTTATCTGAGATGCTGGTATTCGTCGATATTTCACCGATATTCATCGAAATATAAAATCATACCAGTGTTGGTCCCGATCAATATTCACCGAAATTCGATATTGACTACCTTGTCTCGACTAATACTATGTTTTTTTTGTTGAGTCAGATCTGACTCATTTGGATCTTACTGAAATCATCTGATTCATATGGATCTGACTCAAAGTGTTTTTTTCTGAGTTAGATCTGACTTAACTGATTCAAAAATATGTGAGTAAGTGGTTTGATTCCATGAGTCAGAGATATTTCCATACCTGACTCAAACAGGTCTGAGTCGGAGATCGATCTAACTCAAAACAGAAAACAAACGATCTGACATCTGATTCATACCGATTCAGGGACCGAGTCAGAACGAAACACCGAATCATATACAAACAAACAACTATAACTTGCTTAATTTGGTGGTGTGTAAAGAGTAAAGACTAAAAAGGGGCCTGTTTTTCTGTAAAACAAGAAGTAAATTTCTTCTTTTTTTTTTCTTTTTTTTTTGTGGTTAAAAGAACCGGTTATTGTTCATCAACTTCACCTTGGAAAAAAAAGCAGACATGCTAACCAAGCCAAACGGAAAGAGGCATAAACGATGGTCCCGAAGAATATTCCAGCTGCGTCATATATACCTTAAGAAAAGCCGGGAAAAGAAACCGCATATCCACCGACAAGTATTTATGTACAACTTTTAGTCCTAGTAGATCCAACGTAACTTTTTATGGCCTTGAAAAAGCATAATCCAAGGAATAATAAAGAAGTCCATATCTTTCAACTCAAGTATACTTAGCCGCGAATATTCTACGGATAAGAAGAAACATCGAGACCTGAAGCATATCCTCTTTGCCTTTATGACCAAAAATCAAAAGCCCCTTGATATTTTCAGAATCACGTATAACTCCCCACCCAAGAGTGGATCTTTTCAGTTGAGCATGGTTAGAATTGTATACACATACAGAGTTACCGGAGCCAATGTTGAACCAAATCAAGAAGGTTAATTTAGGGGCTTTCACATTTGTAGAGGGACTTCCATAATAAGACGAAATAGAGACATTTAAAGTAAAATTTAAAAATCCCTTATCCATCATATTTTCATAATGGTTAAAATTCCCTTGATTAGTTAGTAAAACTAATTAGCTTCAAGATTAAGCTAATCAAGATTAAGCTAATCATGATTAATCGAAAATAATCTTAAACTTAATCAAATCAATTCAAAAAAATTTCTTTTTAGTTTGGTGGAAAGAAAAATTAGAAGAAATGTAAGATAATTTTGTAGGGTTTTTTTAAAAACCCTAGATTCTGATTCAATCAACCAGAGCATAACTGGGATACATCTAACTTAAACTCTTGGTCTTTTAATGGCTCAAATTGGATGAAATTACGGACAAAAAGATGATTTATTTTTGATTCAGAGAATTTTACGGTTGGGTTTTCATGTCGAACCCAACTGTAAAAGCTATTTACGGTTAGGTGTTCTTCCCAACCCAACCGTAAACAGAAGAACAATGGATGAACACCAAATCGTAACAGTTTTACGGTTGGGGTTTTAGCATCGGACCCAACCGTAAATAATCTAAAAAAAAATCATATCCAAGATGATATACGGTTGTCAACCAAACCCAACCGTAAAAGGGTCCAGAAGCAATTACGGTTGGGTTACACACATAAAACCCAATCGTAAATAATCCTTGATGAAAAAAATTATCTAACCTGAAGGATTTTACGGTTGGGTTTTCCAATCGAACCCAACCGTAAATAAGCCTCAACACAAAAAAATCAGACATATGCGGAATACTTTACGGTTGGAAATCAGAATCAAACCCAACCGTAAAATGCAAAAAAAAAATGATGCAAATTTTCTTACGGTTGGCATAATCGAACCCAACCGTAAAATTGCATCTTCATCTCATACCTTTAATTTTATGGTTGAGTTTGTTTAATAACCCAACCGTAAAATGAAGAACAAACCAGCAGAACATACATTTACTGTTGGGTTTTCAAATCGAACTCAACCGTAAATTTTTCTGTAACCCAAATTCTCCATTACTTTGTTTAGTTTTATCCGGATTTTCATCACTATTACCTTCTACACCTATAGTAGGAATCTTCATCACGAAATTTAGAGGGAGAGGGAAAGGTTTTGTTTAGGTTTAGGTTTTAATTGATTGAAGGGAAAATTAGACTTTTTAATTGATAGAAGGGCAATATGGACATTTAACATATGAGATTGGAGCCCCTATGACACCCCTTAACGCATTTTTGGGTCACCCTGCCTCATATTGGAGCCCTTCTACAAATCAAGGAGCCCCTAAAGTAGCCTTCCAAATCAAAGTTATTAGAAAAAATTTTAAAATCCGGTGTCGAAAAACTATGAATCAAATAATTAGTATTATCATCCAATAACTTTACTATTACACTACAATAACATCCGCATATATCCAGTTAATTGATTTGATGGGCACGAGCTCAATAATTACCTTATAATAATTGAGTAAGTTGTAACTAATTAAAACTGGAAAGAATTGGATTCATTCAGTAACTTAAAGTAAATGCATGTTGTTGGGCGCAATAATCAAAATGAAGAAAATTCAAATAAACAAAAGTTATTGATACTTAGCTATTTTGTATTGGAAGTGATCGATTTGACGAAATGGATAAGCTCCCCAGATCTCTGCAACAGCAACATGGCAAAACTTTGGAAAACAGAGTGAGTCACGTGTTCAACACGCTATCCTTAAGACATTAGCGCCCGGCTACACCCAAAAGTGATGTTATAGCCTCCACAGGGCGGATGCCTCCGGGATAAAACACCCTACTACACCTACTACTAGCATATGCAGTAGATGCTCAACTTGAGATTGGCAACTCCGAAAAAACCCTTAAGAAAAATCTCGAAAACTTGAGAAAGATAATAAAAAAAATTATTATTCTTTTGGTATCTCAAAAAATATGGAGAAACCCTTTTTCCTTGGATTGTCTCTATAGGTTGAGAAAAGCTTGTTTATATAATAACCTAATACAACTTAAGAAGAGGGATCTCCCCGATGTGGGACTAATAAGTTTATATATTATATTAAAACAATTTAAGATTGGAAACTCCCCGATGTGGGACTAATAGTTTTTCCATTCACAAAAGAAAACAAAAGTTTATTTATTTTCTTAAAACCTTAAAATTATATTTTATATATATTGTTTTCCAACAATCCCCCACATGAATGAAAAACCTCAGTAAAACATGAAAAATACATATAGATCTTGGTAAATCAACACCTCAATCCCACGACCGTGCGTGTTGAAGTCATACTAGCCATTCCAACGTCCTCTTCTCCATACAAAAGTGTGTTGACCCCAAGGTCATATTATTGATTGCATAAATCATAATTGTATAGAGAGCTTTCATCTTTAGTTTCCCATATATAGTGGGCCTAAAGGTTCCGTTCACCAAAGTGAAAATTAGCCAGTGATCCAGTGACCCTTAGGTCCTAAGTATCAGCAATACCAAGACCATAAAAAACAACAACATAAAACTCATTTTCTCAAAATGAATTAAATCTCGATAAAAAATGAAAATCACATAAAACGCAGGATATACCATTTTAGGCAGAGGTGTCCATGAGGTCTTGAACCTTTGCTTAGTGAGAGATTACTGGAACTACTTGCTAGAGACAGTGAACGTGATGTCTTGAACTGCTAGCATTTGGTGTAATTCGTGATAACAACCACGCATGATATCTCCAAGGTGCTGCCAAGCTCGTGTCGTTGTGCTCATTTTGGCCCTGAGAAAATATCCCGTTTCTCAGAATGCTCTAGAGAATCAGCTCATATTCTCATAGGAAGCAGCCCACTTCCTCATTCAGATAGGTGAGTTCTATCAAGAGTGTTACTGCTACACCCTACTTCAATCTTAAATTGAAACTATAGAACTCATTAAGACTTCTTAAAAGTCATCCTTCACATGCATTCACACTATCACAACAATGCACCATAGGGAGGGACAGAGAATGTAATTCTCTTGATAGTGCATACCTTTAATTACCACAAATTAGTTGTCTCATTGAACCTTGATCTTAGGATCTCCAGTCACTAAGGTTGAGTTTCCTTCATGGCAATTTTATTTCTTGAGCTTAAGTCCCATCCCCCTCGATGCAATAACAAACTATCTCTCTAGATTATCCTTCCGTCAAAGGATCCACTGATTTTTCTCTTGACTTCACTAAGTCTATAAAAATCAGTTCATTAGAGAGTAGTTGTCTTACTGAATTAGCCTTCTATGAGTTTGTCTAGACTTTTTCATTGCTCATTTACTTTAGACTCACATAGTCAATTGAGCTTCAGCAGTGATGTCCACAGGCTTCAGTCACAGAGGAATACCCAACAAAAGGGTTTTAGCAATTCACATTCCTCTTATGCTTTAATTTAAGCAAACAAACTCTGATTTCATCTCAGTCGAGTTCTTCATGTCTGTTGGAGGATTTCCAACTAATTATACATCTTAAGAGAGTACACACATACGCTAAGATTCTCCAAAGCCTGAAATCACAGCATCTCTTAAGGTCAGTGTAATATGTATCATGCACACACACAATTTAAAATGTACCTCAGGTACTTCAAATTTTTGATCAGATAATCCCATTAATTCTTCTGGGATCACAAGTATATTTGTACACCTAATTCACTGCACATTTACAACACACATTAAACGCATCGAATTTGACAAAGACCATTCCCGTCAGAATTTCTTCTGGTTCCAATGAACTTTTGGATCATGCTTGTCTACAACAACTTAGTCTTTCAATCAAATCACAAACATCACATGTTTTCTAGTGGTTGTAAAGCATATAAAGGCATACACAAGATACATGTACTACTTACTAGTACGGTCATTACATCTTCCTCCAAAGATTGGTGCAATATATATCACATATTTGAAATTAAATATGTACCTCAAGCATTCCAATTTTTTGGTCCTGTGATCAGAGCAACCCTGTAATTATCCAGGATAAAATGGGAAACATGCACACCTATTTTACAACACACATTTGACAGAAACTATATCATCAAAATTTGATTTTGGTTCTTTCTGATCCTTTAGACCACTTCAACAACATATTAGTTTCCTGTCAAACTTTAAACAACAAAAATTGTTAGTGGTTGTAAAACACGTAACAAAGGCATGCTAAACATATGCACCTTCAATTGATTTAGTGTAAATACAGTATCAAATTCATTATTGTACATCACTAGTATTCATCATCATCACATAATAATATTTATAGGTCATTGACTTACATCTTGGTTCAGGTCAAGTATATGTAGGTGTAATCAGTTTGTACCCCTAGCGCTAACCAAACCCTTAAGGTTTGTCCACCTTTGATTAATCATTTATGTATAATGTCTCAACATCCATCTAATGTAGCATACTGACAATAATGGCAAACAATGCCTGATGTAGTAATTTTAGAGTCATGGGAGTATGTGCCAAAAGATCACTACTTTATTCTCTAACAACAATTTCACAAAATCAAGTCTCTGTCTGACTTATTCAATCTCGTGTGAGAACCCGACCTCAGAAAACTATTGTCGAGAACTCAACATCCTCAACAATAAAATTTACTTTAGTTAAATATTGTTAGCTTCAAAACTTTCAAATTATCATACTACATTTTTGGTGATCATATGCAATGATTTGCTAAAGAAGTCGACTCTTCATTCTCACCTTAGACCCCCACAATTGAGGTCTACAGGGTAGGGCACATATAAGTCTAGGGTGTTCTATGAATCTACTTGAGAAATCAAACAAACACTTGTTTCCATCTTATACACGACAGTTCAAACATAAGGCCCCCCATAATTATCAGGATTTCTCAACATAAGAAACTACAATTATGTGTCCTTTAGGTTGCATCTAACTAAGACACACCATATAATGGTACTTTATACCAACATTATGATTTAACATGCTCATGTATTCATTCTCAATTCATTGACGATTTTCCCTTTTATCTATTGTTGTCTTGTTCTATTAAGCTAACACTCAAAGCATAACAAGACCATATTTCCAAGTATAGCATTTCATAATAACTTAGGTAGATATCATTTGGCACTAGTTTTAATTCGCAATGCACATATTGAGAATGATATCATAATCTGATTAATGTCCATACCTGACAGGCCTTGCACATCATTTACCTATTTCTTCAACTATTTTGATAGTTGAATTGTTCATGAAAATGCTTTTCATCTTTTCCATTCCTGGTAGAAGACAAAACATGCCTTTTCTGGAGCACACGTTCTAGCACTTCTGGCATTTACCAACCAATTCTTTTTATCATCTCCACTGAAAAGTAAAATTACTTAACACAGTAAGAATATCAATTGTTCCATTCAAATTTGAATATACAATTCTCTATTCCGAGGAGATAAGCACACAACTAAAAAAATATAAGTTATCAGAGATTAACACTAAATTTATCATTCAACTTAAGATGATAAAACTTCTGACCAACTAGGATTCAAAAAATTGGTTGATACTTTCATTCGTCATAAGTAGTATAAAATTATCAAGATATTATAAGTGATCATCTTATCAAAATATTTATTGCGAACACATAGTTATCAAGTTACTTAAGTCTCTCTTCACATTAGACTATCACTATCATAAGTAAGTAACAAAACTTGGTAATAAAAACCCTAAACAATTTTTGTGTACATACGTATCAATTCAAGCACATTTGATCGCTTAACCTTGTTGTTGCACTAGTTACTAAAAGATACTTTATACCTCACTATCCATATGACTATGGTATACTAGTGTATTATGATTCTCATATTTTCAATGAAAGGTAACATATTCGAAATGACTTAGAAATCACCATAGAAATTGCTAATACACAATTATTAACCAATCATGTGATTCACGCCAATTGATACTACACAAAACACATATAATCAAAGTGATTTATAACACAATGGATAACTCATACACAACTGATTTAACATCTTATTCATTAGCAATGTGATACTAATCTAACACATATAAGAGATTATCACTTTAGGTCACAAAAATCAATTCGTTACTTGCTCCAAGTTGTTTATGATAAATATTTCAACTAAATTGAAATCTCAAGTCTATCATGGATAAAAGCACTCACTAGTACCGGTTTTTCATGTTATATCCAAGGTGAAAAGTACCACTGTAAATGGTTGCAAGATCTCATACTAATCTAGAGCTTAGATACAGTTATTGATATTTTGGACAAACATACGCAACGTTTTTACAAACACCATATTTTACAAACCACAATTCAGAATCGGAAAATAAAAAATGAGTTTGAAGATAACATCTAGATCTACAAACTTCGTTCGAATCACAATTTCAAAAAACACATGGTTACTCCAGAAAAAATAATTTAGTCAACAATATTTTTCTGCTCGTCAGAATTTTTCAGGAACGTTTCTCAGTTTTGTAAAATACCTAAAACATACTTTTACAACTCCAAAAATTCTGAAATTTGGTGTGGGTAACTATCAGGAGGTCTACTATATTCGGTTAAAGGGATTTTTCGAAATTCCTTCTAAGTTAAGAGATATACTCGAAACTCTACAGCTGACCAAAAAACTCAATTTTGTTTTTCACTTCACAATTAATATCCTTTGTTTTCCAATATAATATCAACGTCAACGATTCAAAAATCGAGCATTCATTTTTTATTACTATTAAAGCTAATGTCTTAAGATTGTTGGGCGCAATAATCAAAATGAAAAAAAATTCAAATAAACAAAAGCTATTGATACTTAGCTCTTTTGTATTGGAAGCGATCGATTTGACGAAACGGATAAGCTCCCCAGATCTCCGCAACAACAACATGGCAAAACTTTGGAAAACAGAGTGAGTCACGTGTTCAACACGTTGTCCTTAAGACATTAGCACCCGGCTACACCCAAAAGTGATGCTATAGCCTCCACAGGGCGGATGCCTCCAGGATAAAACACCCTACTACACCTACTACTATCATATGCAGTAGATGCTCAACTTGAGCTTGGCAACTCCGAAAAAACCCTTAAGGAAAATCTCGAAAACTTGAGAAAGATAATAAAAAAAATATTATTCTTTTGGCATCTCCAAAAATATGGAGAAACCCTTTTTCGTTGGATTGTCTCTATAGATTGAGAAAAGCTTGTTTATATAATAACCTAATACAACTTAAGAAGAGGGATCTCCCCGATATAGGACTAACAAGTTTATATATTATATTAAAACAATTTAAGATTGAAAACTCCCCGATATGGGACTAATAGTTTTTGCATTTATAAAAAAGACAAAGATTTATTTATTTATTTTAAATCTTAAAATTATGTTTTATATATATTATTTTCCGACACATGTTTGGTCAATCATCTCTCACTGAATCTTAAAGAGACGTTCACCATGGTGGCAGCCAGAAAGCACGGATGCTTTTATGCTCACATCTGCTGGCACAGATGGACACGCATGGCCATATCACTGAAACATGCGCCACTCGGGCCACTCGCATAACGTCTCGGCGTCCGTTTCCACGATGCTTCCTAAAACGGCAGGGATGTGATAAATAATATAGTAATTCATATCAGGAGTATTATCAGAATTATATAAGGTGTATATTCCAAAAAGAAAAGAAAAATATATCAATAATTTCAGTAAGAGCTGAGATTTCTTTTCTTTTTTCGTCTTCCTCCTCGTCATTGTTTCGTGTAAATGTCGACACCTTTCTCTCTCAAATTTACAATATATCACAAAACCAACAAAGCGTTATACTAAAAAAAACAAAAATGGCTGTTTTGAAAAGAGTTAAGAGAGTCACAGATCCTTTAGATGAACAAGTAAAAGCGCCTGTATATGTGGTAGTTTCCATCATCATCACGATGATGTTGATGATTGTTCTTATCTCGATAACCTCATCCATAACTATTTAGAACAAGGAGGTGATCATCATGAAGACGAGGAAGAGACCCAAGGTAAATCAAAAGAAGATGAGAGTAATTTCACTATAACAGATATGATCAAAAGTTTATTACTACATCCGAGCGGCTCAGAATCATACCGTACAGTATTATATTCTCAAGTTACAAAAGCTCTCGAAATATTTTCTTGTTCCGGATCAAACAAGATAGATTTAATGAAAAAAACGGTGAGTTTTTTTTGAGAGATTTAGGTTATGATGCAGGGATTTGTAAATCAAAGTGGGAAAGTTCAAGTGGATTAACGGCTGGAACTTATGAATATATTGATGTGCTAAGATCATCATATGGAGGTACGTGTCGGTATATTGTAGATATTGATTTTATAGGGGAGTTTGAAATAGCCAGAGCAACAATTGACTACTTGAGGTTGCATAAGAATTTGCCGCGGGTTTATGTCGGAAAATCTCAACAACTTGAACAAATTGTGAAGATAGTTTGTGATGAAGCTAAGAAATCTTACGAAGGAAGTGGACTTCATTTACCACCTTGGAGGAAGAATCGTTATATGAAATCCAAGTGGTTTGGTTCGTATACACGGTGTAATAGTGTCGATTTAGCTCAGTCAAATGTTATTAGTGGACCGATTTTCTCAAGGTTTAACAAGTCTGTCGTTAAGTGTAGTAGATGGTCTGGTTTTCATGTTGTTAATAGTGACACCAAATGTCGATTTGTTGTTTAAGTAGTTCAGTGAATAGTTTTATAATGTCCCTTTAGTTATGCTAAAGAAAATATTTTCGGATATTGCCATTGCTCAATTTATTTTGGGGAATTTTATCGATATTGCCCCGTTTTATTACCCATGTAAATTTATCCTATTATTTTTCTTTTCCATCTTGTTTCTGAAACATCATGTTATCTGCCACTTTCTCAAAAAAGGCTGGTTTACCCTTAAATAATTTTACCCAATTCCAAACTAACCCTAGATATTTTATTTGATTACATATACATATGACAATGCATTATTGGATGGCCTCATATCATTCTTTTCCAACGGTCATGTATATCATCCTTTATCGGGTTTTTCTTTATAAACCCAACAACCACTTTTCTTCACCAAATAAATCACTTAAAAAAAAGACGTAGTTGAATTTTCAAGCAGTTCCAACAAAAAGAAGTGTTTGGTTTGTGAACTCAAATATCATGAGACCAAAAAATTTCCATGGGTATACTCAAGATGTAAACAAGTACACTACAATGGTGTTATGGATTTATTGCTTTCAAAGACTGGGATCCAGGAAAGTTATTCTTTAAGTGTCTGAATCCCACTTGACTAGTTACTTTGAGTTTTTTGATGATGCTTTAGATTTAGTAAAAGTTATCCAAATTGTCTTGCCATCTCCAAGTGCTTGTTATGCATGTAGAGGAACTGATCATCATATCAGCAAATTCCATGTTACAAGAAAAATTGCAATGGCAGACTAAAACTAAGAACGTGCATAAATATGCATAACTACATAAAGGCTTACCTTGTATGTCAGGGGTGCCAAGACTTCACTTGGGATGAAGATGCTCTAGCAATTGATTCCAAGAATCAGGCAAGGAATTCCAACCTCAAGATCGCTGCTCTATGTAATCAGAAAATTAATAAGTTGCAAGACAGTCAAAGTCTTAATTCGACAAAAATAAATAAACTCGGGTACTTGAGTGTTTTCATGTCTAGAGATCAGAACACATTGTTGAAGGTTTAAAACAATTCGCCAGAATATCTTGACTTGCTTGTAGAACAACTAGATGCACATCAATAGAGAACGAGCTAATAACCATTAGAGTTGGTTACGTGAGCTATTAATTGTAGGTAATTACTTGTACGTAAGTCCAGAGGTGAGAGTGAAAAAAAATTAACTTTGTTGTAAACCAACACAAACTTCAAAAATTCATCATCCCATTCTCTACCATAATTGCTAAACTCTTAAGGTTGCTCACGTGATTACCATTGAAGCGGGAACCTATAAACAAGTTTACCATTAAATACTAGCTAAATTTTCTGCATAATTATCACTTCTTATCATGATTTCCCAACCAAAATCCACTTTTACCTTATACTTAAACCCTCAAGTGATATATAGTTGGAAATTTTACCTTTGCGATTGTGACTATTTGTACTTTCTAGGCTGGTAGCATAGGCTCAATCATAACTCATAAGATCATTTGTTTAAGACCATGGTCGTGTGTTATAGAAGGAAATTAAATCTCTATTGTGAATGAGGTTTTATTTTAATTTCACTTAATCAATCTTGAATTCCAAAAGTAACCTAAGCGTATGAATATACCTAAAGATACCTCTACGATACTTAGAGTTCAATTATTTATAACTAGTAAATATCCATCCCCAAATTCATCAATACTAACCAAAAACCCCAATTATAAAAATATATAATTTATAAGCGCTTAATTTACATGTTTTTAGTGTTGATTCCATACTTGTTTTTATAATTCTTGTAAATTACTTGATATTACTCTTGTTATATATTTTATTTATTTATTTCGGTGAATCATTCGAAAATCAATGAAAATTGTGTTGAAAACAGCAAAGAAGATAAAGGGTTTATTCCAGAATGAAAATAAAAAGTTAGAGCTGAAGAATACACTTTTAGAGTGAAAATCTAGAAGCACCTATGGCTAGGAAAGTCTCAAGACCTAGCCGTAGAACAATTCGAATAAAATGACCAAGTTTCAGGCTAGGACTTTATAGAAAGTTAGCCGTAAAAGTGGGAAGTTAACGAGAATTCTATCAGATTTACGGCTGGGAAATCCTTTTAACCCAGCCATAGACAATATGAAGCATTGAAACAAGAATTCCAGACTCATATACGGTTAGGAAATCATTCCTAAGATACACGTAAATTATGATTAAATGATATGAAGATTTGGAGGATAACATCTTGTAGAGGACAACGATACAAAGCCAACGCAAAAATAATAAGGAAAAATCGGACATTGTATGATGAAGTTATGGCCAAAACTTGGGATAAAAGAAAAAAAAAACTCAGGCTTACTTAGGTCGTGGGAGAATTCCCAGCTGTAGGCAAAGTGTTGGTGCAAATTTGGACTTCTAAAACGTGAAAAACCCAGTCCCTGAAGGACTTTAGATATCAATTACTATATAAGGAGACTCCAAAGACAATAAGAAGGCATCTTTAACACTACTTTGTAGGCTTGGAGAGGAAAATCATTCACATGGAGAAAAAACTAGGGTTTCGGAGCGATTCCATCATAGTAACGATTTATTCTCTATTTTCTCATATGTATAACATGGGTGCTACTGCTACTACATCCATGAGTATCTAAACACTTAATTGATTAAGGATGAATTCTAAGTTCTATACATGATTTGATTCAGTATATGAATCTATTTTGAGTTCTTCACATGATATCGTTTGTCTTCACCAATATGAATGTTTATTCTTAATTGATAGATTGTTTAGGTGGCCAAATCATAAGTTTGTTAATTAATCTAAAGCTAATAAAGAATTTCGAACAAGCCTTTAAACAAGTAGAAAATGTGATACCTTGCATAAGGATTCTGTAGAGCAATCACGTGTAAAGAAAACACTAGTAAGATGGCCGATCTTATGTGTTTGATGCTAGGATTAACTTAATTCACAAAACCCAAAGTATTCGACTAAATTACGCCCTGAGAACTTATTCTTGGTGGCTTAGACGAATAAAATCTGGTAGTCGAGCGCTTCCATATCCAGTGATATTAGGAATTTAGGGGATAATATATCTTATTATTATTCTATGGTTGGTGATAATTTGTGATTGATGACGAATGAATGGGTATACTACTTTGATGAGTCTTTAGTAACGAATAAGGATTCCTCGATCAACACTCTCCCTATTACTTACAACTTTACTTTCAATTGTTTTCTTAATTACTTTTTTTTATAAATATAAAACAAACCTCCCTTTGTGACATATTTGACAACTAAAACTCCTTGTTCTTTGTGGGAACGAACTTGACTTCCATTATATAACTTGTTAATTAAGTGGAAATAAGATCACTAATTTGTTGTTTCTACGACATGCATTAATAATTCACCTAAACAAAAATATAGAAACAATGGTGACGTATACTCTTAAGTAAATACAAGAAATAAATAGAAGATAAGGTTTATAAACCCTAACCAAGTTTTGTTAATAGAAAATCACGTACTTCAAGAATGAAATCGATTAACATTGATTCTCACCAGTTGAAGTGTTGAATCTCCTTCCCCTCTTTCTTGGTATGTTCTTTCTCTCTTCAGACTAAATCCCCAACCCTTTCCCAATTCAAACAGACAGAGAGAGAATACAAGTTTGAAATAGATACCAAGAAGAACTGCAAAATCTCCGATCCATATTAGCGGGGGTAGTGTAGTGATTGAAGATTTATAGTTGTAGTTCATATAATCGTAACTTCATAAGATAATTGTTGTTTAGTCAATCAAGAAATAATGATACCGAACAACAAGAAAACACTACTACATGATCCGAAATCTAAGGAACCACTACTACATGATTTATGGTTGTAGTTAAAGTATACAAATCTCATAAAGGAATTGAGACTTGATATTTTCTTTGGGTTATGTGGTGTATATATCCTTAGAATTAGATATAACAAATGGATCTATTAAAGATCCGAAATTATTTTACATGCCTTGAATTTTTGTAATAATTCATAAATACTATAAATGATGTAAAGATTGTATAAATTCTAGAGGATAGTCGGTGATTTTGTTCAATTGCTATAAATTCGGGTGTAAGTTGGTTTATAAGACCGGACTCGAAGTTATAGGAAATGTCGAACAACTTGAAGACAGACTTATGTCCAAAGGCTTCAACCAGGAAAATACATTGATCATTACAATTTTTAAAGATTCTTGTAACAATGAGTTTCAAAATGGATGTGAAAGGATTTTTTTTAATAGGATATTGGAATATAAGTTCTACATGAAATAACCAGTAGGTTGTTCTAAAAGAGGTGTGAATGTCAGGCACGTCATCTGAATGGATCAAAATGCCCATATAGTAGTATCTTAAGTTTTATTTCGATCTTCGGATTTAAGGAAACCATTTTACATCTGTGAATATATAAGGTCAGTGGGAGTAAGTTCATATTTTGATCCTGAAAGTTGATGACATGTTGGTTGCGAAAGGTAATATTGGTTTTTTTTCTCTGAAACCAATAATACCTTTTTAAGAACTCTGAAAAGAAAGATATGGGTTATTCTAATTAGAGTCGAGATCACTCGAAACCGAGAATAAAGAACATTATAGTTGTCCCAAAAAATTCATATCCAAGATTTCTAGTGAGAGTTGGAAAATTATTCACACATGCATAAACCTACATCTCTATTGTATGCTAGTGCAATCTTGTACTTGTATGTACAATATTAGATACCTATTTTCCAATGGCGTATGTTTGGTTGTTACCAAAGTAAACCAAGAATAACCCATATTAACGAAACGATCTTGGTATTTATGAGGAAGGAAAAGCTTATGAGTTTACCTTTATAGGATTACATATCCAAAATATGGTATACTATTCATATTCTCACTCGTATATCGTGGAGTTGATATATTCATGTTAATATCGGGAGTTGTATTGTGGAAAAGCATAAAGTGAACCGTATTGGCTTTATCCACCACATGGAGTCTGAACTTGAGGTTTGTAATGATGCCACGATTTTTGTGGTTGTGAAATTTCATCTCCAGACTTGGAGAATGTCGAAATTATAGTCAATTAGTTAAGAATTTATTATGCACAACAACACCATTTCTTTGGGAAACGGTAAGTACGTAAGCAAGTATTTATACACAGAGTTTCTTACTGTAAGAAAGAGTTTTCGAGAACCACGAGTTATTATGGAGTACAAATCCTATGTTAGATCCATTAATGAAAGGGTTGCCACTTGATGCCTTAATGAAGCTAGTAATCAGATGCCTTAATGGACCCTTATAATAGTTCGGATAACTCCACAAAAACTTTTTGAGATCTCACGAAATATGTTGTTTCCATTTTTTTTCCTGTATTATCTGTATGTGTACACAGTTTAATATGGGGTGATTAATACAATTTTTTTCCTTGATAAAAATGGTAAAGTACTTGTGAGGTTTTCCTTGTATGAACGAAAACTTTCAGAAAAGACACTTATCTTGTATGCGTAAAGCGATTAGAGGTCATTTTTAGGTAGTAAACTAATCATGTAGTACATGGAAGGGAGCATGTTACATGTTGGTATGTAACCTCCAGACTCACACTAGTATATTGCCTAATGATGACATTCTGTGGATTAGAATTTTTACTGCGCACTTATGATTACAATTCTAGATCCTTCACGGGATGTTTTGTCGTTTACTAAATGATGAAACAAATCTTGTTCGCCAGAACTAATATGCCAAGTGGGAGAATATTAGAATTTGTATCCCATTAACTTTGGATCACTTATGGAAGACTCGGAATTGGTCCAAATATGATATGCCAAGATGCTAGAGGCTAAATATTGATGTGTCAAGCACTTAGTACTTATGTATTGATGTGTCAAGTAATAGAAACTCATGTATTGATATGTCAATATACTATGAACTTAAGTATTGATGAGTCAATTGTATTTGCTAAGTGTTGGCATGAGTTAGTGACACATATGTAGGAGCTAGTTTTGATGGTTAGCTAGAACTATTATAATTAGATGAAGAGATGAACTATTATTTCTTGCCCATTATAGAAAGTTGCTAGAGAAGTTTTTTTCTCAGATAGAGCAGATGGTCCAACTGCAGAACTTTTTCTTTTTCATTACTTCCATGGTCGACGCACAATTTATGCTTTAGTAGCTACCGTTTCAATGGCTTTTGTATCCACTGGCTTTCAAGTAATAGAATATATTACCAAGGACCCTTCACGATCTCGGATAATGTATATGGTTTTACCTTTTCCTTAGCAACCATTGATGTCCAATAGCTTTGATAGTAATGGATGGATCTACCACGACCCCGTCTATTGAGTATAGGAGAGAAAATGATGGTATGACGATGAACAATAGTTTGTTGTTACTGAGTTCACGAGCGCTAACTCCATCACTTAATGATAACATCTTGGGATTATTAGGGTAAAGGAATATATGCTCTCTAGTTATATTTAGAATTAGTAACCTTGGATTGATCTTGTCAAGTATAGCAATTGAAGCAACAATGAACCAAGAGTATATACCTGTAAACTAAAGTATGAAGCTTGCTTTTTTTTGATACCCAGAGAATAAATTTACTAAGCAATATCAGATAACAAGAATTTCGAAATAATATTAGTATGTCTGCCTAACCAAGTTGCAGAAACACTCTCTTTTTATAATTTGCTAGAGCATCCACGCACTTATTACCTAGTTTATTAACTTAAATGCATTTCCAATTACATATAGATCGTAAGAGGAAGATAATTTTATCTATTATTGTTCTGAGTTCCCAGCGGATGATAGAGTTCTGACCCTGAGTATCCTCGATAAGCCCTTGGTATTCTGTTTCTATGACAATCTTCTGCAAGCCCAAGGAAATTGACCAATTGATAGATTCAAGTACGGAAAGGCATTCCAGATGATCAGGACCTATCGCCCCCCGTGATACTGCAATACCGAGATCTTAAACGTTGCCCTGCACAATTACGAGAGATTAGACCATACCCACCAGTATTGGTTTCAAAACAGAAAGAAGTATCACAATTAAAGTTAACATAACCATTGTCAGGAGGACTCCATTTCAGAGTTTTACTGACAAAGTGAGAAGAAATTGTCTCAACTAGTGAGACTTTTCTAGAGCTTTCAATAACAACTTTAATTTTATCAGTAAGAGTGAAGCTTTAATTTTGTTATTAAACAACAAAGAACATCTATCCTTCCATAGAAACCAGACTATAGTAGTCATTTGAATGATATTCTCATCCTCAAACATATAAAAACAACTCTACATCCAGTCATGTACAGAGTTCCACATACCAGGATCAGTCATATACCCTATGGCTGAGAACCAGACAACTTTGGCATAGGGGCGTTCCAAGAAAATATGCTTAGTAGTTTCAAGATCATTCTTGCATTTATCACACTCTAGCGAATCCTGATGGAGATTTCTACTCAATCTTTCTATTGAGGGCAATATATCTTCGGCGCATTTCCAAAGAAATAGCTTGATTCTATGAATATAGTCTAAATTCGAAATATTCTGGAAGAAGTTTGTAGCAGAAATTGGAAGGGTCACATACCATGACGTTTAAGCTTGTAAAGAACTTCATAAGAAGATTCGACGATAAAAACTCCAGATTTGGTCCATCTCCAAACTAGCCTGTCTTCACTACATAAAGGAATCTGCATGCTTAGAATTTTCTCGATAGTATTATTATCAAAAATATACCAGATCCATATTTCAAGAGTAGAAATTGTTGTCAATGACACTATAAAAATAATGATTTTTACCCACGATCCAGTTGCCACGAATTTGAATATATGTGGCTAGTGGTCACATGTTGCCATGCCAAACTGGTAGTCGTGGCAAATAGGTAACTCATTTGCTATGACCTGACTGGAAATTTACCACGCGTCAAGCTTTATAAACTGGTAGTCTGCTAAATATCTTCTGCTCACGACAGAGTGGGTTGTGGGTATTGTGGGCCTTTTGCTTCGGGACATCTAATAGTGCTGTAGCTACTGTTTACCGGAAAACTCTCTTAAAAATACAAATCATGCTAATAAACCTAAAAGAAAACCACGATCCCTACCTGAAGAAGTAACTCCCCAGTTCACCCAGTTCTTCCACCCCCCTCAACTCTCCTCTTTCTTCGATTATGCATACAATGAAAGCCACGAATACTTTGAAACCCTCAACACATAGAAGATAATATTTCAAGTAAGTTGGGTTTGTATAGAATTAGATCTTCTTATTTTGATTTTGTGAAACTAGGGTTTTAAAATAGTAAATTAAAATAGTGTTCAATTTTTACTAATTTGAACTATATTATGATATTGGGTCAGATTTGGAATAAGAAAATCCATCAATTTATTCTATCTATATAATACTTCATGGATGTTGAGCTCAAATTGTATCTCCGCAAGCTGGTAAGAAATTTGATTTCTTGTTCCATCCAGAAATATTTAGCACCTTTTTTATGTGCATGTCAAAAACCATCCAGTTTCTGTCAATACAACCAAATATGTACTGCAGTTTTTACCAGTATAATCAAATATGTACTGGCAGTGGACACTGTTAAAAACCACCTAGTTTCTGTCAGTACAACCAAATATGTACTGCAGTTTTTATCAGACAACCTAATATGCAGTGGGTTACCTCATATTCTGAAGTGTCTATATCCTTTAAGAATTCATCACAAATCTCTGTCGAATACAAGATGTATTGTAAAATATGTACTGGGTAATAGAAAATATGTACCGTAGGATATGTACTGATTGATATGAGATATGTATTGTAGAATATGTACTGCTCAATAGAAAATACATATCGTAGGATCATCATGTGAAAGAAAAACTGAAAAATATAAGTGAAAGGAAAAACACATTTGTTGATGGTGATTTTTCTAAATCACAATCTTCTATTGATTTTTGGGAGAAAAATCTCGTGCTATGCTAATTCTTCTTAGTAAATTAGGGTTTCGTTGTTGGTGATTCTTCAAAAAATAGGGGCTATGCTAATTCTTATTATTAAACTAGGGTTTCGTTGTTGGTGATCCTTCAAAAAATAGGGCTTTTGATGATTTCATATCATTTCTTCATTATAGATCTATGTTTTGATGATTATCACGTGATTTGATTGTAGATCTAGGTTTTCGTAGACTTTTGACAGAAAAATAATTAGGAAGACAGAAAGAGAACGACGACGGAGGAAAAACAAATAGATTTAGGGAAAACCGTGTTTTTATTTACACGTATGATAAGTGGGTAGCTAAGAAATTTCCATGTTTTCATTTGATTTTGGACTTACGGATAAATAGGTTATCCCGGATGGACTATAGGTTAACTAGGTCCAGGTATTCTGGACCAACCAACAAACCACCCAATAATTAGGCCAAGTAATTAGTCAATTAATCCACCATCCGACTGAGTTAAAGTTTAAACCTATGAACCAGATATGAGTGAGGCCTTCCCTATCACACTCTACCAAGGGATTGGGGATGCCACTATAGTCTATACACACACACCATGGGCAAAATGGCGGGGAAATACTAGTAAAGAAAAGGGTTCATTATCGTGGACAGGTGTCTAGTTTCATTAGACTTCCGCGGGAAACAGAACTCAACCCAAATATACACATGATAGACATGCATATCCACCCATCATCTTCTTCTTCTACCTTTTATTTCTCTCCCTTAGGGTTTCCAATCATTCATGTCATCAGCAATGGCGTTATCTATTACTGTTAATTTATTTATTTACTTTTTAAGTTTCAATTTTGTTGTTGCTGTTGAAGAAAACAAAACAAAACCTAGTTTCTGCCGTAACCCGTTCCAATCGGTAAGATCAAACAATTATCAATCATTCTTTAATTTGTGTATTTGTTGAGCATATTGATTTGTAAGTTTCTTTTCATCTTTTAGACATTTCAAATCTTAGTCGATAGGTACATTTTTTTTGTTATTGGATAAGAATTTAAAATCATGCATGGATTCAAGATTTTGTGGGATGTTGAGAGACTTTGTGTTAAAGTAGGCTTCAAATAAGTCTCTCAGATATCTCTCTAAATCTCAATTCACTGACCCCCCCTAATTATCTGCGTAATAGGTTTTAGTGAGGAATTGGGTCAATGGTGTCGAGCAGGAATACATTGAAGGATTAAGTGGTGAATTTGGTTCTGTTTTGCCCATTGACGAAAACAAAGCTCGTAGATTGCTTGCTGTTCTCTCAAACCCCTTAAATGGATGTACCTTACCTTCCTCAAAGGTCATCTTTAAACCGTTATCTTTTTCTTTTTTGAGAGGCACATCGGTTCCATCGTATAAGTACCTTAGTCTACTTTGATTTATGCATATTGCATAATATATGAAAGATTCCTTATCCTACTGTACCTTGTATGAACCACTTTTTATTAACTTGTATATTTTTATGGACATTTGAGTCTACGATGCATACACATTGAATTTAGCAGTGAAAGTTTAGTATGGCAGTAAGTCTGCAAAGATGTGCACGGATAAGACGAAAGGTGTTTACTAGTAAGCTCTGAGTTTCTGATTTTATAAAACTCAAGGGCTCTGAGTCTATTTTTTTTATTTTTTTTATTTTTTTTCTGAATATTGGTGGATTATCGGATTTATAACTACATGATTAGGAGATTGAGTTACGGACAATAAGATATGGTGTGATTTGCATTGTTATTCTTCCGCAATTATCAAGAAGTCTTACAATATAGACCCAGCTTCCAGCGAATGCCGTATGAGAATCAGAACAACATTGTAGTTCAATATTCTAAAATCTTGAGTGGTTTGGAATGTGACATTTCTATTTAGCTGCTATTCGTTCTAGCATAGATCATGGATCAGTGTGCTGATGTAGTTTAACTGTTCCTAGCTAACCCAAAGGCCTTTATATTACCTTCTTCATCTTGGGATGTCACAGAGTTCACACTTAAAATACATACTTTAACCTCATTTCACTCATCAGGCAGTCATTTCCTGTGCCAAATAGTGTTATTAAGTTAGTTACGTCAGTTACTATTTCATTTTAGATGCTATATATCCTTTATCTGAACAAATCTGTCTGTTTCCCAGTTATCCAATTCTACTGCATTGTCTGCACGGGGAGATTGTGAATTTGTGGAGAAGGCACAAGTTTCACAGTCAGGGGATGCTGCTGGCTTACTGGTGATAAATGATGAGGAAGGTAGTCATATATGATTCATCTTAAGCATTACTGTCTGATCCAAATCTGATGCTCAATCCAGCATTAGGTGATGGTTCTTTACTAAATTTCTGACCTTCTCATCATATAGTTTCTGAAGTGCTTGTGAACTTTCTTTTTTCCTTATAGATATTTTCGAGATGATGTGTTCTGAGAATGCTGTAAATATTATGATTCCTGTTGTGATGATCCCGGCCTCGGGTGGAAAACAGATTAAAGAATCAATCGCCTCTAAAGGGAAAGGTGAGACCTTAGGTTCATATGCTTTGTTAGTAAATCATGTATTTAGTTCCCGGTGGCATAAAAACGAATTCTTTGACATTTCACAAATTTAACTAAATATCTGCTATACTTTTTGAAGCCTATTTCTTTTGTGCATTGCCCTTCCTGCTGACTTCTATTTTAACTATTTAGTTTCGATTATGCAAGACTTTTGTTACTTATGCTGTTGTAGTACCAAATATACAAAGTCATTGTGTGGAGTCTTTTGTCAAACTTATAGTAGTTCCATCTTATTATTTTCCTGTAAGACTACGTTCAAAATGAAAGGTTCTTTGCTTACTGAAGGGTATTCTTGAAAGATAATAAACTTTCATAAAAACAACTCGAGCGTAACATGACATTAGTAAATTAATTTTGTACCCATTACCAAATCAGCAAACAGTACAGACTTAATAATTAATAACTCGTAATATTTTCTTTTTCCACCAGTTACTACTTACTACCATATCTACAAAGAAAATGAGGAAACTTAATATCATCTCATAGAATCACTTCTGATTGCAGGACTGTGCAACTTAAGCGTGCACACTCCTGTAATTATGGTAGCAACGAAGTGGGTATGCAACATAATTGTGCTTGCCTGGGCTGACAGTGAAAGAACGCTATTTTTTTTCGCCACTCTTTTGTTTTTCTTATCTAAGTTTCGTAGAGGGTAACAAGTAATACATGGCCAGTGAAATGTCATACGCAGCCCATTACATTGTAAAGAGGTGATGACATCAATGACAACAAAGTTGAAAGGGCAAAATGACCTTGTCTGAGAGTATATTCTACTCGACGATTGCCTGATATTAAATTCACTTGGTGGATATGCTTAAAATATCTAGCCCAACAAACAATATTTAAAGACTGAATGTACCTTCTGAATTCGCAAAATGTTTGTATAGTTCCATTCTTTCAAGAGCTTCACACTAATAAAGATTACATTTACAGTGTTGCTTCTCTTACTGCAAATACTTCTATGTCTATTTTGCATTTTGTGATCTTGATATCACATTGCACATTTATAATGTTTGTTATTGTCATGATCTAGTATCTGACTGTGGTTTTTGTAGTGGAGCTGTTATTATACGCTCCAATTAGTCCTATTGTGGATGTCTCAGTGGTATTCTTATGGATGATAGCTGTTGGTTGTGTTATCTTGGCTTCCGTTTGGTCAGAATATATTGCATGTGAGCAGCATGGTGATCCTTATCAGGTAACAGACGTTTGGTCTATACTCTACGAATTAACTTCTTGAATGATTCTTAGTATGAGCCAAGAATTTTTGATGAAAATCAAGATTCTTTTTTCAATTATCTTAGAAATGATAGCTGTATATACCTAAAAGGATAATAAAAGTCAAGACATGATATTTCTGTATTTGTCCTTGTAAGCTGTAGGTATGGACTAAGATTACGTAGGTTTAATGTGAAATAGTTTTGAAGTGATATAAAGTATGAAGTTACGACAAATAAGGTCTATTTAGAGTTTCCCAATTGACTCACTAATTTGAAGAGAAATCCTTTATTTTGTCCTTGGAAACTTTGGATAATTTTTCATTTTTTTGCGATAATGTAAAACTTTCTACTTTTTGGAACCTTTAAAAATTTGAACATTGTTAGAAACCTGCAATTCATCATAGAATTGCAATAACTAACTTTCCTAGATATTTATCTCGCATATATGGTGTCTTTAAGTGTTGTTGTGTGTATCTTTTGTTTTGTTGAGCATAAATTGGAAACGTACATAATATTTGAATGCTAAAGCTGATGGCTGTTAATGACATTATATACACATAAGGTGTGGTATGTGTGATCTCATGGGAAAAGGGGCGATATTACATGAAATCATTTCCCTTCGGTTCCGGTGGGTAAAAGATGAAATAAGATTGAAAATGCATGGGTGGCCTTGATATGGAGATAGCTCCAAAAGCACCATACTGGAGCCAATTGCAGCCTCTTTACAAAAGAAAAGAAGTAAAATTATAGAACCCAACTTGAAATTTTTGTTGCGTGTGGCTTGTTTCCCTTAAATTGCTTACTGTTATTCCATAGTATTCCAGTCACATACTTTTTTTAATAGATTTTCCCATATCTCAAATACAAGACAGCAGAACGCAGTTCTTATTTGTGGATCACCTCTCCTTATCTTTTTTCCTTTTTGGCTTCCTAGGATTCTTCCATTGCTGGGTCAGCTAAAGATGATTCTGAGAAAGACGTGCTTGATATAAGTGTCATGGGTGCTGTATGTTTTATCATTGTAGCATCAACCTTTCTGGTGGTACTATTCTTTTTTATGTCATCTTGGTTCGTTTGGCTGCTGATCGTATTCTTCTGCATTGGTGGTACCCAGGTACACACTTTTTCATATTTCCCGATAAATTATCTTTTTCTGAGACATGTTAAAGTAGTGCCTCCAAGTAGCAAGAACAGCATCTATCTGAGAAACGATTGGGTCCACCAAATGATTCTTTTGTCTCAGTGTAAATCTGGAAATACTGTCCGATGATGGGCGTGAGAGATAATGAGGCATTTGGGATAATTCTGAAAAGTGACCTTTGGCTCCACTCGAGATTTTTTCCCATCACGTTTTGATTCAAATGTTTTCATACGTAGTGTACATTGTTTCTCATTCCTTTGTTCCATTTTGCAGGGAATGACTGCTTGTGCAATAGCATTGATTTCAAGGTAGGTAATTATGAACCTCCTTGAATAGTTTCTAAGCACATGTTATCATTCTTGTTTCCCTTTTCTTATTATTCTTTTATTCTGCTAAAGAGTATCCAGAAATTATCGTAATCACACCGTCAAACTACCCCTATTTGGGGATGCTACAATTCTATCTATTGTGGTATTTCCGCTCTGTCTGGCATTTGCCATCTTTTGGGTTGTTCACCGGCATGCATCATATTCGTGGTTCTTTCAAGATTTTCTTGTAAGTTCACTCTGCTATCCCCTATGATTTTCTCTACAGATTTAGATCTATTTTGCACTTGGTCATACTGATCTCTCTATTCGTGTATGTCAGTATTTCATGATTTTGCCAAGATTTTTTAATGCGTTGGGACTTGTATCCGTCCTAGTCGGCCATTCGATACGTGTACAAACTTACCTTCATTGGTTATAATAAACCCCGGTGCGCAGAAAAATCTAACGTCATCTCCCTCATAACCCTAAAAGGCAAATGTACACTTGCTCCCTGAACTCTGAAGTTTTGGAACCTTTCTTTATTATGCTAAGATGCATTTAATTTCTATTTATACTCCCATAACTGTATGTGAGATCTCTTTTTCTTTGTCAACTATATAATGAGAATGAGTTACAGTCACCGACTCACCATTTATTTCAAATTTCTAACCCTTAACATATTGCCAAAACTCCTGATTGAACAGTTCTTTTGCTTGAAATGTGTAGGTAATTGGGTAGAGCGGAACCACTTAAGAATTTGTTCTTTTATTGGCAGGGTATTTGTTTGATGATAAATGTCTTACAGCTAGCACGATTACCAAATATCAAGGTACAAAAGCGGTGTTTTCTGGATTATGTTAATCTTTAATCCTCCTGATAATATCATGTCGCTCACAGGTCGCTGCTGTACTTCTGTCCTGTGCATTTGTCTATGATATATTTTGGGTCTTCATATCGCCTCTGTTATTCCATGAAAGTGTTATGGTTGCAGTAAGTGTAGATTTTACCAGCTACTTTTTTTTTTATCAGTTTTCTCTTTTTTAATTATAATTTCAGGTTAGTGTGCATCAGCATAATCTTTACCGCCATAACTCTTGCTTGACGTTCTTTTCTGGTGGCAATTGTTTCCATTTTTTTACATTTTTCGAATGTCATTTCTATCGACTCATGAGCCAAATTTTAAGTATGCGACAATTCTGTATTATTTGGATGGTTCTTTCGTCCCTTGATAACTATACTACCTTTAAAAGCTTATGGAGTATTGTATGGTTATGATTATAATTGATAACTTGTTTGTAACTAAAGGCATGATTAACGTTTCCCAATCCTTTATTGCTTAATTATTATGTGAAGGGAGGCCAGATGTCATTATTTTCTTAGTTGCGTTACTAAGAATGGACTTCGGTGGTCTTGAACTTCTTCCTACATAAATTCCAACTCAGTCCACTTCTTTCATTTTTCTTTTTTAGCAGTAAGCTTATCTGGTCTATATTTTTGGTTTAGAACCATTCCGGTCCATAAAAGTTAAGTTGGATATTGTTTTCCAGTGTACTTAAGTACACAGCGTTGAGTCATTGGTAGCTGCAAAATACTGAACTCTTTTATTTTAATTTTAATAAGCAAACTATTACCATTCGTAAGCAGAGTCGAGCATTATAAAATACTGAGCTCTTGGAGTTGGTATCTTTATTTAAACTCTTTGAACATAATAATTTCTTAATCCATGTCCGCATTTGGGTTTTCTACAAAAGCATTTGAAGCAGATTCCTAGTACTAATAGACGCTTATGATTTATAGGTTGCTCGTGGCAAAAATAGCGGTGGAGAATCCATCCCTATGGTTTTGAGGCTCCCTAAACTTATTGATCCATGGGGTGGATATAATATGGTAGGCTTTGGAGATGTTATCTTCCCCGGGTTGCTCATCTCATTTGCTTTCAGGTACTTATTTCCAACTTCCATGGAACTGTCTGAGTACTTTCCCGGAAAGCAGAATTACATGTCAGAAGATCTTAAACTTCTATTTTATTTGATTTTGCCTAAAAAGTCGTAAAACTTTTTCGTTTGGTGATGCTCTATGAATAATAAGCTGATGCATCAAGCAAGGTCAATAAGCTGATGTTTGTATGCGATATGCGGTTACATGCATACTTGATTGATGCAGATATGATAGGGCAAATAATAAGGGTTTCAAAGATGGATATTTTCTTTGGTTGACTACTGGCTATGGTTTTGGTAGGTCTTTTTCTGAATCAGTATTTTCTTTAATTTATTTCTCGATCTATCATGTCAGTTCTTCTTTTGTTTGCAGGACTCTTCCTTACATATGTTGGTCTGTATCTAATGGACGGGCATGGTCAACCTGCATTACTCTACCTCGTTCCATGTACATTAGGTATCTATTTAGACATCATTCGTTTAGGCTAATAGCTGTTTTGATTTTGGTTCATGTTAAGCATGCCTAGTCGTCGTAAAATTCCAGAACCATGGAGGAGAATATCATGATTTATGATTCAAAATATCCACATATACTTTACACAGTGGAAATGTTTAATAATCAACCCAAATTACGTCATCCAGGTACTTTTGTAGTATTGGGAAAAGTGAGGGGTGAGCTGAGAATGCTGTGGGAATACAATGAAAACGCATCATCGTCTGGACCTCCTGGAGGTGCTTGAAAGAGGAGCCACCACCTCCACCGTCAAGTGGAATCTGTCAAAGCTTCTTCTCGTGGGAATTGGTGTTTTAGATGTACATTGTATTTACTAACAGACATTCGTTGTTAACAGTCTTCTGCAGCAAATTTATCCCTCGTCCTGTAAAATGGTAGGCATAAAAAAGTCCTTGAAAAAATGTAAAATATAAATTGTAACGTTTGCGATTTTAGTGATGAAAACATAACAGTAACCCAAATCAAATGAAAGATTAAGAGTTCTGAAAGTTGCATACATCAAAGAAGCTTCAAAGCAGCACCATTTGCTTTAAATTGAAGATGAAGATGACTTTGAAGTTAAAAGAGCATCAACACCTAGTTTGAATGAATTAGGAGATGGTTTTGACAAACAAGCAAAACTGTAAACTTTGTCCGATGAGAAACCAATTTAGATGGATTATATAAAACCAGCAAGTATTCAAAACAAGCAAGGACTCAACTACCAATGCTTAAATCATGAACCAAATGAACCAAATGAACAATAGTACTCCTTAAACTGAACAAAAATGGAGTTCCTTTCTCCTCCTAAACAGAATAGGAGAAGTATGTAAGCAACCCTATAAAACTATTCCGCCTCACTTTTACTCATCCTCCTGGCTACGTAACCTGGCTTGTCCATTGGAAACAACAACATCCAGCTGTGCTGCACGTTGAACAATTTCCTTCCTTTTCCTGGTGGATACATTGTGTGCGATTTCAGCACAGTATGTCCTGATAAGATCATCACAGAAAAACAAATCAATACATTTATAGCACAGACTAGAACTGGTGAAAAGGGATACATTGCTGATTCTATCTCAGTTACACTTTAAGAAAAAATGTTTACCTGTTGTGCATCATCAACAATTCCACTTCTTTAACATTGTGCACCACAAATTTCTTGAAGCCATTGGGAAGATAATGACGGGTCTTTTTGTCTGAACCATAACCAATATTGGGCATCAAAGTGACACCCTTGAACTTTCGCCTCACCCGAGAATCAATACCCTTGGGCCTTCTCCAGCTTTCCTGCAAAATATATAAGCATTCAACATAACTACAGACACTACTTGTAACCAATCAAAGACCTAGCCAAGGAATATAACTGTAAGCATCACCACCTACTTCCCACAAAAAAGGTCAACTGTTCACAACGATTAAGGTTCACAACGATTAAGAGAGACTACTCAGGTACAAGTAGAACACCAGTTAGTTAGAACCAGTGGTTACAACATATTAACCAAATAGAATATACTTAATGGAGAACAGCAATTGCAACACCAAAATGGTAGGCTCAAGAACATGAAATCGTAAATCATACCCCAACTCTGTGGTATCGATCACTGTGGGGCCTCTTGAACTTCTTGACCCTCTTCTTAATAATCTTCTTGGTAAGTAGAGGAACAGCCATTTCTCCTACAATCAACAGTTAAAGATTTGAGTTGGCGTGCAAGAAAAACAACCAATGACTCATATTCATAAAAATTCCAGACCAACAAAATTAACCTTCCACCTGTAACAGTACTTGTTTTAAATTCCATTCATGAAAAGTTAACATGACTAATCTATCTATAAAGTTTGAAGCTATGTCAGAGAACCTTATACTAGTCCTGGATTCAAGAACTGATTATGGGAGACATAAACTCTGCCCCTCTTCGTATACCTACCATTTCAAGTATAACTTATGCAAGATAACCAAAACCTAAAATTAGGATGACAAATTTCATTTGTGAGTTATATGCTACATAAACAAGAATATACGCTGAAATTTTAACCCTAATAATCAAAGAAAGAACAAAAGTCAGGGACTATATATCAGCTACCTTAATAGGAATCAGGATCTAAGCAAAAACATAACACACAGTAAAATAATAATCAAGAACAAAAAAATTAATAAAAAATTCATGATATGTGATGATGAATAAATTCAAAACATATGGACAAATCAAGCTCGAATCACTTACTAGTTAAGAGGTTCAACGGTTCCGCCTTCAGAAAAGAAAAAACTCTATATTTAGCCCTCCGCTAACCCCTTATATCGTCTGAAATTAGGGTTTCTTTAAAATGGACCTGGGTAAAAGAATCCAATAGAGTGATGGTTTTGGTGCATGGGCCTGGTTTGTGTGACTTGTAAACATCCAAACTTACGGCTGAGCAAAATAAGCAGATTCGCAGATTTCATCCTATCCATTTTGTATTTTGGCGGATGGACCCAATCCGCCTCTCGACGGACGGTACACGGATGCCTTTTACATTTTTTTGGATTGGTCCCATTTGTATTAAAGAATGAAAGAGCTACAAAATAGGTTACAAATACTTGGGAGCAGCGTGGCTCCGATACTTAGCTAGAATTAAAGGCTAAAACATTTGTGGCCTACAATTACAAGGTGGACTCCTCACGTCACTCTATTTGGAGGTATGGGATGCCTTTGCACCCTTGGCTTTTGCATCGATAGCTTTGACTTTAACTTTGGCTTTGCCTTTCTTCGCTGCCCTCCTGTATTCTTTGTCCCAATCAATACTGATTGGCAGCCTAAAGTCTTCTTCATCCAAGTACCCATCTTCAATATACTCCCTTAGTATAGCTTCATCCTCATTGCAAGGCCATGGCCAACCCTTGGAAGCCTTATCAGCCATGCCTTTATTTTTTGCAGCAGTAGCAGCCTTGCGTTCAGCGGCAGCTGCTTTGGCCTTGATAGTTGCCTTAGCTTGCATAATCCTATCTCTTTCCTCGGCCATATCGGCTTCCTCGGCCCAATTGAGCCTTGTGGGCGTCCTTAAGTCTGCATCCTTCAAGGGCCCTTCATGCACCAAAGACCCATGTTCCTCTTCTTCATCCGCTGACTCATCGGTTGATATAGCTAGCTCATTAGTGGGAGCGTCAGTGTCAGTCCCAACTTTGGGATGTGCTGCCTTCTCAGCCAGCCGTTGGCCTGTGCTGTCGCTACCATTGGCTTGTGTGCTGTCCCTTTCGGTGTCATTGTTGTTGGCTGTCTTGTTAGCTATTGCGTTGTCCCTTTCATTGACTGCCAGCCCCATGTGAGCATGGCTGACTAGCATAGTGGACCGTTCCTCCCTTGGGCAATGCTCCATCATTGTGCTGTCGCTATCTAGGTTGGCTGTCCCTCCTTGTGCAGCAGCAAACCCACGTGAATTGCTAGCTGGCTCCCTTGCTATGTCATTTTCAGTATTGGTTTTACCCAAATGCACAGCCTCACATGTAGTTTTGACTCCTGTAAGGTCGCTTTCGTCTCTTGGCCTAGCTAGCTGTTGGCATTTGCTAGTGCTGTGCACAGCAACACGTGAACAGCCTGCTGGCTCACTTGCTATGTCACTTTCATTGACCAAAGTACCATTGGCACTGTTCATCGTCTTCTTCACCTTGCATTCAGCCAAAGAATGGCCTATAATCTTGCAATTTTTGCAATATTTCGGTGCCTTTGGGATGTTCACGGCTTGGAGAAAAGAGTGGCCACCAGCATTTACTCGGACTTGCGTCGAAGTCTACATCAACGAGTACTCTTGCATAGTAGCCATAGTCTCTTGCCAAAGTTCGTGAGTCCACCGCCACAGGCATGCCTACGGCTGTGCATATTGACATCACTATCTTCTCCGTCCAGTACATGATGGGAAGGCCTCGTAGCTGTACACCTGACATGCCTTTTACAAAATCCGCCATTTTAATATGTGTGACGCAGATGAGACGTCTAAAATCTGTTGGACACCTGTCCATACGCAGATGTATGGACAAATATATAAACAAATCAATAAATATATTTCATTTCTTCTCTTTTATTTAGAAATTTACGAGGTAATTCTATTAAAAGTGCATCCTCCCATTTAGTATATATTTTTGGAAAATCTATAGCTATCTTGACATCAACGCTTTTGTCAAATCTCTTCTAGGTCATAGCTGATGCACATTAGACCTCTTCTACAGTAACTTTGGCCATTTGAGTATGCTGAAGACAGCATGAGTGCATGACTTCATAAGTGTCTATAGAATCCATTTAAAATTGATGTGTATGGGAATTAATTATTAAAGATATAAGACGATGAATGCCAATAAAATAGTCTCTATACCCCAATTATATTATTGGTGATTGAAAGCTATCATTCCCATTATAGACAATATCTCCGATTTTAGTTAGTTTTTTTTCCTTCTAAAATCTACTAATCCATCCGTTTTCGGTCTGTTTATTTGTCCACCCGTAGATATCAGGTCTATCGGATTGATGGACTAGACGTGAATTAAAATTTTAAATTCGCTATTTGAATAGACTGGACATAGATGGCATCAAATCTTTATCCACTCATTTGTTGCTCATTTATATTCAAATTGCATTACAATCTAGTGTACATATTACGGTTGATTGGATTTTACAACGGATTTCTTCTACGAGTCGCATGCTCGATTAAACGGATAATTTCATCACCTACTATGAATCTCATACTGCTCCCTTTTTCCTCGGTCCATAGTGAAAAAATGTAGGACTAGTGCTATTAGTGGATTTATGTTTAAAGTATTACTCCTGTTGGGCTTCTTATGTCAGGATATGGGTTAAATTATTTTTTTTTCCATTTTTTTTTGTTTGAAAGAAAAAGGTTAATGAATTAAAATTTGACTTCATAAGTTAATACAAGAAATTTAATTACGAACAAGAGATGTTCAACCGAAAATAATGTAAACAATCGGGAAACTTTTGAACATATCTAAGTTCGAACACTACAAGACAATTCAAGGTTTTATAACAAAAAGAATTACATCAAAAGTTATATGTCTTCCCCCAAACACAATTATGTTCCTTTTCTTCCATAACGTCCAACAAATCTCGTATGGAACATATTTGAGATCAAAAGCTCTTAAGGAGTTGTTCCAAACATGCCACGAAAAACCACAATAGAAAAAATTATGCTTAATAGTCTTTGTTTCTCTGTTACAACATTTGAAATTAACCGAAATCATGTTTATCCGCCTTGAGTTAAGCATTTGTAGAGTAGGGAAAAAATTATAAAATGTCGCCCATAACATAAAAGAGGCTTTGGGTGGAACACTTTTTTCCCAATACATTTCAGCTCTCGGAAAAGCAACATTATTCAACAACAAAGTTCTGTAGCAAGCTTTTGTCTTGAAGTCATCAGCTCCATAAAAATGACTCACCATATTCTGTTCATTGTCGAAAACTGAGACTCTTAGTTGCTCAGTTAAACCCGTCAATTGTTGGTATGTCAAATTTGGTTGTCAAGTTTAGTTCCAAACCCGGGTCACTTGAATAGATTACAAAAGTCAACTTCATTAAGTTAGACCAGGGACACAGAAATGTTGAGAGTTGCACTAGTTACTCATGAAGACCTGAAAACATATTGAAGAAAACGAAGACATCATCCTTCGGTTCAAGGTTAGTAATAACATACTTTGGCTTGTTCCATTTATATATGTGTTCTTTTAGTGGAAAAACATATAAAAGGATAGAAGGGTAAATCGTAAAGGAATAAGAAAGATCAAAATTGTACAATGCTAGCCTAAACTAAAATAAAATGGTCGTCCAAGCATGTTTTGGTCATAGAGGAGGAGAAAAGTTGATCTTATGGAGGGAAGAAGAGAATGATGAGATCATAGCTTGGTGAGTTCTAGTCGAATAACTTAAGTCTTTGTAGAAGAGTTCAAGTAAATAAAGTTATGTATGATAGTCCGATGAACTTCGATAAACTTGTTATCTAACCTGTGTTGTTTTGGAAATAGATGAAGCGATTTATTTATAGTGTTGAACTCTTGATCTCGTAAGGAGTGGAAGAGATTGAGTGATAATGAGGTGTAGAACGTGGTTGAGAACATGCCTATTATTGCTGGGAAAATTCTCGAAACTATAATACCCATTATTGCTGGGAGAATTCTCAAAATCGCATCTAGTAACGTTCCACTTAATTCCTTCTCATCGTGGGTGTTTAGTTACACATCACAGGATATAGACCGCTAGACCAATACTCTAATGAGTATCCTTAGTGACATGTTTGATGTCTCGTATATTTGATGGTTGTCACATGAATGACTCTTTCAGTTAGTTAATTGAGTAAAATAACTACTTAAGTCTATTAAGGTTAGTAAGTCTAAGCTTGGAAGTGCGCAAACTTAAAAGTGGCAAGACTTGGAAATGTCACAAACTTGGAAGTGGCAAGTCTGGAAGTACGCAGGCTTGGGAATAACACAATCTTGGAAGTGTTTGAAGTCAATATTATACAAAAGTTCTCAAGGACCGAGCAAGGGATTAGCGCCATGCTCTTGAATACCGAGCAAGGATTGGCGACATACTCTCGAGAACTGAGCAAGGATTGGCACCATACTCTCGAGGACCGAGCAATTATTGGCGCCATGCTTCTCGAATACAAAGAAAGGGTTGGCTTATGCTCGAGGACTAAGCAAGGATTGGCACCATGCTTCTCGAGGACCATGCAAGGATTGGCTGTGCTCGAGGACTAAACAAGGATTGGCACCATGCTTCTCGAGAACCAGGCATGGGTTGGCGTGTGGTTCTCGATGACTAGTAAGGATTGGCGTTGTTCATTCTCGAGGACTAGTGATTTGCGCTATGCTCGATGACCAAACAAGGATCGACGTCATGATCCTTGAGAACTAGCAAGGTTTAGCGCTATGTTTACTCAAGGATAGAGCAATTTAGGTTGGCATCAAGCTTTAAGGACCGAGCAACAAGGGTTGGGGCCATGCTTTAAGGACTAAACAATTGGTGGCACCATGCTTCGAGGACAAAGCAGGATTGGTGCCTTGCTTCGAGGATCGAGCAAGGGTTGGCACCAAGATCTTCAAGGACCAAGCAAGGACGGCGTCATTCTTCGAGGGCCAAGCATCCAAGATTGGCGCCATGATCTCGAAGACCAAGCAAGGGTTGGCGCCATGCTCTCGGGAGTACACTAGGTATCTTGCTCGTGCTTCCCATTTGTGTAAACTCTGGATTTTTTTCAAGTCGCGGTTATTGATATTTGAAACTAAGCAATTCATCCGGGAATTATTGCACTTGACATAAACTTAAATTACAAATATTGAAAGTTCATCCAGGTGAAACCATGATATGGTTCATGGGTATGTATTTTATGGAAAAGCTATAAGATCATCGCAGAATGCCTATAGCTATAAATATAATATGTATTCTCATTTCGAAAGTGAGATAGACGTCCAGGCTCTATATTTCGGATACATGACAAAAATAAATTTGTAAATTTGATATTTCTGATATGGGACAGACAAATTTACTTTCCTCATTTGTCAAAATTCCACCATCTACATCCAGTCTCTTTCTTAATGCGGAACAATAATGTTTCGTAGTAAGCACTAGATGGTGACAATACAAATATTTGAGTTTAGTTAGTCGTATTTAAACTTTTAAGATTTGTATTTCCTCACAACTTCTACTTCTAAGCTCGTGCTAGCAAAGCAGGGTGATTAAGTGACAACCACGGTAGGGCAGCATCCACGAACGATAATTGGTAGTGTAAAGGGTAAGAACAGTAATCACAAACAGATTCGTAAAGGAGGGGCCTTTAGCTGGGCATACTAAGACCCATAGGCATGTATGTCAAATAAAGGAAGTTCCTTTTTCCTTCGAATTAGCAGTATAGTTGGTATAAAAGAAATCTCTGTTCTCCCTTTCTTGTGTCAACGATACTTGAATCCTCCTCCCGCAATAAGAAGTAGCAACACGTAAGTTTTATGTTTGTACTTCGTGAGAAAGTTGCTCACTTCTTCTTCGATTCTTATTCCTTCTCTGTTGTTGCGACAGCAGTTATCTGTAAGAATCTTCATTGACGTTATAACTCTGAATCAACCACCCACTAATAACGACTATTTAGTGATTTTCTTGTATAAATTGAAAAGTGGTAAACTAGGGTGTATATATATATTACATTGCTTGATATTTGAAAGTTTTTTTCTCAATTGAATGATATAAGTAGAAGAAACAGCTGCAAATCTTTCCTCAATGGATCTCCACAACTCATATGAATCTTTGAATCAACAACTCTGATCTTCTTCACACCATTGGACATAAGAAGGATTGTTGATTCCATTATTTTCATTTGCTCTTGTCGTAAATTTTGCAGGACAAGTAATGGATCCATCAACCAAACTATTAACCTTGAATTTCTTGAGTAATGACAGAAGAAGACTTTTCCATATGGTAAGTAATTATGATCTTGAAGTTTAAGTGGAACAATGTTATGAATTGTATCGAGAGGAACTCGAGAGATATTTGATTCCATTTGGAAAGAAAAAAAAAAGAAGCTTGAAAGCTGAGTTTTAATAGCGGAGGCAAGAAAAATTATGAAAATCGGCCCTTTGTAGATCTGATACTAAATAGACATAGTGAAAGAGGAATGAAAAGATTCTTCTTGACTTTATCAAGAAAGTACGAACCTTATAAAGAAGGCGATGGTTGTTATAGTCTTATAGATAACAGTCTACCATAGCCGACTGTAAAAGCAAACGAAAAATAGGAAACAAATAGTAATCGACTGTTACACAACTGTAACAACTAATAATTAACAAAATAAGCTGAATACATCCACCATTAAGATATGGGCACATGAAATATGCTAAACACGCCCTTATTAGAAACAACCTACAAAGGCATTGAAAACCATTGTATTCGTTGGACTAAGTGATACTTTTTGCTACTTTAATTAGATCCTTTGATATGTATATATATTACCTTTAAGGCATGGTTGGATACTTGCCAAAGCTAGAAATCTAGCCTGAATTAGTTTAGACTCGGACCGTAGAGATTCTAACAAGGCCCTTATGGTAATTAGGGGTACATATGGTACGGTTCGGTTCGGTTCGGTTTTTTGCCCAGCCATAATCGAAACCGGTAGCCTCGGTTTTTTGGTTTTGAAAACCGAGTGTTACCATTAAGATTTTCGGTTCGGTTCGGTTCAGTTTTAAACCGACTCGGTTCGGTTTTAAACGGTTCAGTTTCGGTTTTAAACGGTTCAATTTCGGTTTTAACCGGTTATTTTCAGATTTATCAAAATTTAATAAAAATTTATTGAAAAAGTTACCAATCACCAGAGTGTTGACAAAAATGACACACTAAGCATAATAAAAAGTTCAAAACATAGGTTTAATACACAACAATGCAATAACAGGATGAAGAAGATCCACAATTACATTCAGCAAAAGTGAAGACCTTCCAGACTTCAAAGATGAAATCTGGTAATTGTGAAGACCTTCCAGACTTCAAAGATGAAATGATAAAATGGAATATCTGCAATCGATTGAACAGGCAGAGGTCAGCACATTAGTGTAATGTGAATGGAAATCAAGTCAAGTAGGCATTGGTGAGCAACTGTAAATGAATAACCTACAGTACTTCCCCCTTCATCAGAATGGTTCTGGGTATATGTAGAAAGCCTTATATTTGAGCACAACACAAACAGGGTAATAACACCAATTGCTTCCCTTACCTGCACCACCAAAACTCTACATGAGATTATGTTTGAGCAATAAATATAAGAAATAGAAAGGGTGAGTAGAGATATCTGTGTTCTGCAACATGGCATTGGTTTGTTCCCACATTTATTTTTTTTGCATCCATAAAAGCAATTAAAGACTCGTAAATATCTACCACTTGAAGCACAATACTTCACATAAAATTAGACTTTGGGGATATTACCAATGCTTGAGACACCACACAAACCAGAGAAATGAGATTCTCAGCTATATAACAAAATCAAAATACAAAGTCCATGAAAGTCCATGATTTCAGCATTAAGTTATGAAATTGATGTATATTTTTCTTAAGATTATTAACTAAACATTCTAATTTAAGATATAGAAAGAGTTGAAAATTAAAGAAATACTTACAGGGACATGAGAATCTCTGGCACTTCTCTTAGCATCAGTAACAGACAAAACTGTGTAGACCTGCTCACCTACCATGGAATATGTTACTTTCTCAAAGCTCAAGACAAAATATCCACCAAAGCAACAATTGCACATGGACATACCTGTAATTTGGGAGTGGTGTGGAAGTAACTATTCATACCCACAACACATCTTCTTTGTTGCTCTCTACTATAACCACCAGCGACCAACGATTTCAGCTCCGTTCGGAACAACAATCAAAACCCATGTTCTCTGCACCTTCATTCACTATGTTTAACTTCTCTGTAACCCATCAAACCCCCTACCTAACACACTCTTCTCTGACTGATGGGTTTCTGATTTGTGATGGATTCCTGAAGAAGAATTGAAAACAAGGTGATGGGAGAGATGGAAAACTGGGTTATACTCAGTGGTCGATGAAGTGATGTCTGCAGAGAAATAGAAGAAGGAGCTCGAAACGAGAGAAACTAGCAGAAAAGAGAGGGGAAGAAGAGGGGAAAAGAAGAGAGAGGCGCGCACAGAGAACTCAGAGAAGTGAAAGAAACCCTAGAAAATTTCATTTATATACTAGGGGTTAGATATCTATGGCTAATATTACTCAGATCCTACGGTACATATTAATCGGTTTAAACCGAATCGGTTCGGTTCGGTTCTAGGGGTGGACAATAACCGAACCGGAATCAACCGTTTTTTTTTAAATCCATTACCATTAGATTATCAGTTCGGCTCGGTTCGGTCCGATTTTGTCGGTTTACCGGTTTTTTGTGCAGCCCTAATGGTAATACCTTTAAAGGACACAATATTTCTATTAAGTTCACAAGCCTGACTAGCTAGTGACCTAGTCACTGCTATGAATCAAATTTCCGTGAAAAAAATAGCAGATATAATTTATATATTTTTGAAGCAAAAATTTATTAAATTACTTAGGGACTTTTACACGAGGGTATACAATACCCCAATATTCATCAAATACAATTTGAATGGTAAACCATGAATCAGCAGCAATATGATATTGGAGTGGGATAGTAGTCTTCGGATTGGAGTTGCATCGGGGCCAGATGTTGGAGTCGAAGGTCGAAATGCCTTCGGTCAATGTTTTCCACAAAAAAAATTATACTTTTTGGTGGACACGACAGTTTCCACAAGAACTTAGTTGGTGGTAGAGGTGTTCGATGCAATTGATTGAAGATGTAATTGATTGAAGTTTCTAGTTAGGTTTTTATGTCTTGAAGATGCAATGGACTGCCTGATTGATATCCGTATACTTCTTTGTTTTTTGACATGATTCACAACCTGAAATTGAGTCTTTAGCTTTGATTGAGTCTTATAGTATAATCCGGTCTCTGACCTTGAAGGACTAGTGCTAATAGAATTAATACTGTTATAACAAAGGTTATTCAAAACTGAAATAAACATATAATAGGAATTACAAACTCAACTTGATTAAACTAAGGTAATGAAAGCTGGAAAAAGTAGTGCTTGTAAAACTAATGAGTTAAAAACCTACTAAACTTAAAGATAACTATTGGATACTATTATTACAAGTAGACCTAGAGCTTGTTACAAGAAACTAGAAAACAGTAATGCTATCTAAGAAAATAGGTGGATGGAGGTGGATGCTCCACCGGCCCAGATAATAAACATTTAGAACTTGATGCATTATATTGTGATATTGAGAACTAGAGAAAAAACTTATATAGCTCTATTGATTCCTTCAGCTCTTGTGATAAATGGGAAACTAAAATAGCCTAGCCATTTTGAGGGCTACCCAAAACAATTTGGGGTGACTTTTTTAACCCAATCCCATAGATGTGGCTAAGGGATAACCTAGTGGTATATAAAAATACTTAAATACCCTCTCATACCATTAAACCTTTCACTAATAAAAGTTTAAAAACCATGATGTTGTCAAGCAACCGAAGATTATGCATATAAAGAGGTACCCAATAGTGACGATGATTGTATAACCGATTCAACCATTAGTTACCTTTTAAGTTCTACTTCAAAAGAAGCACCTCCCAACCTGACTCAAAATATTTCGGCACTCAACTGCCATATATGCACATATTGTACTCTGCCTGAAACTCTGGATGGATATAAAAAAATATGACCCAAATTTTCCATTTCATCTTTCTCGATGTACCACTTACAAAACCTAGTCATTTTGAGGGCTACCCAAAACCAATTTGGGGCTACTATTTTAAACCCATCCCATAGATGTGGCTATGAGATAATCTAGTGGTATCTAAAAATACTTAAATACCCTCTCAGTAATCAAACAATTACCATTAACCCTTTCACTAATTAAAGTTTAAAAGCCTAAACCTAAACCATTCTCACCTTCTTCTCTACCGATTCTCTTTGTTTTCTCTTCGTCTTCTCTTGTTTGCAAACTACCGATTGTGGCACAATCCAATTCATCGTAAACCGATTAATCGCAATCCAATTCATCGTATAATCGTAAACCAATTCATCGTCATTATTACAATCTAAAAATGGCAAGATAAAAGCAAACAACACATCAACATGCTAATACTAACTGGCCGGATTTTGCCGAGAGAATAAGGAATAGAGAGATTGTTGAAGAACATAACGAAGAACATGAAGAACACGAAGACGATGACCTAGAAATAGAGACCGATTCCGATAATCATCCTCTCCAGAACTTTATAATGGCTCCAATAAGGTAAGGGTTTACCATTATTTGTGTTTATTTTGATTCAATCGAATGAATTCGTCACTAGAATATCAAGGGTTTTAGGTTAGATGTCATAATCGGTCGTTTTGTGTTTGTCTTTAACTACCGATTATGTTATTTTTCTTCATTGCTCATGAACATCATGCACAATCGGTACTTATGTTTAGTCATAAACTACCGATTATATTCCTGGACCAAAATTTAGGCATAATCGATAGTTTCATATAGGGTTAAACTTCCGATTACGAAAGTTAGTGATTCCTCAAAAACATCAAGCACAATTGGTAGTTATGTTTACACATTAACTACCGATTATATTCCTGGACCAAAATTTAGGCATAATCGGTAATTTCGTATAGGGTTACACTTCCGATTATGAAATTTAGTGATTCCTCAAAACATCGACCATAATCGGTAGTTATATTTAGTCATAAACTACCGATTATGTTCCTGGACCCAAATTTACACATAATCGGTAGTTAATTTTTTTATGTAACTACTGATTGTATGTGTGTCCATAGACTTTTGTGTTCCATTTTTTATGCACAATCGGTAGATAATGTAGAGCCCGAGATACCGATTATGCACAATCAGCAGTTACGTTATTTTTTTGACTACCAATTATGAAAAATCGGTTGAGTTTAATGTACTTTGTCTACCGATTATGTACTGGTTAAGCGATGTCTTGTTGGAAATAATTGTTCTTTATTTTGTATCAAAGAAGGGAAATGCAATCTAAGCATTCCCATGATACAATTCTTTCGGGGCCTCGTCGTGAAGGGGGTAAGAAGGTAATTGTTAGTGCAAGAAGACAAAAGAGCGCTAGCGGAATTGTTATCACCGAAGGAACTCAACCAAGTGTTCCAAGAAGTACAAACGAAGAAGAAGGAGGACCAAGTGCTCCACAAGATAAATACTTTGATGAAGGAGAACCAAGTGGTAGACAAGAAGAAGGAAGTGGTACAAAGAAGCCAGCTTAGAAGAAAGGAGGACACAAGGTCCCCGAATCTTTGAAGATGAAGGGTATTCAAGAAGGCCAAATCCCTGGCCTCCCAAGAGATGGAGGAGATCTATTATTTGGGTACAAAGACTCTTGGGAGAAACAAATTTACTCTACTGAGGTAATAATTATAAAACACCATTCTTAACATATTGTCTTTTTATTCGTAGAAGTGTTAACTATTATTCTAATTGTTTTTTATTTCGTCGTGTATATTAGGACCATTCTGATGCGGTTCGTCTACTCAAACCTACGGCTGCACCAACAAAGATGAGAGATTGGACATTGGAAGGTGAGTGTGAACGGTTCCAGCAAATTATACTACACTCGGGGTTATCTACGGCTGCCGAGAATTCAATGTTACCTCACGACCGGGTGTCGATATCGACCTTCATGGAAAGGATGTATCATGAGACCGACACCTTCCACATGTCGTGGGGAGAGATGACGATCACCCCCGATGATGTGGTGCAAATTATAAGTCTCAATGACCATGGTTCGGCGGTGAAGTTTGATTATGTGAAGCAGTTAAGATGGGAATAGCTTTATTTTTAGACTGAGAGGTGTCTTGGTTGGGATCGAGCGACATCCGAGGAAGAGTTCAAACAGTGCGCTCCTTACAAAACCAGCCAATTCAGCATGGTTCAACTGATGAAAATGTTCAGAGGCACCAAGGATAAAGAAAAGATGAACCCAGAGTTTAGCGATGACCAGGTCAATGTTGCAGCCACTGCATATCTTATCTGTGTTTTGGGATTGTAATTTTCCCCAATGCTAGTGGCAACCGGGTCGACGCCAACCTCCTACAACTTTTGCATCCCCTCCACAAAGTTCGTGACTATTCGTAGGGCACCGCATGTCATGCGTTCTTGATGGAAGAGTTGAGAAAGACATCCAGGGAACAGACTAGCCAAATTGCTGGGAACATGAGCCTACTACAAGTATTTTGGTAACTCCATTGATGGTTTGATTGTTATTTATTTTTTCCTCTTTTAAGAATCATTTTTCTCATACTTGGTTTGATATGTACACTAGACATGGATCTATGACCACTTCCCGTCCCTCGAGTTGGCGAAAGAGAATCCGACATGGGAGAAAGGAACACCTCGAGGAACAAAATACATCTTTGAGGGCAACCATTCAAGGACTAAGGAGCAGAAGTTGATTTCTTTGAGGAGGAAATTAGACTCGATGACGTCCAAAGATGTATGCTTTGATCCATACAGGGAAGACCGAGCTAGTGGTCATATAGCGCGAAGGTCTGAGTTGTCGTTCTACTATGAACCCTTGTGGCATCCCACTGGATATGTCATGTACAATGCCTCTAGGGTGATGCGTCAACTCGGTTATGTCCAAGAAGAACCTATGAGTCACATCTTCGGCAAGTTCAAATTGGACTTGGAGAATTGTGTTTGTGGTAAGAACTCGATCACAGCAGTTTACTCTGGTAACCCATTCATTGCAGATTGGAACAACAGGATGCAATACATGATCAACGAAGGGAGACCTGTAAACCGAGGTGATGAAGCAGATCCATGCTATATGGTATGGTACCGACAGCATTCTCATCTTCATGTGATCCGTAAAGATAAAGGAAAGACCACCAGGGTGTCCGAATATACTTGCATCATCAAAGACAAACCCTCTGGTTATGAAAGGCTGGTACGTAATGTTATTTCCTTTTGATTATAGTATTAAGGCTCAATATTTTAGATAATAATCGTTTGATTGTTATTGCCTAAAAACGGGAAAAAAAAAGTTTGCATTTTTCTCAAAGAAGATAGCTGGGTGCATAAATGCGGGAGTGCCTCCATCAATTGAGGAAATGATGAAAGAGCATAAATACCTGATTGACAACATTGATAATGAAGCCTATGCTAGCAAGTTTGGGGAGAAATCTGCGAATAAGCCTAAGAGGCTAGCAGCAAAGCCGACCAAAAGATCTTGTGGTTTATCGAGTGATGATGCTGAAGCAAATGTCCCTGAGGGTGAAGCTCATTTCAATATCATTAAGGTGATGGACAGATTCAACCCGTTTAAGGTTCGTCCACGCCGCTAAAGCAGAAAGGAATTTTCTAATACGGTGTAAAATAATAATTAATATAATAATAGTGTAAAACGCCAGGTTTATAAACAGAAACCAAAACCTAATTATTCTTCTTCTCTACCTATTCACGCCACTTTTTATTCCCATTTCCTTCTATACCTCTACCTATTCTCAACTAAAACAGCCTCCTTTTCCATTTCTTTTCCTCTACCGATTCTTCTACTCCCTTTACTCACATTCTCCATTGAAAATGGCTCCAAAATCTTTAACTAAACAATCAAAGAAGGGAAAGGAAAAGATGGTGATAGAGGAGTCCAAAATCATTGAAATCAATTCGTACCCAAAAAATGTTCATACCCAATCAAAGAAGGGAAAAAAAAAAAGTAAGTTACATCCAACCTTTATGTTTTTAGTCATTACTTTGAAGAAATCATGATAATTCTTGTTTATAATGGTAGGTATTGCATAATTTTATCTACCGATTATACAATCAGACATTTACTAAAAACACGACCTACCGATTGTGTGTAATCGGTTGATATTTCATATTTTTAACTACCGATTGTGTGTTTTTGTTTATTTTTAATAGCTATTGTATGGTTAGTTAATAATCAATGTTTGGGTATGTTCATTAGGGTTATGGATGAAGATGATTCCGATGAAGGTCTTTCTCCGGCTCGAAAGACTGAATTGCTTCTCGTCCTCTGATGCCGACGCCTTGTGAGAATGGCCGAATCAGAAACAAACGGAACAAAAGTTCTAAGAAACCCTAGTTTCTCTAAACTCAATTTTATTATCAAAATCAAAACTCCATCCAAAGACGGCTTTCCCAATATTTATAACATTCCATAAATCCTAAACGACCGTAAAAGCAAAATTAGGAAACTACTTAATAACTATTAAAACAGTAAATTAACGTTCCGCAAGTCCCGTGCGAAACTAGGTCCAAACTGCATCATACTCCCCTTCTTGAAAAAGACTCGACCTCGAGTCTAGTTCGTTTGCATCACTTGCTTCATCTGCACTGTCACCATGGTACGGATATAAATCAGCAACATTGAATGTAGCCGACACATTGTAGTCACCAGGAAATTCGATTTTGTATGCATTATCATTGATTAGCTCGAGAACTCTAAAAGGGCCATCCGCGCGCGGCTGCAGTTTTCCCCATCGTCCGCCAGGAAAACGCTCCTTCCTCAAATGAATCCAGACTAAATCTCCCTCTTGATAAACAACCTTCTTCCGACGCTTATCAGCTCGCAACTTGTACCTATTATTCTGCTGGATAATACGATGTCTCACTTGTTCATGTAACTCCTGAATATGTTTGGCCTGCTCCCCCGCATCAGCACTAAACTGACCCGTGATAGGCATACTTATGTAGTCAGTCTGATCCTTGGTGAGCTTGGTGAGATTGGCTCCAAGCTTTCCAAGATGGAGAGCTGCAACTTTCTCATCAAGATGCTTGGGCAAAACGTAAACCTTCTTCTCATACTTTCGACTCTTCCTCGCATTCCACAATTCCAACTGAGCAATGACCTGGTTGGTGAATGAGCAAGACATGACGAAACTAGGGTGTCCAGTGGCACATCCCAAGTTCATCAACCGACCCTTAGCAAGAATGATGATTCCACTTTTAGTGTCAGGGAACACCCACCTGTCAGTCTGGTGCTTAATTGTGATCCTCTGAACACCAGGGAATGTCTCAAGACCAGCCATATCGATCTCATTATCGAAATGTCCGATGTTGCAGACAATGGCATTGTTCTTCATCTTCCTCATGTGAGAAAGCATGATGATGTCTTTGTTTCCAGTGGTGTAACAAAGATATCAGCCATATCTACGACATCTTCAAAGGTCTGAACTGGGATTCCTTCCTTGAGGGCTTGAAGGGCACATATTGGATCATTTTCAGTGATAATGACCAGGGCACCAGCTTGCTTGAGAGCAGAAGCACAACCCTTTCCAACATCTCCATATCCATTAACAACAGCGATCTTACCAGCAATCATGACGTCTGTGGCCCTCATGAGACCGTCCGGAAGTGAGTGACGGCATCCATAAAGGTTGTCGAACTTGCTCTTGGTAAAACAGTAGTTAACATTGATAGCAGGGAACAACAAAGTACCATTCTCTATCATCTGATATAATCTCTTAACACCAGTAGTAGTCTCCTCAGAAACTCCAACTAATCTCTCCTTCATCTTTCTGTACTTTTTAGGATCATCTTTCAATCCTTCTTTAATCATACTCAATACAGTCTAAAACTCAGGATTCTCGGTGCTAGTGGGATCAGGCACCTTCCCAGTTTTCTCAAACTCTTCTTCAGCTTTAACACCTTCATGAATCAAATGTGTCACATCACCACCATCATCAACTTCTACTAACACAGAGAAACTTTTGGCCTCTTCCACTGCAGCGATAAAACTTGACTTAGTTAACAGATTGTTGCTCCCGACAGCCTTTACAGTGCTGCTATCAACACTGTCGCTTCTCAAGTCAGGACTTGCGATCATACTGCCATGGACGGCCAAGCAAAAGATGACATGCATCCATAGGAACAACATCACACCAGACCTCATCCCTATACCGCCTACCGATCGAAAACTGCACTAAACTTCTTTTATTCACCTTCAGCTCACGCCATTTAATTAACCACGAGAGCTTATAAGGTTTTGGATGATCTACCGTCTTCAACCCAAGTTTATCCATCATGGTAGTAGAAACCACATTCTCGCAGCTACCTCCATCAATGATCACATTACAGACCTTCCCCTTCGTTGTGCACTTGGTATGGAAAATGTTATGCATTAACCATTGCTCATCCTCGGTAGCACTGAAATTAAGCACACGACGAACTACTAAGGCTGCACCCTGGTCCGCATATACTATTTCTGCGTTCTCATCTGACATCACGCCCTCATCCTCCGATACGTCAAATGATGGAACACAATCGTCACTGACGAATGTAATAATCTGTCTATTCGGACAGTCTGCCTGCAGATGACGAAACCCTGACACTTGAAACAACGAGCCGGATGTCGCACTCTCTGACCAATTTCCGCCGGTTGTCCAGGTTTTGCAGGTATTGGTGTCTTTTCCTCGGTTGGCGCTGCTGGTTTAAATGAACTAGAACCAGAACCACTACCACAAAAATTTGCAGAATCCCTTCCCGACCATCGATTCACTGCCTTCTTTCCTTTCAACTGCTTCTCAACTTTCAGAGCAAGCCGAAAAACATCCTCAAATATCCAAAACTGTTGCAATTGGACAACGTCAGAAATGTCTGTACGGAGCGCCCCGAGATATCGAGCAATCGTTTGCTCTTCCTCCTCCTCGACACCACAGCGCATCCGCAAACGATCAAACTCGTTAGTTAATTCCTCCACAATCAAATTCCCCTGCTTACAACCATGGTAATCAATAAAGGCCTCCTGTCTATAATGCTCGGGAAGAAACTTCCTCCGTAATAATTTTTTCATCTTCTCCCACGTATGAATCTTGGACTTGCCCTCCCTGGACCGCTGTTTCTTAACGTGTTCCCACCATATTGAGGCATGTTTCTTTAATTTGATAGCAACCAATTTCACTTTATTGTTATCAATGATGCTCTTAATATCAAAAACACGTTCAACTGTATTCAACCAATCAATAAACTCATCAGGATGAGCCTTACCTTCAAACTCCGGGATCTCAATCCTCATGCCAATATCCCGTAAAGGATCAGCCCATTGGTTCCTGTGATTCCTTCGCTCTTCCTCACGAGCAAAAGGGTTTTCGACGTCATCTTCCTCATCAGTTTGTAAAGCCGATTCAGAATCTTCGTCGGTGGAGGTCTCCAATCGCGCGAGGCGCCGTTGGAGTGCTCGAACCTTTCGTCTCAGATCATCGTTCTCAACATCACGGAGATCACGTTGTCGCGGACCTTCTTCGTTCAGGGGATCCTCTCCTCGTCCCCTACCACGAGCGCCACGACCACCACGTCCACGTCCATGTTCGGCCATTGATAATCACCCAAGCTCTGATACCAAATGATGCCGACGCCTTGTGAGAATGGCCGAATCAGAAACAAACGGAACGAAAGTTCTAAGAAACCCTAGTTTCTCTAAACTCAATTTTATTATCAAAACCAAAACTCCATCCAAAGACGGCTTTCCCAGTATTTATAACATTCCAAGAAATCCTAAACAACCGTAAAAGAAAAGTTAGGAAACTACTTAATAACTATTAAAACAGTAAATTGACGTTCCGCAAGTCCCGTGCGAAATTAGGTCCGAACTGCATCATATTTTTAATTTGCCGAAAGGAGTTTCCGATGTAGAAATATATCAAATGATGCTGGACGATCCGGATTTCTCACAAATGATGAAGGATCCTGATTGTTGGTGGAACGGTCCTGACAATCCCTTCAATTGGGTTGATGTTTCACCTTCGAATGAAGGATCTGAGGCAGAAATGAATCGAAGGATAGCGACTGGTCCGGAATTTGATCCTCGACTCTTTTTCAGGGAGAAAGACTTCTCAGGCATAAACCCATACTACAATGAAGCTGGAGAGTACATAGGTCCAGTTCAGGATGATGAAGTTGTTGCTGATCCTAAGGGGAAGGAGGACAAGAACAAGAAGCGGGTTGAAACTAGGACCAAGTCGAGAGTAACAAGGAGTGGAAGAATTTCATGAGAATTTCTATGATGTGTTTTGTTTCGTTTTTTTCGAATGTTTTTAGTTTTTTTGAACAAGTTTAATGAACAATATGTAGTAAGTTTATTTGAATAAGTTTTTCTTCGGATGTTGAAATAGTATTATGAAGTTAAATGTTAAGTAAAATCAGCATAATCGGTAGATAACTACGTTTCTAAACTACCGATTACATACAATCGGTAGTTATTAATTTCCCGTGCTACCGATTAACCACAATCGGTAGTTATTTATGTTCACTAACTACCGATTATGGCAAGAAAAGTCCTGGACAAAAAAACCATTAAAATCGGTAGATAAAATTGATCTTTAAACTACCGATTACAAAGTTTAAAATTTTAAAGTTTAATTCAATTCAGGCTACAATCGGTAGATATAAATTTTCAATTCCTACCGATTGTGAAAGATGAAGAGTTATAAATTTTGGAAGTTTTGAGAAATTCAATTTTGGGTGGTAGTTATGGTACTCCATTAAACTACCGATTATGAAATCAAAATCCAAAAAAAAAAAATCTGGGAATTTTATACAATCGGTAGGAATAAAAATCACGAGCCTACCGATTGTACAAAACTATAACTCAACTAAATCAATCTAAAACACTCTTAATTTCTATTCCAAAACTATAACTCAAATTCATCGTCTAATACTAACTATAACCAAATTAATTACCTAATTAATTAACATTAACACTAATTAAGCAAAGGTAGATTAGCCATTATAAAAAATATATGGATAAAGGATGTATTGATATTATTTCATAATAATCTTATTTTATTTTATTAGTCACCCCAAATTAGTTTTGAGTATCCCTCAAAATGACCAGGTAAAATAGTTGCGGTCGGCTGTGAATTCCCCAACGTCATGATTTTGATCTTGCTAAAGACCAAAGGTGGGAGGAATTAAAATTGTTGCTTCATAAGGTGTATCGCTGAGTCACTGAAGATGTCAACTAACTGTCCTGGATTTGAAGTTGATAAACCTTCTAATCTTGGTTGTTAAGCCTCAGGGAAGCTTTTATCCGATGTAATAAGTCATGTGAAATGACAAAAATCTTAGCTTGGTTGAGGGAGAATTGCCATGGTATCATCATTTGATTGAAACCCTCACTGTTACTCAGTTGTGTTTGAAATTAAAAATTCCCTGAATTTTCATCTCAACCTTGTCATGGGTAGAACTAGTTATACAAATCCTCATACTGGTCCTAAATTTTTTAGAAAACAACACTCCAAAGACAATCAATTTTTTTCCTTAAAACATAAACCAAAACATTATAGAAATTTAGCTTTAACAAACCAACAAGGCTAATAAAAAACTCTCCCTAACTAAAATCTGAATACCAAAGAAGCATGTAACATGATTCGTGAACAACAAAACCTATAACCAGCAAAACAAGCACAAACAAAAACAAACGTCAAAAGAAGATCTGAGGCAAAAACATCAGACCAGACAGTGGTCAAGGTGAAAGCATATCAGGCAGGTAGGAAAATTAACGTAGACCAATAACAAACGAAAGGGATTGTAAAACATCAGATCTGAAAACAAATGAGGATTCATATAACTAGGTGTAAGGCAATTATAGAGAAAATCAAATGAGGCCTGAGGTATTGAGGCTTGAGGTATTGACCATGAAATTCGAAAGGGTTTGCACGAGAAACAGGAAATAAGGGGAAGAAAAGGTTAAATTTAGAAGATAGACGGGGTTAAAATTCTGATTTAATGCAGGTTCAAACCTTAGGATGGATTAGGTCAACATATGCAATTGAAGAGGAATAGAAGCATACAACAAAATCAGAATTCAAACAACAGCAGTATAAGAAGGATAACTCATCGACGATGTGCTTGAAAGAAAATCAACCTAGGGAAAAGCATAGTTACTGGACATCTTGAAGAAATCATTGGAGGATTGCGCAAAAACAGGGGCCAGAAATATTCTTGGTGAAGCACATCGCCGGAACTACCTCCATTGAAGACCAAACACAACATAGAAGCAACCATCGTTAATTAGAGCAGAAATCCCATGAATAACGGTTGGGTATCACAACAATCTAGCAAATAAATCCTAAATGCATCTGAAGGGCCGGTGGAACCGGAGATTTAGCCGAGAACCATGATTATTTGTGTTAGGGTTTTGAAATAGCTAGAAAATGAACCAGTTTGTAAAGGGAAAGCGAATCTCATCGGTTAAGCCGAATGAGAGCTCTTATTGTTGTTTTGATATGAGATAGAATTGATATGTTAAAAGTAGCTAGTTTGAAATCCTCCTTCATTTTAGGGACAATTGCTAAGGAAGGATGAACTCTTCATTGGTTTTGCTTGATGATTGGACCAAAAAAAAATTGGAATCGTTAATTGAGTTAGAAGTGGATTTTTCTTTTTTAAATGTGTGAATGGAAGTGCTCGTTTTAAACAGTGCATTGCTCCGCATATTGTGATTTTCTTTGGTGACAAATATCTTTCATGTTGGAATTAGTAAAATCTTCCAGTAAAGAACTATTCTAATTAAACGTGGATTGAGGTTCAAGTATATTGTCATCGGAGGTTACCTAAGATTATTAGGGAAAGTGTATTGAGATAAAGAGAGTCAGAATGGAGGCTGGTGATAGACATATTTTATGTGTCTTATTTGATCCCGATAGTATATATTGTTAGTCCTTAATTTTTATATTAATACTATTATTTCTTATGTTTTTAGGTATTTTTGTGGAATAAATAATTATGGAAAAATCGGCTTAAAAGTACCCATGTGAAATGATAAAAGCACCCCGAGACGAATTGCTAAAGGCACCATGCTTTGGATGGAGGCACCAACTTCTCAAATTTAAAATGGAATTTAGGGCGGTTAACTATTCTTCTCCCGCTGAGAAGATTGATTACGTGACTTGGGAGAATTTTGAAAGCTTTAAAGACAAAGATTATTTTCTTACCATAGTACAAGAGTTGTACACGTTTTGAAGCCCAAATCTCATGGGATATATGCATTTATCCAAATCAGGGAGAAGAGAATTTTCACGTGAAAATAAAATCAAATAATTTTGGAAAGTAAATCGAGGAGAAAAACTCACAAGGAAACTCTGGTATTCTCTTCCCTATTACAACACGATTCTGTCCAAGGCAACAACGCAAACGTGTAAGAAAATCATATCATGATTATATCAAGAATATTTTCTTGTTGCCGAGATTTGATTCTCATAAATTAAAGAAGATATTTGGGAAGTTAATGAGAGGAGGTTCGGAAGCTAGGGTTAGTGTCGCAGTATAAATAGAGGCCAAAGGAAGCTACGAGGGGGGAGTTTAAGAGAGAAAGAAAAAAAATCAGTTTCTTATTGTCCGAGGAAGAAGAATGAGGAACTGATACAAAAAGAAACTTTCAAATTCAAGCCTTCAACAACAGTTTTCAATACCTTTAGCAACACATTCAATTATAGTAACAACGACAGTTCGTCTTCCTATGCACATATAACCCGTCTTACTTTCAGCTACGCCACTGAACAACCTTTTGGTGTTGCTGTTGAGGTCCGTCTTTCTTCTAATACTTTCGTGGTATGTCATTACTCATTAAGAGAATAAAAGAAGATTGTAAGTTTATTTTACAATAATAAAATCATATGTTTAATCTATCTTCTTGTGTTCTTTTCACCATGAGTAGCTAAATCTCTTTTCTAGGATTAAGGATGAAACCCATTTATGTATGTTAGATAATATAATCTTTTTCTCATAATAAGTTTCATATTTGACATATATTTTCGTGTGTAACGATAAAAAATTATTTCTACTTGTTCTCATGCTTGATTAATGATGTATTTGTCTATTTTAAGACCAGTATTTAAGTAGAGAAAACTATTAATATTTTGGAAATAAAAAAATTGATTTATAAAGTTATATTTTTCGAGACGTGGAAACTGACCTGAATCGTTTTGTGTAATATTTTGAGGATTATTATTATGAGAGACAGTGCTAAGTAGTTAGGATTTTTTTTTTTCTAGATTTCATTTGGTATTTTCTTGTCTTTGTTGTGCAGGGAATATTTTGCAATTATTGTGGAAAATTGCCTACCATAAAGGTTAGTAAATTCTAAAATTTTATTTCATTAATTTATATTTTTAAATTTATTTCCTTTTTGGTGTGTTTATTTAGTTATTATTTATTATTTTATTATTATAAAAATAATAAAAAACAATTGCACACACCAATTGCATCTTCCGACATCGATTTTAGGAAAATTTGTGGGATAGTACAGTGAACCCTTTGGGCGTTATCATCCGAAACACCACAAACCCCATCCTTGTACCTTTAACCAGTATTTGGATGTAGGTATATTTTGCTGCGGTAACCCAAGCTTACCTAAAATAGTGAACCCAGCATTTTGCATGTGATTCTTGTCAAACACTAATATTTTTGCTTGTGTATGCCTCGTTGGATACGTGTAGGAAATAGACTTGAAGAAAACGATTTGTATTGTTTAAGCCCGACTCCTAGCACGTTTGTTGGTGGTTCATCTTTATTTTCTGCAATGGTTAGTAATAGTAATGATGAAAACCTGGTAACCAAAACTCTAAGAGATCGTATGAACCCCTCTAGAGTAGTACGTGAATCTGGGGTAGTTTTACCCGCTTTTAATAGAAAATTTGAGATCAAATTTGGAACAATTAATATACTTCACACATTTAGGGGGTTAGACAATGAAAATCCCTACACCCATATTAGAGATTTTGAAATGATTTGTGGGACCATGAGTTATCCAAATGTCTCGATAAATGTGTTTAGGTTGCATTTGTTTCCTTTTTCTGTTGATGAGAAAGCCAATGAGTGGTATCATTTTATTCCCGCTAAAACAATCACCACTTGGGATTGCCTTGTATAGGCCTTTATTAAAAAATTCTACCCACACCATAAGACTGCTTCTGTTCGTCATTCTATTCAAACCTTTAAGCAAAAATTAGGTGAAAGCCTACACGATTATGTAGAAAGGTTTCATAAGTTGTTATACCAGTATCCGCATCACGGTTTTGCAAAAGCCCATATGACCCAAATCTTGTACGAGGGCTTAGATAGTGAAACCCGTATGCAGGTAGAAACAATGAGTGGTGGAGAGTTTACCCATCAAGAGCCTGATAGATATTTTGACTCATTCATCGAGTTAGCCAAGAAAACTAGGTAGTGGGATTCAACGAGAGAACCAAAAATATCAAGAAACCCAATTCATAGGGTCAATAAAGTTGATAATGGTTAAGATATCCTTAGGCGTCTAGAGGCCTTAGAGCTTAGAAGCCAAGAAGGGTCGAGTCAGGTTATGGGCTATAACAATGAGCCTCAATTTTACCCAAGTGAAACTACCCGTGACCAGGTTAGCGTTTTACATGGCGGTATGAACTCGAAATATGAGGGTCGACCCAAATTCGACCCATATTCTAATATCTATAACCTTGGTTGGAGACATAACCCTAATTTTTCGTGGTCAAAAGTGGACCATCAGGGCAATGCATCTAGCAACCCACCACTAGGTTTTCCTAGGAACCCAAATCAAGGCCAAGAACCAAGCCCAGTTGATAATAAGTTGATGACTTTAGAAGAATCTATGAAACTCTTAGAAAATCAAGCTATCCATAGCAACCAAAGGTTCGATGACTTTGTTTTGATGAGTCAACGTAATCAATGCTCAAGCTATTAGAAATTTAAAGACTCAAATTAGTCAACTTTCAAATAGGCTAAATGATAGGGAAAATGGGAAATTTCCTAGTAAACCGACTCCGAATCCGAAAGAAATCCACCAGGTTAGCGGGTCAGGTAGTCCTACTGAGCACGTTCAACAGTCATCACCCTCGGGAGTGGAAAAACAGTTGAAATTAAAGTAGAACAACCTAAGGGTAGTAATCAAACTGAAAAAGAATATGAAATAGACGAAACTCCTAGTGATGTTAATGGGCATGAGAAAGATGCGGGCCCAAATAAGGAAAACGTCCCTGAAAGAGTGTTTATACCACCTGCACCATTTTCCCAAAGACTTGCCAAGAAAAAGCCTGGCATTTATGCTGAAATCCTAGACAACTTTAAGCAGGTTAAGATCAACCTACTGTTGTTAGATGCAATTAAACATATGCCAATCTATACCAAGTTCTTAAAAGATATGTGTACGATCAAACGAGACATGAGTTTGCGTAAAAAGGCATTTTTGATCCTAAAAGTTAGTTCCATACTTTCACAACAGTACCAAGTCAAATTCAAAGATCCTGGTTGTCCCACTGTTACCTGCACTATATGCAATCAACGGATAGAAAATGCTTAGTTAGATCTTGGGGCTAGTGTGAATCTTTTGTTATTCTCGGTATATGAAAAACTTGGACTATATGAGATGAAACTAACTTGGATTACACTCCAGTTAGCCGATAGGTCAATCAAGATTCCACGTGGAATTATTGAAGACGTTTTGGTTCAGGTAGAGAACTTCATATATCCAGTTGACTTTGTGATTCTAGAAACTCAACCTATCCTAGACCGAGAAATCAATATTTCGATCATTCTAGGCTGTCAATTTTTAGCAACTGCTAGGGCGATAATCAATTGTTAAAACGGTCAAGTGGAATTATCTTTTGGAAATCAAAAAGTCTTGGTGAATGTTTTTAAAGCCTTCCAAGCCCCTTCAGACCATGACCATTATGAATTTGTATGCATGATTGATTCTCTAGTTGAGAACACTTTTAACACCAATAATGTTAATGATCTGTTAGAGGCCTGCTTGGCCTATTTTGGAGCCTACTATGATGAGGATAGTCATTTTGAAGAAGTCAATGTGTTGTTAGGTTCCGCGCCAGTAATGGATTATGGGAAATGGCAACGTAAACCTAAACCTCTTCCACCTACTATAGATAAACCCATCCCATCTTTAGTTAAAGCTCCCAGCCTTGAATTAAATCCGTTACCAGATACTTTAAAATATGTGTTTCTAGGTAATGAGAAAACTCTTCCTGCCATAATTGCCTCTGCCTTAGAGCCTGATCAGGAAAGTAAACTAGTTAGTGTTCTCCGAGAGCACAAGAATGACATAGGGTGGACCATAGCAGATTTAAAAGGTATTAGTCATGTTGACTGTATGCACCGAATCTACCTAGAAGAAGGTGCCAAAACCTTAAGAGAAATGCAGAGACGTTGAACCCCAACATGAAAGATGTTGTCCGCATAGAGGTCCTAAAATTGTTAGATGCGGGTATCATCTACCCCATCTCTGATAAGGTCAGCCCTGTCCAGGTTGTCCCAAAGAAGTCTGGGATTACTGTGGTTAAGAATGAGACGATGAATTGATCCCCACCCGAGTTACTACTTGGTGGAGATTTTGTACAGACTACCGTAAGCTGAACTCAATTACTAGGAAAGACCGCTTTCCTTTACCATTCATTGACCAGATTCTAGAAGGATTAGACGGTCATAGCCATTACTATTTTCTAAATGGATACTCTGGGTATAACCAAATCCCCATAGCTTCAGAAGACCAGGAGAAAACGACTTTCACATGTCCATTTGGCACTTTTGCTTAGAGGTGTATGCCTTTTGGGTTGCAATGCAACCGCAACATTTCAACGATGCATGCTAAGTATTTTCTCGAACATGGTGGAACGGTTTCTCGATGTCTTTATGGATGATTTTTCTGTTTTTGGTTCTTCTTTTGATGAATGTTTGCACCACCTTACACTAGTTCTAGATGTAAAGAAAAGAACTTAGTCCTTCACTGGGGAAAGTGTCATTTTATGGTTAAATCTGGAATAGTGTTAGTACATGTGGTGTCTACTAAGGGAATAAAAGTTGATATAGCTAAGGTTGACCTAATTAAAAATTAAGGCCACCTAAGAACGTAACAGATGCTAGATCTTTCCTTGGTCATGCTGGATTTTATCGTTGTTTCATCAAAGACTTTAGCAAGATTTCCTTGCCTCTGTCGAACCTACTTGCTAAAGATATCGCCTTTATATTTGATGAAGCATGTGTTGAGCTTTCGAGAAGCTTAAATCTTTGTTAACTTCTGCCCCTATCATCCGACCACCTGATTGGAACATCACATTCGAACTTATGTATGATGCGTCTGATTATGCGGTCGGTGCTGTCCTTGGCCAACGACATGATAAAACACCTTCTGTGATTTATTATGCCAGTAAACCCTTAATGATCCCCTGGTGAACTACACAACCACTAAGAAGGAATTGTTATCCATCGTGTTTGCTCTTGAAAAATTTAGATCATACCTTCTTGGGTCAAAAGTTACAGTTTATTCTGACCATGCCACACTCAAGTATCTTCTGTCTAAGAAGGACTCGAAGCGTCGGCTGATTAGATGGGTTTTACTGTTACAAGAATTTACTCTTGAGATTCGTGATAAAAAGGGTTCTGAAAACGTAGTAACCGACCATTTATCTCGTATCCTTGTTGAGTCGAGAGATAAAGAGAGACCAGTCCTTGACACATTCTCTGATGAACAATTATTTTCCATCTCTCAGTTACCCTGGTTTGATGACATTATTAATTATTTGGGAACTGGTCAAATGCCTGAGCATTGGTTTAAACAAGATAGAGTAAAATTCTTATCTGAGGTCAAATATTTTTTCTGGGCTGATCCATACTAATTCAAATATTGTCCAGATCAGATCATCCATCGTTGTATTCCTGAAAACAAAATCTCTAGTGTGCTTAGTTTTTGACATTCTGGAGCCTGTGGGGGTCATTTTAGTGCCAAGAAAATAGCTGCTAAGGTCTTGAAATATGGTTTTTATTGGTCATATTTATTTAAAGATTCCCACAAATTTTTTCAAAGTTGTGAAAGATGTCAAAAGTTAGGAAGATTGACCCGCCGTAATGTGATGCCACTGAATCCTATATTAATAGTAGAAATATTTGATGTATGGGGTATAGATTTTATGGGTACTTTTGTTAATTCTTTTGGAAAGTTTTATATTCTGCTAGTTGACTATGTGTCCAAGTGGGTTGAAGCTATAGTGACCAAGACAAACGATCACCACGTGTGATCAAGTTTGTTAGAGAGAACATTTTCCCTAGTTTTTTTATGCATCGAGCAATTATTAGTGATAGATTTTCCATTTTTACAATCGATCTTTTGAGGCCCTCACTAAGAAATACTCAATCACCCATAAGGTTTCTACACCTTACCACCCACAGACTTGTGGCCAAGTAGGAGTGTCTAATAGGAAAATCAAATAAATTTTGGAAAAGAACGTAAACCCTACCCGTAAAGATTGGTCTTTTACGTTTATTGGATGTTTTGCGTGCCTATCGAACTGTTTTTAAGACTCCCCTAGGGGTGTCTCCTTACAGACTTGTCTTCGGTAAAGCCTGCCATTTGTCTGTAGAGTTAGAATACCGTGCTTATTGGGCCATCAAACAACTGAACTTTGACATGTCTACTGTTGGAGCCAACCTAGTCTACAACTCAATGAGTTGGAAGAAATTCGCAATGATTCTTACCAAAGTGCCAAAATTTACAAAGAGAAAACCAAAGTTTTTCACGATAAATCAATCCTTCGAAAATCGTTTACACTAGGCCAAAAAGTTCTCTTGTATAATTCTCGTCTTCATCTCTTTCCTGGTAAGCTTACATCTCGTTGGAATGACCCATTCTATGTCAAGTCCGTGTCTCCGCACGGTTCTATTGAGATCATAAATCATGATACTAAAGAGACTTTCAAAGACAATGGTCAATAATTGAAACCATTTATCGAATTAACCAACCCCGAAGTGGAAAATATAAATTTAGAGGATCCCATTTATTATGACTAATTTTCTGCAGGTACATATTGTCTGGCTGAAGACATTAAACTTAGCGCTCCATGGGAGGCAACCCATATATTTTTGGTACACAATGCTGGTAATATCTTTCCATATCTCTTTTAATTTGCTCGGTAATTCTCTTTGTTCATGCTTTTATTCATTATCTCTAGAACATTGAGGAATATGTTCAATTTAAGTTTGGGGGTAGTGGAGAAAATTTAATAAAATTTAGTTGTACTAAAAATTCCAAAATTTAGAAACTTGTGAACAATTCAGGATAGCACTGGCCATTCTAAGTAGATGGAAACAAACCTCCTAGTTGTAGGAGTTGAGGGACCCAACTAAATGGTCTATTCATAAAAGGACAAAGCTCAGGTGTTAGAAATAACATGATAGTCGTCACCATATCTCGGAATCGTCACCATATCAAGTTCTGTTTTTATTTTTATAACTTTTTGTATTTCTCTAAGTGATTTGATGGAGCACTAGTATTGCCTTGTTGTCGCTAGGATGAAGTAAAATGATTGAGATCAAGTCACATTATTTTAATTGAACTTGACCATAAAAAAAGAAAAAAAATGATGACACTTGGATAACAATATGTGTGTGTTCTCCCTGTCTCCGTCGCTTAAGAAAGCGTGGAACGCAGGATCAATGAGAATTATTATATAATCTGCTAAAAAGGAGCATGCGTTTAGTTTCAAAAGATCTAATCATGTTGCCGAAAAATAAAATAAAAAAGTAAAAAGTAAAAAAATAATAATCGTATATATTCAATAAATTGACCGATGAGGCCCTTGTATATACCAGCGGAGTTGATACTAGAATTAGATTTCAGACCAGTGGGTGCGTATCTCAATCTACTAGAGTTAATCTTGGCACTGACAATTATACAAATATTCTGGGAAACACCGTTCACCTTAGTCAACATGCGCAAACTTCTATCTTCATAACCATCTTCTTAATATATTCATGTGATTGTGGTTTGTAATTTAGAGTATCGTGATCCATTGTACGACTTTCTGAGTAGTGCTTTGTTTTCTTATATATGAATTTTAGTACGCTTGAGTGAAAAATCGTGTATAACAATTAGACTCAAAATAGGTAATTCATCTCGTGGCCAAAGAATTTTGTAGCCAACTAAATAGCATGTTTAGTGTCTACCCTCAACCATTCACAAATAGCTAGAGTTTGGAGTAAAAGGTTTTGTGGGTATATCTCTTGTAAACCCTCACGAGACAAAACTCGTCCACTAGGGACACCTAGGGCTTTAAAGGCTTTTTGCACACGCTAAGTGCAATCCCGAAGCATGCGACAGTGAGTTAGGATTTTTATTAGATTTGCTCGAGGACTAGAAAAATATAAGTTTGGGGGTATTTGATAGACACATTTTATGTGTCTGATTTGATCCAAATAATGTATATTGTTATCCCTTAATTTCTGTACTAATGCTATTATTTCTTATGTGTTTAGGTATCCTGTGGAATAAATAATTGCGGAAAAATCATCTTAAAAAGTGTTAAAGGCACCCCTGGGAATTGATAAAGGCACCCGAGACGAATTGCTAAAGGTACCCATGCTTTGCATGAAGGTACCCACTTCTCAAATTTAAAATAGAATTTTGGACGAAAAACCATTCTTTTCTCCCTGAGAAGATTGATTACGTGACCTGGGAGAATTTTGAAAGCTTTAAAGACAAAGATTATTTTCTTAGCATTTGTACAAGAGTTGTACAATTTTGAAGACCCAAATCTCGTGGGACATATGCATTTATCCAAATCAGGGAGAAGAGAATTTTCACGTGAAAATAAAATCAAATAATTTTGGAAAGTAAATCGGGGAGAAAAACTCACAAGGAAACTCTGGTATTCTCTTCCCTATTATAACACGATTCTGTCCAAGGAAACAGCGGAACAACGTGCAAGAAAATCATATCATGATTATATCAATAATATTTTCTTGTTGCCGAGATTTCATTCTCATAAATTAAAAAAGATATTTGGGAAGTTAATGAGAGGAGATTGGGAAGCTAGGGTTAATGTCGCAGTATAAATAGAGGCCAAAGGAAGTTATAGAAGGGGGGATTTTGAAACATAAAGAAAAAAAATCAGTTTCTTATTGTTCGGGGAAGAATAAGAAGGAATTATTACAAAAACTCAAACTGTTGTTGATAGTGTTGTTGAAACTTTCAAATCAAGGCTTCAGCAACAATTTTCAATACCTTTAACAACATATTCAACTATAATAACAACAACAGTGCCTCTTCCTATGCACATCTAACCCGTCTTACTTTCATCTATGCCACTGAACAACCTTTTGGTGTTGCTGTTGAGGTCTGTCTTTCTTCTAATACTTCCTTGGTGTGTCATTTAATCATTAAGACAATAAAAGAAGATTGTAAGTTTATTTTTGAATAATAAATCATATGTCTAATTAATCTTCTTGTGTTCTTTTCACCATGAGTAACTAAATCTCTTTTCTAGGATTAGGGATGAAACCCATTTATGTATGTTAGATAATTTAATTTTTTTTTCATATATAACCTTCATATTTGTCCTATATTTTCATGTATAATGATAATACTTTATTTCTACTTGTCCTTATGCTTGATTAGTTATGTATTTGTCTATTTTGAGAGTAGCATTTAAGTAGAGAAAATTATTAATATTTTGAAAATAAAATTTGATTTAAAAAGTTATATTTTCCGAGACGTATAAATTAACCTAAATTGTCTTGTCTAATCTTTTGAAGATTATTATTGGGAGAGATTGTAATTTCCTAGCATGATATCTCGGCACTTCAAACGATTCCGTTGACTTCATTGAAAATAATGAGAAACTATTAGCATATTTCAAAGAACAAGATGAAGATCTCTCGCAACAACTCAAAGAATAAAATGAGATGCTTGAAAGGCGTAGAGAAGACAAGTTAAATGAACGAGAAGAAGAATTGATGAAGGCCGATTGGTCTAAAATATCTCCGGACGGCCGGATTTGGCTTGAAGAAAAACAACGAGAAATATTTGCGAAGAATGAACATAGTAAGAGTACAGGGTAATGTGTAGTTGGTGTTTTCAAACTAAAATTTCATTTCAGTAGTTGTAGTTTTTAATTTCAATGTTTCCTTAATTGTAGTTTTTAATTTCGATGTTCTGTAATTGTAGTTCAATTCTATTTCAGTTAAAAAAAAAGTTAAAAAATTAGTTTCTTATAAATCTCTCTGTACATTCTGTTGGCTAGCAAATTACATATCTCTATGTTGTAATATCAAATACTTCCTCCGTTCCATTTTAGATGAGGGTTTATGGATTTTTTCTAGTTCTAAAATACTTGAGAGTTTTCATATTTTTCCATAAAACTACCAAGAACGCCAATTAATTTTTTCTTGGAACTATAAGTATTTTATTAAATAGTAATAGCAATAAATGTTTGAAGACTTTTTTCATAGACAAGGATGAAAAAAATTTAGTCTCTTTCTTTTTCTTTAATCTGCGTCAAAACTCCAAAACCCTCATCTAAGTGGAACAGAGGGAATAGCAAACTACATATCTCTATGTTGCTGTTATTTCTGTACACATGTTAATATAAAAAAGAAAAAAAAAATGACAAACTATCGTTTAGAATTTGTTAATCCTGTGAGTGGTATCATTTTTTATGGTAATATGAGCTTCACTTTACAAGATGGGAAAGAATTCGAAATCCAAGTTATTTTATACTGGCCTATTAACTTTTCTGCTTTTGTGTGTCGTCTGCACCTTCCTAATCTCATTTAGAGAGGTCTTGTTCTACTCAACGTTAACGAAAACTGATACAAAGATGGTATTGAGAATATGTCAACATTTATATACTTTATTAACTATATATGAATGTAGTTTTTTGAACTTTATGATGTAATAATTGTCTAAACTGCAGATGAGAGTTACCTGAAAAACGGGTACCTGGATACACCAACTGATTGTATACCCGGTATAAAAGATCTCATATTCAGATACAATATAATAATTATAGGAAATAAAGCAAGATAACATAATAAAACAACAACAAACTAGTTGCAGAATTGCAATACTAGTTTTAGTTTAAATGGTTGTGATAATGGCCGCAGGTTGAACATAGTCACATATGGAGTTTGAAGTTTCATACTGTAAGAATGTCAGTAAAAGAAAAAAAACTGACAGCAAAGAATTTGCATTTCTTTTACTGTTAAGGTTGTTGTGACTCTACATTTGTACCGAACTTTTCCCATCTATGTTTTTTCACGTCTTCACGAAAATGGTTATACATTGGTTCATGTCTTATCTCATGATAGTTTACGCCTTGTCGTTGCCGAGATTTTCTCCATGACTCACGAAAAACTTTATAGTCTTCATCTCCAAATGTTCTCCATGCACAATCTCGCCGCTCGTGTTGGATTATCATGTTATGCATGATCACACAAGCCAATATTATGAATTTCAAGTCTTCTTCATCTCGATATTATACCAGACTTCTCACCATATTCCATTTTGTTTGTAGAACACCAAATGTACTCTCAACATCTTTTTGAGCCATTTCTTGCACCTTGGTAAAATATTTTTGTGCCAAGGTAGTTGGTAGTTTATAAGCTTGAACAAAAGTTGGTAATTTTAGGCAGATACTATCCACCAAGTAGTAACCCATATCATATCTTGTACCACCTACTTGAAAGTCAACTCTTAAGGTGTTTATGCTGAAGATATCATCAATAATGGAGAGGTGTTGAGTACATTGAGATCATTGTTTGAACCCAGCGGCTCAAAATACGCATACCAAAACCACAAATCATAAGATGCAACTTCTTATAAGACAACCATCGGTATACTTAAGATACATAATATCCCGCCCAAGATGAAGGAAAATTCTTCCAAGGCCAATACGTGCAATCTACACTCCCTTCTGCTTCATTTTCCTCCAGTAACCAATTAATATCATCTTGTATAGGATTTCACAAGTACTAATCTCTGTAATGCCAAACTATATTTCTAATAAACCGCTTCAAATACTTGTAGTCTTACCCATCATCACATAATCATCAATGGAGTCCGCCGATTAACCATAAAAAAAACCCGAATAATTTGATCCCAAAAGGGTTCAACTCCATCATCATTTTTTTTTCTCAAATGTCTCTAACCAATTATACAAATGACCTAGTGGAATAACACCACTATTACGCTTTAAATAACCCTCTGCATAAACTCTCTTTCCCCTACACTATCATCATATGCTTCTCCGATGTAATCCTTTCCCATTTTTCTGGCTTCCTTTGACTTATCCCGATCATAAATAAATTCGCAAAAGCTAGGAAAATAATACCCAATATATAATAAATATTGTGCTTTGTTTTCCTTGTACCCTTGTAGATGGTGGGTTTTTTCAAGGATAGAATCGTAAAAATGTTTCTGATAGGGTCTCAAAAATGTTTTGAATTTCAGAATTCTGCAAAGAACTTTAAAACATGGCAGGTGTCAATCTATGTCTCTCTCGAACATAATATATATAATTACATGAATGCATCAACCGGCTGAATTCACCAGATTATTATATATATATATACGAGCAAACTTACTGGATGAATCAACATTCATCCCTTTATAAAATTATTAGAACAACACTGGTGCTTATTATAATATTCCCAGATGTTCTATGATTTTAGTCTTTTACATAAAAATCTCAAGCTCCTAGATGGATTCCCCACTACTATAAACCTATTTGAGTGTTCTCTACTGCTATATTCCACAACTGAATTCCCAAAAATTACCTTATATCAATATTCATGCTCAATTGAATGATATTGACTTACTAAAAATGCTTATACAACTTTTTATAGAAATATGTAGCAAGTTACATATGAATTTACTTGACTAAAGCACCATAATTGTGCTTAGATATCAAGTTAAAAATTGTGCCAAGAACAAAATATAGCTTCTAATAACTAAATCTAGCCTTGGCCACGCTAATCTTTGCTTATGGAAGCAACCAACGTGAATGGCCAATTTTTTTTTTTTTTCAATTCTAGGCTTAAGAAACAATAAAATTCGCAGCACTTATAAGTATCTCAAACAGCCAACAAAGCCTTCCAACCCTAATTTGGCAAAGGAAACAACAAATATTTAAATTTGCAACGCTTGTACAACTTGCCACTCTAAACCGGATGAATGTATGGCCTAATTAAAGGCTTGATTATTTTAACAAAACTAGTCTTGTTAGACTCATCAGGCTAGTCAAGCATGACTAGCCACTAGTCAACGACTTCCTAAGTGTGCCATACACTTATGTGACTCCACACATATGTCCTGCTGCATATGCTTAGTCACTTTAATACACAAATATTTTTTTCCTCACTCTTTCACGACCATCCATCATCTCTCGATGATGATGTGAAATGCATTGTTCAACATACTCAATGCCTGCATCCGGCATCACCTATTCAGTTCAACATGTCAATACTAGTTGGCACAGATGGGGGGATATTCACTAGGGTATTGGTCTGACGGTCAACGACATGCGGTGTAGCAATGCACCCATTACAAAAAGTGTCTGAAATGTTCGACGATACGCTAAATAGAGGAGTGATGAGTGCATAACCGTCCAGTCTTACCCACAAGTGAGACACGGTTTTAAACATACTCTCCATCACCTCCACTTCACCACTACATCATAACTGCTACAACTTCCTACGAGGATAGGGTGAACGATTACTGCTATGCTATTATAAGTAAATTCCTTAATCTATTGAAAGAGGGAATATACAGGAGACACATAACGTACCACACAGAGCATACAAAATAAAACAAGTCTATCATCTGATTTTCATAAGGATTTCTTTCAATCATACACATAGAATGCTTCATAGCAATAAACACCTATAACACCTACCAGAGTCCGATACTCCTACCTCAACACTTCATCTGCTTCCCTCTCTAAGACCAACATTTCTCATTCCTTTGTGACTGAAGCAAGATTAGGACGACCATCTTTTGGTTTAGGGATCTTATGTGAATTTGATCTCTCGAACTTAAAAGTACTTCTACAGTACAAATGTTTTAACGTTTTGACGAATTCACATCATCTCACCCCATTGTTATTGTTTTATCCCTATTTTCGTTTTACCCACAACCGTTTTGGAAACTACAATGGGAGATCAATCTCTCAGTTGCAAAATCAATTTTTAAAATTGTTGATCTTCTTAATGCCATTTCTGCGAGTACCAACACTAATACTCCTTGTGGTACTACTCCGTTTACCGACACCCTTTCTTCTGGTTATAGTGCTGAAGAAATTAAGGACACTCAGGCTCCGCCTACTATATATAACCGATTTGATGCATATGTGTAATGCCCCACTTCGAATTCTAGATCGTCCGCCCTAAAATCCCAAGTATGGCATACTCATGGACCACTTTACACACTCAAACCGTCATACCAACTCATGAAGATTGAGTTATCACATGGAAAACATTCACATCAATCAAAAATAAATAAATAAGTTTTATTTAATGAAATTAATTAAACAGTTGTAAATTTTTAATATAAATCCTTAAAACAAAGGTACTTCTTGTCATGCAGATCGGTCTCAATAAAATATTGAAAATATCTGACAATAAATAAGTTTGTGTTTAAAATCCATGAAAAAAATAATTTCGATAACCATCTAAAATCAACGAAGAACACCGCTATTCTGAATGAAATATACTCTAGATCAGACTGCTCTACGGTCAAGGCTTCCTCAAAAAATTGTAAAATTTGGTCAGATCCTAACTAAAAGTAGGCTTTCACTCCCCTTTATCTTTTATAGACGATCTAACAAGCACTAAAAATAATTTATCAACAAAAAAGATGCTTGTCTATCAGTAAAATGATTTCTAAGCATTAATGCTATTATAATACTATTGTAATAACAGTAACTTAAAAAATAACAAATATAGACCGACCAAAACTAAGTTCATAAGATGAAAACAGGTCATTAAGTTATGAAACAAAATCATAAAAGATACCCGTCCCTTGGTCCTATTCTACATTGCTAATTGCTTCTTTCTTGACTCTTACTCTAACCATACGAAAAATTGTATCGACTCTTATGTAGTCCACCTAGTTCTCCTACTGTGCGGTGGAGGACTTGGTGTTGTCGAACCCATTCAAAAATAATAGAGCCATATCTTTTAGGGACCCCTTGGTCATCGCCGTAATAAACTAAGGGAATCGATCCAACTATGGGCGATGGAAGAACACACAAATAACCATACCATTCATTCACTATAAATGGTGATAATGCGAATGCCAATCACCACAAATTGACAGTCGTCAACAACACTACACATATTCCTTAACCATCGAAATACTATGACATCAACATGAGCGCATACCATTTCATGTGTAGCACTTAATAACGTAAAACAAATCTACAGACAAAATCCATTCAGAAACAATAGATCACTCGCATCAATGTTTCCAAAATTCACTACACAATTAGGTCCAAAATCGATACAAAAACTCACATTGTAACTTAGTTGCTCAGTCCTAGCCTTTATATATCGACTATCAATTAATAACCCTGACACACTGTACAAGCTCAACTAATTATCTAAGCCTAGGTGTACTGGTTTTACATGATAATAACTCAGGTTATTCACCCTTTCATTTGTAATGATCCTACCCTCTATTGATATTGTCCCCATTTAGCCACTGCGGTTATCCAATGGTATGGGGTTTTCTACGGGCACCGCTGTGGTCATTCAGTAGTAGCTTCCCAGGAGGTCAACCATCTCTGGATTACTCCCGCCCGAGCATACTTAACTGTTGAGCTTTTTTTTCCAACTCTAGAGCCAACTTTGATGAAAAGGTCTCGGTGTTAGGAAAGGACAAACCATTACTTATATTCAATTCGGCGAACCCTACCTGCCGAATTGGGGTATTGCAATACCACCACCTTAATATAGAGCCGTCATCGACTCTATAATATCCCGTCAAGCGTGCTCTCCCACCCTCGACAGGTGACACGTCGTCGGCTCTGATACTATTTGTAATGACCCTACCATCCACCGACCATTTAGCCACTATGGTCATCCGAAAGTGTGGAGTTCTATGGGCACCGTTATGGTCATCCACCAGCAGCTTCCCATGAGGTCACCCATCCATGGATTACTCCCGCCCGAGCATGCTTAACTGCAGAGCTTTTTTGTCAACTCTGGAGATAACTGTGCTGAAAAGGCCTCGGTGTTAGGAAATGACAAACTATTATTTATATTCTATTCAGCGAACCCTACCTTCCGAATTGGGGTATTATAAGATGCAAGATACTCAGGCGACCGGATACAACTACACCTACTTTGATGGAGAGAGCCAAACCTGCTAGGAATGAAGAAGCCTGTGAGACTTGTGTTAACAAATGACTCACAAGTAAGCGATACAACATTCAACCATCTGTGGGTGTTGTGACCAAAGAAGGCAAAAGGAAAGCTGCAACACCTGAGCAACAACCCAAGCATGCAGCGTCAGCACCAATTCCAACTCCAGCACCACAGGAGGCTAGACCACCTCGAAGGGCCTATTAGATACAAGTGGCACCAGACACATCTCATGCACTGCTCAATGTCAACATCAATGGAGTTGCAACTGTCTCAAACAAGGGGATGTTAATCATTTGCTATCTTCACAGTGACGAAAAAGACCACATATCTTTCGGATCCTGGTGTAAGGATGAACGAAGTATAATGCTTTACTTCCCAACAGTCTAGAGAAAAAGAATCGCTCATATACGATGTTCGAAATATACATCCTGGATGTTCTGCAAGTACAACTACTATGGATTCCCACTCAACTACCACAACAATGATGTGCACATTTCTACAAAGAAAATAAGCTACAAATTGGACAACATGATGAACGACTGATATAGTTTTTTAATAGTGGTAAATAAAGGTTTCAAACTCTCTAACTTGTGAAGATTAATTTTAGATTTAATAAACTAATTTTAAACTAAAAATATATACAAAATATGAAATAATATTCACAAAGACTGAGGTTATGGATTTCACCATTAACCAATTAAAGTGATTCAATCTAATCAATATTCATGCAATTCTTTACATTTAAAGTGATTATAATATGTTACAAAAGTAGATTCTCAAAATAACAATTGTATAACAAAAGCATGGAACATCAAAAACCTAGGCCAAACATGTACCATCTAACGAAATCACAACTGTTTAACAAAAATCATTAAGTCAATTTTTAATCAAAGCAAATAATCATAAAAGAAATTGCAAAAATCAATTAAAATAGAAATATACCACTTTTCTTGGAACAATGGCTTCCTCCATCACCTCAGCAAAGGGGTTTAGCTCCTCATATTAATCACTTGCTCAAAATTATGGTTCATGGCTCAAAATGTTTAGAAATGATGAAAAAGGAGAAAAACAAAGAAAACAGTGAGTTTGCAACGTTTATAGGCATTACAGACTAATTGTTACAGAGGGGCTGAAGATAGAGGTTGCATATGCGAATATATCCGTTGCAGATGAGTTGAAGAAACTGTTACAACTGAAGATAAACGTTGCAGATGTGAAAATATCCATTGCAAATGGATGAAGAAACCGTGGCTGATTGGTTTAAGATATCATTGCCTATTCTCTGTTCTTCATGCAGCAGCAACAACAACTTTTCTGAATTGATTTTTAGTGCATCTAGCTTCTGCAAGCCCCCTCTAGTTGTTATCGACTTCTCGTATTGATAATAAACCATCATCAATCCCTAATAACTTCCAAATCTTCTTGAATCAAATTTTTTCTTTAAAGATCATTACGGAAAATATTTTTTCTGAGATTTTTGATTTTCTTTCGGGAATACGATTCTGTTCTTGTGTAAAACATGTGTACATGTTTCTATTAAATAAGAAATAATATATCTCCTTGTCATAATCCCCAAGATACAAAGAAAACATGTAATGATTTTCCACAGATTCGATAGTTAATTTTCCCGCCCATTTTTTTTATTTGAAAAGAAATAAGTGGTGCATCTAGTAAAAACATGGGTGCCTTTAACACTTTTGTTGGGGTGTTTTTAACACTTTTTAGCCGATCTATCCATGATTATTTATTCTTCCAAAAATACCTACAAACATAATAAAATGCAAAAATTAGTACAAAAATGAGCACTAACAATATTTAGAATTGAGACAAATTAGACACAATAATGTGTCTTATCAAATACCCCAAACTTATTATTTGTTAGTCCTCGAGAAAAAATAATTCTAGAAATAAAATAAAAATCCTAACTCACTTTCGCAGGCATCGCGATTGCACTTAGCATGTGCAATAAGACTTTAAACCCATAGGTGTCCCTATCGGACGAGTTTTGTCTCATGAGGGTTTACATGAGATATACCCACAAAACCTTTACTCCAAACCCTAGCTGTCTGTGAACGATTGAGGGCAAACACTAAACAAGCTATTTATTTGGCATACTAAATTTTTCGGCTATGGGAATCATTACCCTATATGAGTCCAATTACTATACACGAGTTTTCACTCAAAGTACTAAAATTCATACAAGAATTCAAAACTCTACTTAGATAGTCGTTCAACCACGATACTCAGAATCTATCAAAGTACAATCACATGAAAAGATTTAGAAAATGGATGTGGACAAAATGAAGATCGTGCATGTTGACTAAGGTGAACGATGTTTCCCATATCTGTCTGAAGGTCACTGCCAGGATGAATTCTAATGGATTGAGATATGCTCCCACTAGTCTTACTCATTATGCTAATATCGACTCAGCTGGCATATACAAGGGTTCAGCGGTCGATTTATTGAAAATAAGATAATTATTTATTATTTTAAAATGTACTGACAACATGATTGGATCAAATAAATCCAAGCGCATGCTCCTTATCAGCATCTTACATGATAGTTCTCATGGATCCTGCGTTCCACGCTTGCTTAGGCGACGGAGACAGGGAGAACACATACATATTGCTATCAAAGTGTTAATACTCGCTATTTATTTATTTATTTTTTATAATAATGGTCTAAATAATACAATAATGGAGCTTAATCTCAAACACTCTACTTCATCCTGAAGGCGATAACAATTCGATATTGGTGCCCCACTAAATCACTTAGAGAAACATAAAAATTGTAAAAATAAAAACAGAAGGTGATATGGTCAAGATAGACTCCGAGATATGGTGACATCTATCATGTTATTTCTAACACTTGAGCTAGGCATCCTTTTATGAATAGACAATTTAGTTGGGCACACCAATTCCTATAGAAAAAGAGTTAAATTTCCATCTACCTATAACGGTTAGTGTCATCCTGAATTTTTCACAAGTTTCTAGACTTTGGAGTTTCATATTTCACTAAAAATTTCTCTCTTACCCCCAAACTTAAATCTAACATTATCCTCAATGTTCTAAAGATGAATTATTAAAAGAATGAACAAGGAAAACTGTTACCAATCGAAGGAAAAGAGTTAAGGAAAGATATTACTGTGTCGCATGAGCATGGGTTACCTCCCAAGAAGTGCTAAGTTTAAAGGTGTTCAGCCAGACTAAGAAAGAACTAGTCACCTCATAGAATCATATAGCAATAGTCGGAACAACTGTGGGTCATCTGAATAAAATAATGCTATCCAAAATAGAAGGAAACAACAACAGACCCAGAAAGTGAACAAACAAAGTACACCCTTACCCCTATCTAGTGTCTTGTTTAAGACAACTGCATCTAGTTGAGGTTAAAGTTCGGGCTATATAAAAGGGTCTAGACAAAATATTTCCATAGGTTGGATTTCCTTATAGGTGGGATCAACATGATCAGGTTGTAAAGTCTGGAATAACTCAACTAATAAATTTGAAGCACATAATAATAACCTGAATAATTGTGGATCCTTAAAGTCAATTAGATTTGACCCACACAGTTGATTACAATGAAGGTGGTCATTCTTAAGCAAATGTGTCGATTCTAATTTCCTAAAGTAATTAGGTTTAGTCTTAAAACTTAATAACTGACACATTTGAAATTCAAACGTTCCCACAATTGGAAGAAAATTTTTTAGTGGGAAAACAAAGTCAATCTTGGTATTATTTCCTAGGTGAACCACATCGACCAGAGGGTAGGTTTCTAACAACTGAACTTCTTTTTGGACATCAACAGGATTAGAGAATCTAGTTTGAAGATGATCTTGAAAAATAGTAAAGGTGCAAATGTCAAGTCCCAAGTTAGGGACTTTAAGCAGGGATACTTGACAATCAAAAGAATCATCGGTACCCCCAAACTTAGGGTGGACATTACTCTCAGATGGACTAAAAATTGTTGGTTGGATTCTAGGGTCCTTAAGGTCAGAACTACATTCAGCTTCCTCTATAGATGGAAATAAGGTAGACTTATAAACTGGTAGAAATTCAAACTTAAATTTCCACATATTATAAGTGTCCATCAAAGGTGCAGAATCTAAAAAATTATTCACCTCATTAATAACACTAGAATCGTCAATATCAAACCCAAAGTGGGCTAGGAATTTCTCTAATGGATCTTCTAGCAAAGTGTTTGGTAAAGATTTCTAAACTGAAGTACTAGTTTTGTTCACTTCTTCTAAATCATAGATCTCACAAGCAGGTTGTCTACTCATACTAAATAGATTCAATTCAATAGTCATGTTCAAAAGAAAAATTAATTATTCCATTTCTATAATTGATGACGACATTATATGTAACTAAAAAGGGACGACCTAAGATCACTGGTATTTGAGCCTCTGGGACCTGAAAAGTTTGGGTGTCTAGGATAACAAAATCCACTGGGGAAACTATTCTATCAACCTGAATCAAATCATCCTCTATCACATTAAAATTCTCTAAGAGTCTATCATCTTCGTCAGAGACTATTGTCCTCGAATCGTTAGACTCTAAATCACTAGTCTCAGGACAAACTCGTTCCTCAAAACCATTATCGGCTTCAAAACTAGAAAATTCTACACCGTCTAAAATAATGGTATGCTAGTCAAATCTTCTTCCTTTTGAATAGGTGAATAATCATTAAAATTATTTGGATTTGAACTAAAAATGACACTATCATCATGCTGCACAATTGGAGTGACAATTTCTTGATCACTCTGCATGTATATTTCAAGTTCTTCGTCAATACTATCCTCATCATCATAATAATATGAAGATGTTTGAACCTCGTCTAAATAAGTAATGTTACCAATTTTATCCTCGTCCTCTTGACTAGGTGAATAATTATCAAGGGTAGCACTATATTGGAAATTAAGATCATTTTGAGCAATATTATTCTTTACAGAACTTTCGGTTACACTTAATAAGAACCTATTTGTATTCTCAGTCAACTGCTTTACGATTCTTCTTGTATCCTCCGTCAACTCCTTGATGGAATTCTCTAGCGAAACAACTAGATCATAAGGATTGCTAGATCGCAACTGCTCGTGTGATTCTTCTAGAGGCATAATAGGTTCATTATAAGTACTAGATTGCACATGCTTTAGGGCATCCCTCCAAGACAAAAAACTCGAATTTTTCTCATTTTCATGTTCATAAGACGGGTGTGTATATGAATAGTAATTGGGATCACCCTGGAATGAGCAATAACCTCCAAAAGGTTGGTGGTGGTCCAAACTAATATCCAACACCATGTTGATAGTACGGATACTGTTTATTTTGAAATTCATTTGGATATTCATTGTATTGGTCTTCATAATACTAGTTCGACATTTTCTAACAATAACTTCCTAATATATCTACAAAAAAAAATCTAAGAAAATAAATCCTAACAGGAAGGGGTTCTAAACATACACAAACAAGGCTGACTCAACCGAATCAGACCTAGTGAATCTAGCAAACAAAAAGCATGATGGCTCCACTTAGATTGTTTCTAGACTAGCTTATATTCTTCCAAAAGGCAACTAGTTACAGTTTTAGCTAATCTCTCAGAACGATCCGAATTAGATTAAGTCGAATAGAAACAGGATAAGCTCTATGGAGCTTTGATAACCCTGCCTCTTTGGAAACTTTTTTTTAGGTTACAAGGCGGCTCTAATAAACTTAAAATAATCTTCCTGAACTTTAAGTTAGGCTAACAAAGTAACCAATACAGTCCTTTTGAATGATTTTCCAATAAGCTCGATACCCTATCGGTTTTCTTTCTAGTCAAATTTTAAGGATTAGGTTCGCGTTAGGTAACGTGTTTCTAAGGAGCGCAAGAAGGAAATGGTGATGAAATCCGAGTCCTTATCTTATATGGCCAATCCTTGCCCTTTACTAGAAAATATATCCGTATTCAGTTCCTCAACATATATGCATAAGAAGGAATACAGTAAACCCACTTGCAGGAGATTCGTGGGTTGATCGAGTCTTACCTCCCGTACCAGACAGGGGATGAATCGGATGTAGTCGACTCGGACCACCGACTCTTGTGTCAGTGTACGAACCCGAGGGGCCGAGACAATATCGTAATTGTCGTCCTTCCCTGTTGCAATTTATATGAAATACCCTTCCGTAGGGTTTAAAAATAATAATAAAGTTCAAAAGTTCAAAGTCCAAAGTCCAAATATAATAAAAAAACAAAAAAATACATAATAATTATAAAAATAATAAGAATTTCCTAACACAATTTTTTAAAAAGAAAAATAAAAACACTTAAAAAAATTAACTAAAAAAGATCTTGGCTTCTTTTTCCGTTCTTTTCGATTTGTCTTTGACTCCAAGTCTTTAATCAATCAATATAATTTTTATCTCCAATTTCTTTTTGACCAAAACATGTAATACAAAGAAAATACCCAAAAACCTAAAATAGAACAAATAAAAATAAAAAATAAAATAAAAATCTGACTAAACTAATTAACCTAATTAAACTGAAAAATAAATCTAAAAACAAGTCCGCGTCGGTGGCGCCAAAAATTGATAGGATTTTAGAATACCCTATATAAATAAAACGCAATCGCACGGTGTCCATAATGCAGACAACGGCAAGTACGGGTTGAACCCACAGGGAGCGGGGACAATACTTCCATCAATATTCTTAATAAACTAATCAAAAATAATATCTTTTGGATCTTTTAGAAATTCTAATAAACGAGAAAATAATAAAATAAACTAGCTAAAATATACAATGTAATCAAGTAGAGAGAGTACTGAGGTTTTCGGTTTTCGCCAATTTGATATATAGAACTCACATCTAATCTCCAAAATTATCGTTTCACCACTGTAATTTTCTTTGCTTCTAAGTTGACATTTATAAAGAATTGTATATCAATCGAAAGTATATCTCATCTAATGTTACTAAGCATGGCATATTAATTTAAAAACATAAACAATCAGTAGAACTATCTAACCAATATATAGTTTCAAAGAATCAAATATCTATTTGTGTGCATACACCGTCAAAGAATCTAATCCAAGCACGACATATCATACGGAAAGCATATATGATCAAATCTACTATTTATGCAATAATTAATCAAGCTAACAATGAAAATAAATTACTAAACATTTACACCATTTATTTATAAATTTTCCATAATCAAAATTGGTTTCTGCCCAAAACTCTAGCTACAAAAATCAATTAGACCGTGGAGTTAGGTTTCTCAAAACCCATAAAAATAAATCAACAAAGTAGAGAGAAGAGATTAGACCAAACATGAGAGTTAATATCTTCTTTCAGTGTTTTTTTTGCTCTCCGCGCAGTAGCTAAACAGAGAGGGAACACCAGCTTTCAGTCCAATCTGTCCCAGCCGTCAAATCACCCTCAACCGACCTTTCTCCTGCCTCACATGTCTACACCCCCTTCTCTCCGTCTCTATCTTTTTCACCTGTCAGACCTCATCTCTCTCAAAACTGATGCTCTCTCTCTTCTCTTTCTTTTCTGTTTCTAGCCTTTCCTCTCTCCCTCTCACCGTACTCAATCACTCTACCCTAACTTTCTCTCCCTCTCCCTCACCGTATAACACCTCTCTCTTCCCCCTCCCAGTCTTCTCTCTAGGTATTCCTTCTCTCCCCTCTCTGTCCAGCCTCAATCCTCAGCTGCACTTCCACCTACCCTCTCCTCCAACAAAAACCTAAAAGCAGATCCCCCTTCCTGTATGTTTCTTCTCCTCTTTTTATCCCGCGACAAAATCCATTAAATGGGCTTAGTCCAGTGGGCCATATCATTTTGTGTTATGGCGCCCAAAGCAAGTAAACAACTTAACACCACCAGCTGCAATAGATTAGTAGATAGCTTCCTAACATACATACCAAAATGTTGACCTTGTTCACCAACAAACTAGTCCCATTAATGTCATACATAGAGTCTATTTCCAATCATATGGAAATGTGAGACGTCATTCCCACTAGCCAATTATTACAAGTCCTAATAACTTATACCAAATGATATTACATATTTCATTTGAATTGACAATTTTACTATCACACGACCACCCATTTCTTCCATCCAATGCATTCCTTTCAAGGGGGAATTAATTTTCTCCCGTCAATATCAGTGTTAAATCCTATTGCTACCTCATATTTGATCCCGGTCATAGGTGATTCATACTGATCATTGGCTGCCACTAATTTAGTCCAATGGGCCATTTTTATCTGTAATTCGGATTTTACGCATACCACCTAATAAAATAATAAAAATATATTATTAGTACAAATTCAAGCACTAGTAAATATAAATTAAACGGTAAATATGTATAAATTATGCCCATATCAACGACAAGGCATTATCAGTTACTGAAGCATCAACTTGCACGCTATACTTCTTGGTCAAGGAGTTCACAAGCTCAGATCCATGTCATGCTCGTGTTCAAAGGGTTGAACGTTCTTTTAATCCTTTCCCCTTTTATCGACATTTACACACCAGTCTGAGATTACATTAACACTATTCAAGAAGACGTAGCGCTGTGAAAGTGCTATTCTTGTCGGCAATAGAGATATTACTAACCTACACGTCGTGAGAAGCCAATCAAATGGAAGAAGCTTATATCTTCTAATATTTGAATGATATGAGACCCAAGTCTATAAAATTTCCACTGTAATGAGGTGTCAACGAATCAACATGAGAAGTTGTGTGTTTACTTCAATTGTTCGTCTCACTAGAAAACGACTACATAGAGTCGTGTTTTCCTTCTTTCCTATTAGAAGATTGGTTCACCATCCTCCCCAACTTAGAAAGAGGATAGATCCTCATATTTCATAGCCACATCCTACATCCATCTATCATCATCGGGATTAAGGAATGCAGTGGAACTATCACCACTATGAGACACCATAAAACATTAAGAACATGGCTACCGTGACGATGTAGTGTTCTCCGGTCCTGAGAAGACGCATACTTTCAGTATTCCGACATCCGTGTACAATAAAAAAGACAATTAATTTTATTATATATATAATGTTCAAGGTCAATATTACTCGCAACTGACACAACCAGTCAACAACATCTACAAGTACAATATCACTGATGTAGTTTTTAAAAGTGGTAAATAAGGTGATCGTTTCTCGAACTTGTGAAGGTAATAATTTTAGAAAATAATGGACTAAATCTAAACTAATAAAAACCAGGAAAATAAACTAGAGATGATTTTTAGAAAATATGGAGAAAACCAGGAATCAGGAATCAATTATTTCTAACAATTTATGTGATTAATCGGGTAATTCTTTTAAATAAACTAAGCTCAAATATTGCCAAAATAGGTTTTATGCAAACAAGTAGAGGTAAATCATAAGCATGGGACATCAGAGGTTGTCTACCCAGCATGACCCATCAAACAAAAACACCACTACTGAATGAAAACCGTTTTTCTATTACGAAACTATGCAATTTTAACAAATAAAGAATTATAATTAATTAATTAAAAATAGACTTACCACATAAAATTGAAAGATAAACCTCCTCCATCATCCCAGTAAATAAACTTAGCCCATGGTGAAGAAAACTTGCTCAAAAGATCTTTTCATTGCTCAAAAAAGTTGATTACAAGGTGAAATAATAGTGCAACAGCTGAACAGATACGTTTATAAATGTCACAGAACAGGGTTCAGCCGTTACAGAAGTGTTTCTAAGCAATAAATGGTTGAAAGAATAGGCAACAGGAGCAGTTTGAATCAGCAACAGATATAAATGTTGCTGAGTCGTCTTCTCCGATGGTGGCTGATGAAGAACACGCCTGCCGGACCAGCAGCAGGTGACCGGCGGCGACCGGAAGTGGCCGGAATTGCTCTGATTTCTTCCCTAGGCTTTTGTGTTGATTTTTCTTGGCTTCTCTTCATATATATAGGCTCTACAAACCCTAGGGAGAGTTCTAAACCTAATAGAACTCTTTAAAATCTATCCAAATCTTCACAAATCCGATTCCAAGCCGGATTCCATTTTTCCGTCCAAATTCATGATTGTGCAATATTCTCCGGCGTAAATCACTCTAACTTGATGTGTTTGAGTTGGTCTTGGACTCTTGTAGCTTTTGGAACAAATTAGAATTGGAAACAACTTGAAAATCTCGTAAAAATTGTACACAGTTGAACACAGTTCTTCCCGATGAGTTGGATCGGTGACTCGATCCAGCCGAGTTGACCCGCTGAGTTGGCCCGATCCAACTCAGCCCGATCCAAGGGTGTCCCTTATCCATTCTTGGGGTGCCAATAACACTTGTCCTTGGGGTGCCTTTATCACTTTTTGAGCCAATTTTTCCACAAATCTTTATTCTTCAAATGTACCTACAAAAGCATAAAAACACGTAATATTTGCAAAATCGAATACTAACTTAATAGAAACTAAGGTGCAATCTAGACACTAAAATGTGTCTATCAATCACCAAGGTCCGATAACAAGCATATTGTGAAGATCTCGGCTACGAACCGATTTCCTATCCAACAAAACAGTTGCTAATACAAGTGTCTCATCAGCAGACTGACCACTCATGAGGTGCATATCCATCCAAGTACGCTCCTTCTCACACTACTTGACAGCCTCGATGCCAGCGCCGACTTCAACTCCAATTTCCATCCAAGCTTTTGCTCCACCCACAACGTATCGGCAACAATCAATAGTACATGCATGGCCGGCCCTGAGAATTAGGTACCCCAAAGGGACTTTTCCAATAATACCCCTTATATATGGTAAAAAATATCTCTTTTTATGCAAGCGAATTTATTTTGCATTGAATTAAATACTTTGTAAATACATCATATATCCTGAATGTAATCTTGTTCTAGTGTACCTTGTATATGCTAATCTTGATTAAGTAATTTCGTCAAACACCTTATGTTCATGTTTTTTTTTTAAACAAGATTATTAGTAAATTAAATGTAAAATAAACTTCGATTTGTAAAATCATCAACAAATATGATACCGTATCTTAAATCTCAAATCCAAAAAGAACATAGTTCCATGCTAGTGTAACAAAATATTACAGGGTTATGGTAAAATTTCAATTCTGTATTCAAATAAACAACACATAAAAATTAGTAAACACAAAGTTAATAACCATAAAATTGCTATATATCGATATGAAAAATCAAGTTAGCGGACTTTTGAATAACCATATCAACACATCAAAATTAGTTTTAATGTTTAGTATACCATTAATATCCAGTCTCTTTGACTTTTATGTTAATATGTATACAGTTGTTTTAAAATTTTGTTGCCCTATAATAGTTTAACATACCATCAATCGTTCAAAGTATATCAAGGTATGTAACGATAAATCTTTTATTTTTGCTGCCCTAGATTTTTGCTGCCCAAAGTTTCACTTTGGCCACTTGCTGCCAGGGCCGGCCCTGAATACATGAAAACTGTAATATCTCCCTTGTTCTATATGAGAGGATCAAATGGCAAGAAGCATGATATCTCTGTCAAATCATATCATATCTATTCTAGGGGTGGATTCCAAGTGAGCTACACTTGTGGACTGATCACTGACATAAGGCTTTTCTTTCCAAGACATCATAATATCTACCATATCTGAACGACCAATTATTCAAAAAACTAGATCATTGATGGGAAATTCGAATAAAGTTCATTCATCCCCTGAAGACTCAACGCAATAAACAATTTTAATCAGAATCAAATGTATAGCTAAGTTTAACAACACACAAATTCCAAATTCAATTAGGCTACTGCTGCTGGAGACACATGTTTCTCATATCCGTCCAACTACCACTTCAAAAATTCTAATGTACCACTGTTTTCATGAAAGCTACCACATCACTTCTGATCCACTGCTCTGTTCGCTATTAGCTGCTGACGTCAATTGATGTTTGCTCCACTTATTTTCTTCTAAGGACGTCACCTAATTGAAGTCTTCAAGCGTTACCTAGATCCTTGTTGCTTATTGATGCGTGTCGTAAATGCAACAAATTAAATAAGATATTTTCCACTAATTAACTAGTAATATAACGGTAGTAAGGATCATTCCCGCAGATAGCTATGTAATTGAGATGTTATTTAGATTAGAAAAACTATAATAAAAACAATACTAAGGGGGAATTGGTTGTAAATTAATTAACTAAAAATAATAAATAAAATAATAAGAAAGAAATATGATTAGGGAGTCATTCGCCGTTACCAAACGTTGGATGAATTAGTATACTTATCCATCTTCGTTAGAAAAATTCATCACCAACCGTAGAATAATAGCTAGATCAGTGTTATCCCCAAAACTCCTTGTATCACTGAATGTTGAAGCTCTCGAACACTAGATTCTATTCAACTGAGCCACCAAGTAGTAGCTCACTCAAGGTGTAACTCAATCGAATGTTTTAAGGTTTATGAACTTAGGTTGATCCCAGTAGTTAGACTCTTATCTCAAGGTCCACTTGTTGGTGTTGTATTCACTCGCAACCGCTCCACAGAATCCCTCTACAAGGTCTCACGATTTCTACTTGTGTACGAGTTAATGGACGATTACTTATCTCATAACTAAATACTAGCATTAAACTGATCAATAGATTAATCCAATTAAACACTTGAACAATCTAGAAATCAATCATAAATCCTATATGTGATGAAAACAATTGATAAATAATTAAAACTCCAGATAAATTAATTAACTAATAAAATATTACGCCCGGAACATTAAAATCATCCGTAATCATATAGATTTAGCTACACATAATAATGATATTCATAGCAAAGAAAGAAAAATAGAAATACAACTTCAAACCAAGTTAAGCAAACCCAAACAAACATGTGAGTATGATGGTAATGGTCGGTGGTAATGGGCTATATGGACGCTGCTTGTGAAGACTGCCTAGAATGGTATTGGAGATGTATATGCGGGTGTAGTGGTTAATGGAATATAAACTTACACTTCTGTTACACCAGATACAAAGTCACAGATTTCATGTTTCTGTTAGGTGCACAATAGCAATTGTAACTGTCTCAGGCTTAGTTTAGCATAACCAGCTATAACAGCATTCAATGAGCTGTATTGTACGTTGGCTAGCTGTTGGAAAAGCCTATAAAAGGCTGAGTACACAGACTGACACTGCGATGTAACTTTCATAAGTTTTCTATTCAATTCATCTTCAATAAAGCTATACTAGTCTGGAATCTTGTTATACTTGATTAAAGATTAACTCCAATCCAAAATCCTTCATGGTATCAGAGCAGGTTTGATCTCAAATTTTTTTTTTACAAACCTGAAGTTTCAGTAGCAAGAACTGTTCCTCTCAAGAATTGTTTCAATCTTTGAAAACAAATTTTTCACTTTATGATCTGTGAATTTCCATCAAGAATGGAAAACCCAACAACAACTTCAATATCAAAAATATCTCTCAATCAGTTAACAAATTTTGTTACATTAAAACTCAAGGAAGACAACTTTGTGACATGGAAACATCTGATGCTTCCTGTGGTTAGAAAGTTCAAGATAATGAGATATCTAGATGGCTCTTTTCCATGCCCTGAGAGGTATAGCAATCCAAGAAATCAACATAATGGAATAGAAAATCCATTGTATGCAGACTGGATTGATGAAGATTCAACAATAATTCTATGGATAAACAGTACAATCTCAGATGAAGTAATAGCATACTTTGCAACTGCAACAACAGCCTACAATCTATGGACAAGTATAGAAGAAAGATTTTCAAGATCATCCTCAACACACTCAATACAATTGAGAACAAAACTTCTTGCCATTAAACAAGGTAATAGAACCATTTCAAATTTGGTTGATGAAATCAAAAGTCTGGCAAATCAATTAGCAGCAGCAGGAGAACATGTTTCAGATAAAGAATTGGTTGTTGTCACTCTTTCTGCTCTACATTCTGACTATATACCCTTTGCAACATCTATGAGACATAGATTTCCTCCAATTTCTAGTATAGAATTGCATAACAACTTGCTAAGTGAGGAAATAGTGATCAGTCAAAGACACTCTGACCAATTGGCTACTATCTCAAATCAAGCTTTTCTTGCACAATCCAACCAATCAAGACAAAATTACAGAAACAACAATGCAAGATTCAATTCTTTTCAACAACAACAATATAGAAGAGGAAATTCTACTTATCAACAACCTTGGTCAAGATCTGGACACAACAATTATCCAAGAAAAACCTTTAATAATAATAGAGGATACAAGTATGCTCCAAGATACAATAATGATCACAGCAACACATATCAGGCTATTGTCATATGTCAGATTTGTGACAAAGAAGGACACACTGCAATCACTTACAGAAACAGGCTCAATACTGGTTACTCTAATGCACCTGCTTATAAAAATTCATCTGCAAATCTAACAACATCAAGATTTCAAGAAACACAACCTTGGTATGCAGACACTGGTGCAACAAATCATATAACACCAAACAAAAGTGAAGTACAATGTCCAGCAGTTTATAATGGACATGAAAAAGTACAAACAGCAAGTGGAGAAGGTATGTTCATTTCCCATTCAGGTTTATCTTTTAAATCCAGCAATAATCATTTATTCACTTTGAAAAATATTCTGTTAGTTCCTAGTGCAACACACAATCTATTATCTGTTCATAAATTCACCAAAGATAATGCTTGTTCTTTAACATTCACCCCTGTTGGTTTCTTTGTCAAGGATTTGAAAACTGGGAAGACATTATTTCAAGGCCCTCACAATAATGGTCTATATCCCATTCAATTTATCAATCAAAATCCAATAAAAGCCAATGCAGTTCTTAATTCTACAATATCACCAGAGGTGTGGCATCAAGACTTGCACACCCTTCCTTTAACACACTAAAAATTCTACTCAAATCATTATCTCATTCAGATTCTTTACAAAAATCATTCTCTTGTGTAGACTGTCAACTAGGCAGGTCTCATAAACTGCCTTTTCAATCATCAGTAAACAATAGTAACTCTCCACTAGAATTACTTCATATGGACCTTTGGGGTCCTAGTCCAGTGATTTCTATTATTGGATACAGGTACTATGTTGTAATTGTGGATGATTACACAAAATTCAGTTGGTTATATCCTTTGTTTGACAAATCAGAATTCAAGTCTGTGCTATATGAGTTCAAAAATTACATAGAAAACAAATTGTGCTGCAAAATAAAAACAATCAGAACAGATGGTGGAGGAGAATTTCTACATCAGGAACTAAAGAAATTTTTGCAACACCATGGAATAAGGCATGAACTGTCATGTCCACATACACCTGAGCAAAATGGTGTAGCAGAAGCCAAGCATAGACATATTGTGGAGATTGGAAGAACATTTCTGCTACAATCAGGTCTTAATGCTGTGTACTGGTATCAAGCTTTCTCTACAGCAAATTTTACAATAAACAGATTACCATTAAAGAAATTGAACAATATCTCTCCATTTGAAAAGCTGTTCAATAAATCTCCAGATTACACTTCACTAAGAGTATTTGGTTCTCTTTGTTTTCCTTGGTTGAAGCCATATACAAATTCCAAATTATCTCCAAAAAGCAAACAGTGCATCTTTATAGGGTATTGCACAGTACAGAAGGGATATCAATGTTTGGATCCAATAACTGGAAGGATATACATCTCCAGACATGTCACTTTCATGGAATCAACTTTTCCTCTAAAGAAAATCCATTCTTATTTGCCTCATATATCCTCAAAAACAGATATGACATCAAAAACAGCAATGCCACTCACTCAAAATCAGCAACATCAAATCTCAACACCAGCAACAACTAATAAACATCAAATGCAAACAAGAGGAAAATCAGGAATTGTTAAACCAAAGGCATATACAACAAAACATCAGTTACCCCATGCTTTATTTACAATTCAAGTACACAAAGTACCAACATGCTTCAGTCAAGCAAATAAAGATATAAGATGGAGACAGGCAATGGTAGAGGAATTTAATGCACTACAGGATGCACAAACATGGTCTAAAGTACCCATCACACAAAACATGAATCTCATAGGTTGCAAATGGGTGTTTAGGATAAAATACAAACCAAATGGAGATGTTGACAGATATAAAGCAAGGCTAGTTGCAAAAGGATACAATCAACAGGAAGGGTTGGACTACAATGAAACCTTTAGTCCAGTGGCAAAATCAAATACAATCAAACTTTTACTAGCACTTGCAGTTCAGCATGATTGGTATATTACACAATTAGATGTAAGTAATGCTTTTTTACATGGAAATATAGAAGAAAATATATACATGATTCAACCACCAGGCTTCATAGACAAGGATGTTCCTACTCATGTTTGCAAGCTCAACAAATCACTTTATGGTTTGAAGCAAGCACCAAGAGCTTGGTATGGCAAACTACAACAAATTCTCTTGTCTTATGATTTCCTTCTATCAACAGCTGATGCATCACTCTTTATCAAACAAAAGGACTCAATTACAACATACATATTGGTTTATGTTGATGACATACTTATTACAGGTACTTCTCATTCTTACTGTACTGAATTTGTGCATATACTACATCAACATTTTCCAGTGAAAAACTTAGGGTCCTTACATTACTTCTTGGGATTAGAAGTTCAAAGAGATGATGCAGGATTGTTTATTTCACAAACAAAATACATTTTGGATCTTCTAGATAAACATAATATGCTAGGGGCAAAACCATGTCACTCTCCAGTTCCTGCAGCTTCAAGTACATCACAGCAACAAGAGGTTTCATTGACAGATCCAACAGCCTACAGGTCTCTAGTTGGTGCTTTACAATACTTAACTTGGACCAGACCAGAAATATCTTATGCTGTTAATAAAGTCTGCCAAGCTATGCAAACACCAACAACTAATGATTTAATAGCAGCCAAAAGAATATTGAGATATCTCAAAGGAACAGCAACTCATGGACTGTTTTACTCAAAAGGAACAATGAACATCACTGGTTACAGTGATGCAGATTGGGCAGGTGACAAATCAACAAGAAGAAGTACATGAGGTTATTTGATTTGCATTGGAGACAACCCTGTTTCTTGGTCAAGCAAAAGACAAAATACAGTATCTAGATGCTCTACAGAAGCAGAGTACAGGAGTGTTGCTAACACTGCTTCTGAAATCTGCTGGATATTGAAACTTCTACAAGAAATGCATATACAAGTCACAGAACCACCAACTATCAAATGTGATAACATTAGTGCAATTTCTTATACAACAAATCCAGTTCTTCATACAAGAATGAAGCATCTAGCAGTGGACTATAACTTTGTCAAAGAGCTAATTCAAACAAAAACATTACTCATTTCATACATCTCCACTGAAGATCAAGCTGCTGATATACTAACAAAAGGGTTCTCAGGACCCAAATTTGCAAGATTAAGTGCCAAACTAAAAGTCCAAGCAAAGCCTAGCCAGTTTAGTTTGAGGGGGAGTAATGGAATATAAACTTACACTTCTGTTACACCAGATATAAAGTCACAAATTTCATGTTTCTGTTAGGTGCACAATAGCAATTGTAACTGTCTCAGGCTTAGTTTAGCATAACCAGCTATAACAGCATTCAATGAGCTGTATTGTACGTTGGCTAGCTGTTGGAAAAGCCTATAAAAGGCTGAGTACACAGACTGACACTGCGATGTAACTTTCATAAGTTTTCTGTTCAATTCATCTTCAATAAACCTATACTAGTCTGGAATCTTGTTATACTTGATTAAAGATTAACTCCAATCCAAAATCCTTCAGTGGTTATGCAGTGTAGATGGATGTGAGGCTTTGGAGGGATGAAAGCATAGGCGTGAGAAGGGGGCATGTGGTTTTGGAGAGGAGCAAAAGCTCCTCCCCGTTGATAGTAGAAATTCAGGCGCAAGGTAGGTAGTTCTTTTAACTGTAGCCTTCATCTCTTTTTATAGCTCTCAATTTCCTCCGGATACTGAAATTTCTAATCGGATTAATACCAAGCTTTCCTAAGCCAACACAAGCTCTTAAATCGTGTTTTAATCTCCTCCGTCACGGCAAACACCACACGGTAACAGCTAGACAGTGCTGTTTTCTCGGTAACAAATTCTTTCTTCTCTTCCGTGTCTCTTGATTCACTTTACAAACACAGCTCATAGCTCACCATTGTACTAGCATCTTTATCCCAATTCCCAACCAAGACTCGAACAACAAAAGTTCCAGTTCACGGCAGTTCTCTTAGCGCAAAACTCTGACCCAAGGTTCCCTGTCTTTTCTCGCTGCCTAATCTTTTCTTTCTCGCTGGGAACTAGAACTTCTCAATTACGGTCATAATCATTAACTGCCACAAACCACCATCGCTTCCCATAATATTCATCACAGGCTAAATCTTTTGTTCGCTGCTGACACCAATCTTTTCTTCTTGTCCAAGTTCCAACCATATTCTCTGCCAGTCATCTTCTCGTCTTCTCACTGTCTATTCAATCAACTACAGCTTCACCTTCTCCATCACAAATTCAAACAAATGCCATCCACCATCATCGCTGCCAACAGTTTCTCATCATTGCTATTATCATCACAGATCGAGCTCCAACCATCGATCACAGACTATCAACTCACTTCTATCACTATTAATCATCATCTATAGCTAACATCACTCGAACCCAATTCCATTGACTCAAATCCTTCTCATTACTTCTATTACCAAAATCAGAAACTCCACAGCCACCATTAATGAAAGCACCGAACTTTGGCCATGAAGAACCCTAATCGACTTTTGAATTATGGCTTCCCTATGTAGAATGGGTGGTGCCATTATAGGTATTTGAAACTTGGCATCCCCGAGTACAATGGACGGTGTCATTAACAGTATTTGAATTCAGCTTCCCCTTAGCGTACGAAGGAGTGTCGATAGTAGTCACCCTTGGAATGACCATTTTACCCTTGGTTCTTGTTTTACTTATAACTTTCTCATACGAAGTCGAAATGACTTCATTCTTTCGCCGTTGGCTTTGTTTCTTTGTTTTGTACGTGATGATGACAAGAAATCCTGGATTTGGACGAGTTACACCTGATTTTTGGATCTTCTTCACTTGTTTTGGATGATTTCACCTGCTAAAAGAGAATTAACCCAAAAAAAACGTAATATACAATAATTCACAAAAAATCTAGCAAATACTAGCATTAAATTGACACTCTAAATATGTAAAATATGCACTTATCACTTATCTTCCTAATAGTCCGTCGACGACAACTGGCATTAGTGGGAAGTACAATGCAACATCCAAGCTTCATCTTTCGTTATATAATGTTTTAATGAAGCATCATGAGTAGGATACTTAGATAGATGCAAGGTTCTCCTCTCTTACATACTGTAATATGGATGTGCAATTTGTTATTAGTAACGGAATTGAAAACTGCATATCAACTTCTACATCAAAAGATGAATATTCATGAGCATAAAACTGTATGTCTCCTCTAATTGCTTCTCTGGTTAACATCGACTACTCTATCCATATCAATATTGGTTGCTCACCTTGGCTTGATGCCTCTGCACCTGCGTTGCCACTCTTGGGGGTACATTACATATAAAGTTAAGATACTTTTGTAAAATCATGACACATAAAATTTGTCAATCAAATTGTTTTGACATTGATAGAACACAATTACAATTTAGACGAGTTAGTTGCACTCTCTAATGAAGTACGCCTAAGTTGGAGTTTGTCTATATCAAAAAAATAATTAGGGTTCATCACCAGCTTCTCCTGACTTTGTCTTCCAACTTACTGTTACCAGCCATAACTCGAATCATCATCTCGCAATCACCTGTGTTTCATCTCTTGTCTACAACTACCTACATCTCCTTATAGCATAAACTCCATGATGAAGCCAGTTTACATCGAATTAGAAGTTCTTGGACACCTTATCTCTGGAAAAAAAACGTACTATAAGTTAAGAATTAGGCAATGCGTCCTTCAAGAAAGTTGTTCGTACATGTCTCTACTACAACATACTGAAAGAGCGCGTCAATCAGATACACGAGCTAAGAGATATGGCTCTTACGCTAAATTCTATAGAATCTGAAAATTCACACATGTTTATGGTGAGTTTTTTGACAAGGGAGAAAATTTTAATATTGCCTTTTGCCTAGATGCAAAAGCATGAAATAAATATGTATGAATTCCTGACCCGACATCAGAGTTATGAATACATATTGCTATCTTACATTCCGTAAGAGAATTGAGAATGCATATTCAGCTCCTGGCTACATTAGCCCTGAAGCTCTTTTGCATCTATATGCACCATAGAAACTTCAGAGCTTTACTCAACTAATACCTCATTATTTCATGTGCATCAATGGAAAATATTTGTTAAACCAGAATATACTGATTATACAAAATTGTGAATATTCGGAATAGTGGTGATCCCATATCTGAATGGTGATGCCATATCTGAATGAAGACACTAATTAGATGCATACAATCTAATTACAGAGTCGCATCAAACATTATCTCAAGTTGCAAACTTCCACGGCTGAATCTCTTGAATATGTTCTGTATGCACTGCACAAAAGTTAAGCATAAATGCTAACAAATTAAATCTCACAAGACTGGGAAACCTTAAATAGGCCATAGTCATGGTCACAACATTAGCAAATGCCAATGACATATAGGCAATGGCCTTGGCACCAGCAAGTAATATCCCTAGTAAACCCTAGCCATGCTCCCCGCACGAGTGTATCAAGCCAATAAGCCAACAAATCCAACATGCCCACGCGCCAACAAATGCCAACAAGCACTAGTAAAAGTGCTAACCAAAGTGCTAGCAGCGGTAGCCTCAGCACTAGTGCTAGCCATATTCATGCGCTACGCTAGCAGCGCCCTCTAACCCTGCTGCTGTCGTGCCATTCTCCTTCGGCCACGCCAGTGCCATTCTTGGCTTGTTTGGGACATCATCATTCTTTGTTGCTATCTCCATCACCAAGGCCACGATACTTGTGCTAGCAACACCCTGATTGATCCAAAAACACTTATATGTGCCATTGTTGCTAAGCACAAATTGCATGTTGCGAACATGCCACAAATATGTTATGCTAAGCTTACTAATAGCATTGTTTTATAACAAACTCACAATTTTGAGTCTGTGACTCCACTAACTCGTACGAGAGATCAAATCATACTACATGGGGGGATTATTCATGGGGTTTTTGATCTGGTGGTTACAGCAACTTGCGGCGTGGCAACACCCTATGACAAGGAAGTTACAAAGTAGTGATGACGGTTGAAGTGGTTGAAGAGGTAATGAGATAATATTCTTCCAGAAACTTCCAAGGATAATGGGCGGTTCCACCGTTACCCCTATATTCCCTATTATTATATCTCTCCACTACCTCCATTATTTTACAAGTAAAGTGTGTGTTACCAATTATTATAAATAGGCTACTTAGCCCATTTTAAAACACAGAGAACAAGCTGATCATTCTCACAATTCTGTTATTCTCCATCTCTACACACAATTCAACACACGAATTGCTTTAACTTTCTTTGCTTCCCTCCCCTAAGATCAACCAAATTTTTCTCATTGTAACCGAAGTAGGATAAAACGGCTATTATCGTGGTTTAGGCTTATCTTGTGCGATTTTGATTTCCGAATCTAAAAGAAGCACTTCAACAGTACATTGTATTGCCTAAGAGCAATTTTTAGGTACAAACAATTGGCGACCACAATGGGAGATCAATCTCCCGGTCACAAATACAATACTTCAACTATTTGAAATTTAATTTTTCAATCCTCTGAGAAATGGTGGAGCTTAGGTCAGGTTCAACAACCAACCCCGATTCAGGTTCAACACCCACTCCTAACCCCAACAACACCAGTGGTGGAACTCCAGAGATCATTCCTTAAAACACCGTGATAGACACATTTTAGTGTCTAAATTACACCTTAATTTCTAGTGAG
>JAJJMC010029152.1:1346385-1376560 GCA_023531435.1 Papaver californicum
ATCACATAGATTGTTAGAATTACCTGATTCCTGATTCCTGGTATTTTTCATATTTTCTAAAAATCATCTCTAGTGTATTTTCCTGATTTTTATTAGTTTAGGTTAAGTCCAATATTTTCTAAAATCATTACCTTCACAAGTTCGAGAATCGAACCTTTATTTACCACTTTCTAAAATTACATCACACCGCCACTAAAAATACCAAGACTCCTCTTCGTACCGCTGAAAGCGTCAAAAACAAGGAACATGCATCACCAACGATAGCTGATTTAATAAAATAACAAGAAACCTTGACTAAAAGTCAAGTAGCCATGGCTACTACCCAGAAGGAAGTTCTTACCTTCCTCAAGACTTTGACAAAGCAATTATACCAACAACAGTGTTATCATCAAACAGAGAAAGCCAAGAAAACAACCGCCAGTGAAGCCAACGCGTTAAAAGATAATGCCCAAGAAGATGATAAAGTACAAATCATCAGAGACTGTACCGGAAAGGAGTCAACAACAACAAAATTTTGTCACTCGTGAAGACTTGGAAAGGCTCATGTGAAACCGTGGAAAAAAAGATTTATCTTCATTCCATCAACACCAACCCCCTTACCCAACAGATATTCAGAGGATCGCACTACCGAGCGGATATTCGTCTCTTCCATTCTCATTGTACAATGGCACCGGGAACGCTCGAGAACATGTTTCTCGATTCATGGAATCATTAGGAGTGCATGAATATAACCAAGTGTTGCGGCTCAAAGAATTCTCCAAATCTCTTATGGGAAGAGCTTATACCTGGTACAACAACCTTGTCCCCAACAACATCTCCAGTTGGTCTTACTTGGTCAATGTTTTTTATAAAAAGTATTTCTTTGTCTTTGAGGAGATCACCCTCTCGGACCTGGGAAGGATGTTCCAGAAGAACAACGAGCATCCCAACAAATATGTGAAGAGGTTCAGAACACAAGCTCTCGACTATCGTGACCAGAACGTAAATGAGCAACAAATGGTGGAACTTTGCATCAATGGTATGATTCATGTTTATCGTACCTTATCAAAAAACTTACGATTTCAAACCTTCTCTGAGCTACATGAGGTCGCCAAGGGATCAGCAACAAATCCAGCCTTGTTGGAAAGGACAAGGCCCGCCATAGAAGAAAATCAGAGAGACACCCGTGGAAGTAGACGTCTGGTGAACAAACAACATTCTACCCAGCACTCCATAGGTATTGTCATTGAGGAAAGAGGAAAGAGAAAGGCAGCACCTCAATCGGCTTCACAAGTTAATCCTGTTGCATCAACCCCAGCAACAGCGCCAACACCTGTTCAAGGAGAAGGCTCGGTCAAGACACCGCGTCAGACACAATAAACCAAGACAGATACAACGATCCCAGACTTCCCTTTCCCGATGGAGGAGGTCCTCGAACTGCAGGAATTATGGGTACAGAATGGAGCTATCAAGTTACCACATATGCGACATCCACCCACTGAAGAGGACATGTCAAATCCAAAATAATGTCACTTCCACAGGTTTGTCAACCATCCCACCAGTGAATGCAAGGGTTTAAGGCGTATCTTTAGAGAAAAGATCGACTCATGAGAGATATGCTTGGGTACTAAAGGTGTCCACAAATATCCCCTCCCTGTCAAGAGCTTTACTCTTTTTGAGGATTCCGTGAACATAAATGTCCAATCTATGATGGAGCATATGTGAACTTTCTTACCTATCGAAGGTACAATGCAAAGATATTTTTACTTCCCTCAATCGCATTGTGCCACGTAAGCGTCTACTCTTCGCCGAAAAAGCTATTATGTATCCCAAGTCTATTTCAGTAGACGTAGTCATCAAACACAATGAGAAGCCTAGCTGGGGACTTCTCACCACCGCTTTTCTTAAAGATATCGAGGTCGAGCAAACCCTAATTTATGTTGGCACCGACGTCAATATCATCACTATCAAGAATTTGAGAGTTGTGGGAATTTCCAGGCACGAAGCCACACACTCGCCAACCATAATCAAGAATTCTTAAGAGAAGTCCAGGAATGCCTATGGCTACATCACTCTTGAGGTAAAAATGGGTGCCACCCAGACACATACCAAGTTTCACATTGTCAAAGAAAATCCAAATTATGACACGATTCTAGGACGCCCATGGGTCTGTAGCAACAAGATGGAATCAGGTGTATCTCCTCCGCCAGCACCAACACCTCCAAGACTCTCGAACAAGCCAACAAATCCCTATGATTGCCTATCAGATGAGTTTCGACGCACAATGAATCTGGATGTGAAGTAGTTTCCAGGAGAGGTACGACATCATATGTACGAAGGTTTCACACACAAGTAAGTCATATCTAACCAACTTCTTTGCAACCAGTGATCTCACGTCTCATCAAAGCTTGGGGACTTGACCCGGATATCAACCTAACTCTGACTCGGCGATGTGAATGAGAAGCTGATCCTTTTCAAAATTTTATCGAATGGATAGGGATTATCTCTATTAGAGATAAGAAAGGACATGTTATGAAGATAAGGGGCATGAACCCAATGTTGTCCATGTCGGGGATACAATAGGGAAAATCACAGCCTCTCCTGAAGGAGAGCCGTATCTTATCACCGAAACTTTGATTGGAGGTTACTACAAGATTGTCAACAAGCCAGAAGGGGTGGTCATACATGGAAAGTGGCTTACAACTCACAACGCTTAAAACATTCAAACACCACTTCGCTTTATTTCCCTGTTTTACGCAATATTTGTAATTCCTCCAAAATGTTTGCAATATCTTGCATTCATACTTAGGATTTCGATTTATTAATCAAGCAAAGTATTATTTTTTTGAAAAATATAAGCATGCAAATCATTCGAAAAGAAAATATTTACCAACTTAAAATCCCAAAATAAAACCACAAAAAAGCCATATTTATCAAAACCTATAAAACTCATAAAGTCTAGAAAAACTCCTTGAAAAATGGTTCAGTACCTTCAGCGTATGTCTTCTCCAATTTCTCAAGAGTCTCAGTCGCAAGCTTCAACTTCCGAGAAATCCTATCAACTTCACATTTAGCCTTGGAAACCGTCTCCAAGTTATAAGATACGCATTTCTCCTGCAAATGCTTCTAAATAACGACGAAGCCATATGACATTAAGCTTAACTACTTCAACCTCATCCAAAGCCTCCTTGCATTCTTGAAGCACCATCTCAGAAATTTCTCTACGAGGGAGATAAATCATCTCATGCACAGTCGGCAACAACACAAACACATCCCTCTCCAGACTACGGTAGTTCTTGGGATTACCTACGAAGAAATGGCCAAACTTCTTCCATACTTTGGCATACAGCTTAGCATAGGCGGACGGGACAGTGAAAACCTTAATAAAAACGTAGTCGAGGTGAGTCTTATCAAACTTGAAGTCAAAATGAACTCCAGGGTCCGGGTATTCAACCGGAACAATCTTCATCATATTAGCATTATGTACAATAACGTCATTCAGAGTGCTTTCTTCAACAACTGCATAAGAAAAAGCTCGTTCATGATTGTGGGATAGAAAAGACATCACCAAAGTCATGTCTTGTGGTAATCCCCAATCCTTCATCTACAAGTTCATCTCTCGGACTTGGTCCATTCTCCCCCTAAAAATGAAAACATTGTAGAGATAATGAGCTAAAATAGCTTAAACACAAGGAATTGAAGCATGAAGCATAAATTTCATAAAATATGTCTATTATCTACCTAAAAATTCATTAAAAAGTGTTTTGGGTCATGGCATATGGTTTAGAAAAGATATGATTTGTTTCACAAAAATGTCGTCAGAAACGTTTTTACATAACCCTCCGGAAGAACTGAAGCTGGCGCTAATTGGTAAGGCATTTGGGGATGATTTATATACCAAATAATTCATATGTATATCTACTATAAAATTATAAAATGCGTTCCAATTGGAGAATCTAGCTAATAAGGGCATATAAAACGGTCGACTACATGAAAGCTAAAAACCTACAGAATTCTACCTGGAAAAGTTTTGGACGTTCTGTGTCATGTATTTTTCACCTATAAAATTAACTCCAAATCTAAAAATTCTTTTTCAAGAAGTTAAATCTACCTCTTATCTAAATAATAAGAGGTCAACCACCTCACTCCGACTTCGGATGAAGATTCTACGTCCATTACGGTAAGAAGACCTGAATCTGGATTTTTCTGACAGCGAAAATCGCTAAAATTCTTCGTAAAATCATGTATGGTTCTACACATTTGGTGGTCTAAGAACTATAATCATATCTCTATGCTTCTAACACAAAAAATTAAACTTACTGGAGGCTACGACAAGTCACCGGAAGAAGAAGAAAACTTCATGATATGGCTCACCACCAAATTCTTCATTTTTGGCATCAGATTCTTCACCTACTCCAGTATGGGACGATTTTTCAGGTCCATTGTCATCTTGGCTTTCTTTCTCAGTAGTTCCAACCACAATGGTACTTTCTGATACTAGAGTATCCGTGTTGCTAGTCATCTAAGAATGATGGTTATTCATAAGAGCCAGAATTCGTCAATTTCAACAAAAAAGATTCTAAAACACATGAATTTTCTAAAGAGGTTTTACTTACGACATAAGTTGATAAGGCATCAGCGATGGATGGGATGCCAAACTCGAAAGGTCGAACACTCGAATCACTTTGAGGAGTTGCGCCCCCAGACTATACAAAAATGCTCGTCAGGACGAGGGAAAGTTATACTTCATGAAGGACGATCTCCACTTCTAGGCATAATTACCCGTGGTCTCTTCGTCCCAAATTGAGGAGTAACATTCGCTATGTTATCATACACGAATTAATTTGGGAGCCAATGACTATAAGAGACGAATTAAACATTTAATTACTGAGTAAAAGACTGTGATTAAATAAAGGAATATTCGAGATACCTGTGTTAAGTTGATGATCGATTCACGTCTTGCTTCATAAGTAATTTTAAAATTCGGCCGAGCTGTTAATTCCTCTTCAGAATGATCACCACGAATATCAGGAGTCTTACTAAACATGAAGTTCTTGAGGAGAATAAGTTTTGCGTTCCAGAAACCAGCACATTCATCAGTAGTATATCCTTTTCTATTGGCCTGAAGAAATGAAATGCTTCGACCTGGAATGTTGTGGGCACCTTTAGATCGATTAAGCACGTCTACAGAAGGCGCCACGGTGCGGTAGTAAGAAACAGACCGATCGAAACCCATTTGCCGAGCCGCTCTATCAATGTTATAACTTTGAGTAATGTAATTACTAAAATGGATAGCAAGAATGTGCGTTGGGGTACAACTATTCATAAAAGTGGCCTCACCAACAACAACAATATTACTCTCACCACTTGGACCAGAACGCAAGACAATACCAGGGCTTTCAGCAAAAGTATCCGGCGGAATCACATGTGGAAGCTTAGATTTCCAAGGTCTGAAATTCACTTTCTTCTCATTATCCATCAAACTGAAGACTAACAGCTGAAAGTTTCTTCTTACTCCAACGAAAAATTCGAGCGCACTCTATCTTTTCACTCGGAAAAGAAGGTCGAGCCTTTGGTGCATATTCAGGAAAATGTTCCCAAAGCCAAGATTGCATAAACATGACATGAATAAAATACTCTACCTTGGCATGACCATTGGAAATCTTCATGTCACGAATAAAAGTATCCAAATGAGAATATAAAGTACCCAGAAATAAAATACCAAGAGGAAGAGTCTTTCCACCAGCAAGCGCAACAGCAATCAAAACAAATGGAATCTTCAATTGACCTTCAGAAGAATCTTCAAATACGTCTCTAGAAAGCCAAAGTACAAGGAACGCAGCAATACATAGGGGATGATCAGCAGCGAGACCATCAGCACTTGTACTACCATTCCACCAGTGCTCAGCCCAAGATGTATAATTCTTGCTATTGCAACCATGAGACTTCTGCGACTCCTCTATTTTCTGAATAAGAAGGTCTCCACATTTTTCTCTTGTTCATACCATTCGATAGGAATGCTACCAACAACTGGCAATTGCAATAAGACTGCCACGAATTCCAAAGTAATTGTCAACTCACCCCAAGCACATGCTGCTGAATGAGTCGGACTACACTAACGAGAATAAATGCAAGAATACCCTTCGTGTCCTTATTAATCCTCAAGGTCTCAAACGCTCGTACAACATGGAGTATCTTGGCATTTTCTAAAACCAACTTCACCTAGGGATACTTCAACGTAAATTCATCACATGCTGCCCATCCAGGCATAGGAGTTTGGGACGTCTTAAATTCAACAAACAAAGTCTTGTATTCTTTTCTTTGCAAACAACACCTGACAAGAGCCTGTGGATAAATATTCTGAGGCCGAGAAAAGGAATCGACGCTCGGAATAAAACTGCCAACATAATCAGGGTCAGCAGCCTCTTCGCCATCGCCATCAAAGAATTTATCATGGATGTTAGGCACATCGTCTAGAAAAATAACATCAAAATTTTCGCTTCTATCACAACTAGAAGCAGTAGCATCATCATCTTCGTAATTACTAGACATCTACAATTAGGTCAAGTAACATTCATATCAGCAGCTGGACAATCATGCACAAGGTTTGGTTATGTTTTATGTAAATATAATATTGATATGAAAATACATACTTATATATAAATTAAAACCGACATCAAGAATTTTTTTTATAAGCCCTAGTGTACCTGGTTGAAGCTTAATAACGTTGCAGCGAAGCCAATGAAGGATTTCTACAATCAGAAACAATAATTGTGGAATTAGGGTTTACTTGCAAGATGCTGTCAAGAAAAGATAATTATTAAATCAATACCATATCTATATAATGCAATTGAATAAGCAATGATAATTGAAGCAACGCGTTAATACTCACAACAAAAAAAAAAAGAAAAAGGAGAGAAATGTGAGTATTTATTCACGAAAAAAAAAAACTCTTACACGTGAGCAAGATACTCATGTAAAAAAAATTATAAAAAATTAATAAATAAAGGAAATTAATTACCTGGTCGGTGTCGGAAACCGGCAGGAGCTCGCCGGCGGTGATCGGACAGTGATGTTGTTAGCGTGAAGAATTGATACTGCTCGGGCGAAGAGGAGAGAGAAAAGGTCAGTGGTGGTGATGAAGAGAATAAAAAAAAAACTTCCAAGGATAATGCGCGGTTACACCATTACCCCCATAATCCCCATTACTCCATCTCTCCACCACCTCCACTACTTTACAAGGAAAGTGTGTGTTATCAATCATTATAAATAGGCTACTTAGCCCATTTCAAAACACAGAGAACAAGCTGATCATTCTCATAACTCTATTATTCTCCATCTCTACACATAGTTCAATGTACAAATTCCTTCAACTTTCTCTGCTTCCCTCCCATAAGATCAACCCATTTTTTCTCATTGTGACTGAAGAAGGACGGAACGGCTAATATCGTGGTTTAGGCTTATCTTGTACGATTTTGATTTCCGAATCTAAAAGAAGTATTTCAACAGTACATTGTCTTTCTTATGAGCAATTTTCAGGTACAAACAACACAGGATTACTAACCACAGATGTTCACGAATGATTGGACGATCTATCAAACTCCAAATTAATTGATTCTTGCTGAATATGATAGCTTAGTGTCCTGGATTCAAAAGTTTGGGTGAACCACTAAAATCGGACATCCGATGAAGTTTCTACAGCATTAAGATTGAATGATACGCAAACAGAAATTTGTGAACGAGATTCAAGCTTTCGACGCCGTGGCCATCTCAACAACTCTCACGCTTGCCAACCTCTTCTTATGACTGACCAACTTGGTCGGACAAACTCTTCCATGTAAATAATTTTTTTTAGAGATATCTTCTTCACGTCCTTGGATTAAAAGAGTGGTGGCATCCTCAACTTTATCAACTAAAATTATCTTCACATCTCTCCTTGAGTATGGACAGATCTCATCTTATCCGTCTAGCTTTGCTTCACCTGTCCGACCTAGCTTCGGTCACCTTGTACTCCCTATCTTCTCTCAACCTATCTGTCCTATCTTTTCTCAAGGCCTTCTATAGTCAAGACGTGTTCATTCAGCTCAGACTTAGACATGTCTATCAACCTCAACTTCGAGTCGTGTTCATCTTTTTATTATCAAGCTATGCTTGTTTGATCAATTCCAAGCCTTGATTTGTTATAGATCATTAATTATTCATCCAGGACGGCATTCTATCGTGCTTTTACAAAAGTTCAAGGAGACTATTACTCTTCTGGTAATATCTAACTATTGAACTATCAAGCTATATTTCGTTTTATTTTCGTCTAACATGCCACTTGTCTAGTGTTTACCACGCAACATTACTCATTCTGCGCTAAGCAGGGGACTTAATATAGATGGTGGGTTTTTGACAAGGATAAAATAGTAAATTAAATCTCAAGGCTTGAGTCTGAGAAATACTAAACTTTAAAATTATGCAAAAGAATTCTTAAGCAAGTGCTCATCCCTGCTCTCTCTCAGGTGCTTATCCCTTCTTTTCTCTATATGTATGACCAACTACATACATGATTAAGATTACTGAATGAATCAAACATTTATTATTGTACAAAATCATCAGAACAACACTGGTGCTTACTACAATATTCCACATGTTTTATGATTTTTTTTACGTAAAATTCAAACTCCTAGATGGATTGCCCACTAGTATAGAGCAATTTGAGTATTATATTTGGTGTTATATTCACAACTGAATTCCCAAAAACTACCCCATGTTGATATTCACGCTCAACTGAGCAATATCCACTTATTAAAATACTTATATAGCTTTATATAGAAGATTACATATGAATCTATTTGATTAAAGTACCACAAATGTGCTTAAATTTAAAGTCAAAATGGTGCCAGACACAATTTCATAGATTCTACTAGCTAAAAACCCAACCTCATCATATTAATCCTTAAAGAGACAAATAATGTGAATGGATGAAAAGATTTCAATTTAGGGTTTTCGAAACACTTAAAAGTTAAATTCACAACACTTATAAGCATCTCAAGGAATACTTTCACACCCTAATTTGGGAAAGGGAAGCGCTATTACCTTTCATGCCTCTTACTTGTGTGCCTTATCTAAATAGCTAAGCTCGTACATTTGCTCCTAAAAACTCGTGTGTCTTCACTCAAATATCAAACTCACACATCCTGCTTCTTTCCAAACTATGCATTTTACTCTTTCGTCTTCAACGTGTGACCCTTAGTGCAAAGAGTAAAAGCGTGGACGTCTTAACTCTTGGCCAAAACTTGGCTTTTTACTCTTTCGTCCACAACGTGTGAGCCTTAGTACAAACAGTAAAAATGTGAATATCCTAGCTCTTATTTAAATTAGGCGTTTTGACTCTTTTACCCTGAACTTGTGCTTCTTAGGTAAAGAAACAAGCTCGAGCATCTTTGCGCTAAAGAAGCAAACTTGTGCATCAAAGCCTTTCTTGTTTGAACAAAAATATTTTATATTTTTACCCTGAACTTGTGCTTCTTGGGCAAAAGAGGCAAGATTATGCGTCTTTGCTCCGGAAGCAAACTTGTACGCCAATGCCTCTCTTATATGAACAATACATTTTACTCTTTCTCCCTGAACGTCTGAGCCTTAGTACAAAGCAAAAAAACGTGTATTTTGGGCAAGCTCGTGTATTTTGGTTTCAAAGGAAAAACTCGTAGTACAACTCCTTTCATCTAAGGAGGCTTAGTAAATTCTTTTAACTAAGGAGCATTAACATTTGCTTCCATTACTTACTTTTGGGTTTGCTTCATTCATACAAATTTCAAAACCCTAATTTATTTATCAAAGGCCACACTAGGTCTCATTCATATATGAGGCCTCTCACACATATATTTGTATATGTGGCCTTTCACACATGTATTTTCGTATGTGACCTCACATACATTTTCTCATGCTCAGCAACATACACTTATGTTTACAAAATAAGCATGTCAATGCAAAATTGACTAAGTTGAACATATTTTTCCTTATACACAAATAAATACAATTTTATTTTATTTTAATCTGCTAGACTCATCAGGCTAGTCAAGTAAGACAGGGTCTTTTGTCAAGCAAGACAGGGTCTTTTTTCAAAAGACTAAGTAAGTTTTATTCGACTTATTATTAGTAGTAGTACTCAATACTACAGAACTTACACAAAACATCAAATGTCACAAATGGAGGGATACTCATTAGGATTTTGGTCTGGTGGTCTACGGCATATGGTGAAGCAGTGCACCCACTAAAGAGAAACTCTGAAAAGTTCGATCAGCAGTTGAATAGAGGAGTGGTAAGTTGAGTAACCAACTATTCAACCTCAATCGAAAGTGGAGAGCATTTGTCAACACTTTCTCCATCTTATAAACTTCACCACTACTCAACCATCGACACTTTCTTCAGAGAAGAGGTCAGATGAACGGTTACAATATCTATGACTATAAATATATTTCTTTATCTATTGAAAACGAGAAGTCGAACTCTGGAGACAAGACTAACATTGAACAGTTCAAGTTGAACAACTCAATCATTCAATTTTCTCACACAGAGAATTGTTCATAGCTTTTCACACTAATGACATCATACAACGTCTGACACCTTGACCTCAATCTTTCTCTCGCTTCCCTCCCTAAGACCAACCTTTCTTCTTCTCATCTGTGACTAAAGCAAGACAGGAACAACCATTGCTTAGTTTAGGCTAGGATTGTACAAATTGATCTCTCGAATATAAACAAAGTACTTCGACTGTACGAATGATTAAGGATTGACGAATTATCACCTGCTCACTCCATTTTTCCTAAATTACCCTTTAATTCGTTTTTCCCCATAAACACTTGGGTATCAGAAAATATATTGAACGATAATTTTATTCTGCAAAGAATCTTAGGAATGTACTAAGCCATGATAGTTTTCCATCCCTATCTCTATCTATATTTGATGTCTCTATTGAATCTACATTGATTGGAAAACGCCTAGATGGATTGACCACTAGTATATAACAATATTATCCTCAGAATACCATCGGTATTGGTTACAATTCCTTTCCAGATATTCTCTCACCATACAGAATATACATCCAGAACATATTCTTGTTTCTGGATAGATACCCGATCTCTTAAATGGATTGTCCACTAGTATAAAACAATTATGTCCTCATAATAACATGGGTGCTTGATGCGACCCCTCCCATATGTTCTGACTGTACAAAATATTCAGAATATACTCTTGTACCATTCTCTTCCTTGACTTTGTTCTTGAATAAAAAAGCTCCTAGGTAGATTGTCTACTAGCATAAAACAACTTGAATCTAGCTTCTAAATGGATTGTCCACTAGTATAGAGCAGCTCGAACTTGTTCCACGTGTAATAGTTCTGCAGTTGAATCCCTTAAACATGTTCCATATATACATATCAAGATTAAGACTCATACTGAGTAATGTTGATTCATTACCATATGCATAGTATCTATATAGACCTTCAGTACTTGAAGTCTATTTATCAATAATGCAATATTGAACTCATCCATGCTCACTCTGATCTAGGTTGCATGGACCTAATATTGCTCTAAAATCATTAAGGATCCCAATGAGTAATATTTAGACATTATGGTCTACACAGTATCGTGTATACAGAGTCTTCAGTATTTGGAGATTATACATCAAACATAAATTTATTCCTCGAATAAATTATTAAATTTATCTGTGTCTAATCTCAATTGAGTCACATGGATTTATCATAATATTTTTTCCTATGTAGTCATTCGTTGTGATCATATATGCCCGAGCCTGCTTCAAAGCTATATCTGGGAAGCAAGGCTAAGTAGATGTCCTTATATTGTTATACTGTCGCCATCTAGTGTTTACCACGCAACATTACTGTTTCGCGCTAAACATGGGACTTAATATAGATGGTGGGTTTTTGTCAAAGGCTAAAGTTGTAAAATATGTTTCAGACCCGGAAATCAGAAATATTAAACTTCAGAATTCTACAAAGAATTTTAAGACATGAATGCATTACCCAGATGAACTCATCAGATTATTATATATATATATATATATACGATCAAATTTACTGGATGAATCAACATTCATCCTTGTACAAAATTATCAGAATAGTGCTGGTGCTTATTATGACATTCTCAGATGTTCTGGGATTTTACATAACAAATCTCAAGCTCCTAGATGGATTGCCTACTAGTGTAGAGATATTTGAGTGTTCTCTGGTGTTATATTCCACAACTGAATTCCCAAAAATTACCTTGTGTCAATATTCATGCTCAACTGAATGATATTGACTTACTAAAAATGCCTATACAACTTTTTATAAAAATATGTAGCAAGTTACATATGAATTTACTTGATTAAAGCACCATAAATGTGCTTAGATATCAAGTCAAAAATTATGCTAAGTACAAAATATAGCTTCTATTGGACAAATCTAGCCTTGACCACGTCAGTCCTTGCTTAAGGAAGCAACCAACGTGAATGGCATAATTATTATTTTTTCAATTCTAAGCTTAAAAAACACTAAAATTGGGTTCGAAAAACTTATAAGTGTCTCAAACAGACAACAAAGCCTTCTGACCCCAATTTGGCAAAGGAAACGGCAAATATTTGAATTTGCAACGCTTATACAGCTTGCTTGGCCGACTGATCGTTTTAGAAAAGTGGTAAAAATAGTTCATTCGCTGAGACTTGTGAAGATTCGTTTTAGACCTAATTTTGATTTAAACAAGAAAATAAGTAAAATATTTTAATAATATTGGGAAGAACTGGAACTCAGGATCCCACCAAAATCACTTCTGAATGATTTCTACAATGATTCTTTAACAATTATAGCTCTTTTATTGACTTTATTTATTTGCCAAAAGTAGATTTCTAAAATATTAGATGTAAATCACAAGTATGGCGCATCAAAAGCTTTTAAGTTCCAGCATACACCATCAAACAAAATCACAACTAATAAGAAAAATCATAAATCAATTAAAAATCAATGCAAAAGTCATTAAGAATAAAAAATAGTTACGATTCATTCATGAAATATGGCTTCCTTCATGGTTCCAGTGGTTGGGTTTATCTCATCATGCTCAAAACACCTTCAAAAGATTGGTACATGGCTCAAAAGTGCTTGAGAAGAAGAAAAGAAGCTAAAAATAATAAAACAAGAAATCTGCAACGTTTTCTGGACGTTACAGATTAACTGTTGCAATGGAGCTTGAAGATAAACGTTGTAAAACGAAGATAAAGGTTGCAAATCTGAAGATAAACGTTGTTGTTCAGTTAAAGAAATCGTCGACGTATCCCTGTTCTTCACGTTCAGCAGCAGCAGTTCTCTTTTTTTCCTGTTTTCTTCCCAGCCTCCCCACCTAGTTTTTCTTCCTCCTCTTTGATATTTGTAGGAACAGGGAAGAATTTTCTTTTCCGGCTGCAGATGGGATTTTGAACTTGTTTTTCGGCCTGAAATAGCTCATGTTGACGTGTTTAACCAAGTACGGATTGTTTCTTCACTTAAATATATCGAAATCTTTTTTTAGTTCCCTAAAAAATCTCTTCCAAGTAATTCTAAAACATTCTCACACGTAAGAATGTGATCCCGCCTTTTTTTTCACGTTTTGAACTATGAAGAGGGGGTGCCCTTACCATTCTGCTGGGTGCCTTTAGTAATTTGGTAGGTGCCTTTAGTAATTTTTACCGGGGTGCCTTTAACAACTTATTAAGCCAATTTTTCCACAAATATTTTTTTCCCAAAAATACCTACAAAGACATAAAAACCCATAATAAGTACAAAATCGAGCACTAGTAATACAGAGAATTGAGCACAATTAAGACACAAAAATGTGTCTATTATCGTCCACTCTAAACAAGATGAGTGTACGGCCTGATTAAATTTTTGATTATTTTTTTACATAATTAGTTTTGTTAAACTCATCATGCTAGTCAATCATGACAAGCCACTAGTCAACGACCTCCTAAGTGTGCCACACACTTATGTGACTCCACACATATGTCCGACTACATATGCTTACTTTAACACTCAAATATATTCATCCTCACTCTTTCACGACCATTCATCACCTCTCGCTGATGACGTGAGAGGCAGTGTTGTACCTACTAAATATGCCTGCATCCGACATCACTTATCCAATACTGGATGACACATTCGAACTCTCACTGCTCACTTGAGCACATGAGAGTCTTGAGATGAGGCATATATAAATACATATTTATTTTTAGTCTACCTGCTCCTTACAAGCCTCACTAGTCCTGTCAGGATCATCATGATTCATTATTCATATCTAGCCATGCATCACAAGTCATAGTCAATTTGATTAAGTAAGTCACAACTTGACTTCACGCTAAATATTATTTTCTACTAAAAATCTTATGTGACATCGAATATGTCACAAATGGGGGAATATTCACTAGGGTATTGGTATGGCGGTCTACGACATGTGGTGTAGTGATGGACCCATTACGAGAAGTGTATGGAATGTTCAACAGTTAGCTAAGTAGAGGAGTGATGGGTATGTAACCGTCCACTCTTCCCCATAAGTGAAACAAAGTTTTCAACATACTCTTCATCACCTCCACTTCACCACTACTTCACAACTACTATAAATTCCTACGAGGACAGGTTGAACAGTTACTGTTATGTTATTATAAATGGATTCCTCAATCTACTGAAAGATGGGATAAATAGGAGACATAGAACGTATCACACAACATACAAATTGAACAAGTCTATCATCTGACTTTCATAAGGCCTTCTCTCAGTCATACACAGAGATCCTTCATAGCAATAAACACCTATAACACCTACCGGAGTCCGGCACTCCAAAATCAACATTTCCTCTGCTTCCCTCTCTAAGACTAACCCTTTTCCTTCCTTTGTGACCGAAGCAAGATTGGAATGGCCATCTCATGGTTTAGGCCAATATTATGTGACTATGATCTCTCAAACTTAAAAGTACCTCTACATTACAAATGTTTTAAGACTTAAACGAATTCTCATCATTTTACCTTATTTTTACCATGTTATCCCTAAATTCATTTTACCCATAAACAACCCTACATAGTCTATCTTTTTTCTAAGTCCAAACCCTATTCTGGTTAACCAATAGAAATTATTGGGCGTGAAACCTATTTCAAATGCAGGAAAATGGAAGGTGTTCGAAGATTTCCACCACCGCTCGACAAATATATCGACGAGTTGTTGATCTTCTTTGCTAACTTCTATTTTAAGAAACTCACTCAATCTATAACCAATAATAACATTGTTGCACTTTTTATGTCGACTTACAATCTTATAAACTTTATTCATATGGCTCTTTCCGTCCCTATATTTGAATTTATCCTTGTTCTCTAAGTTTTGACATACATGCATTGTTTTGCCTTCTATAAAGATAATGGAGCATAATCCATACTTCATTATGTTCAAAAACAATCATAAATCAATTAATATTGGGACACAAAACAAACAATTGTGAATATGAATCAATTATGATCAAACCATAAGTTAACAACTCAACTATCAACCCCCCAATGAACAAACCCTAAGTTCATAATGTACAAAACAATCATGCAAATCAAACATCAACTCAAATAAAATTAGGCTATATTTCTTACAAAAACCAAAATTGGATCATAATCGAAGTCATACGAAATTTAAATTGTCTTACCTTTACTCGATTTGTGTTTTCTGGCAATGAAATTGAGAGAGAAATGAGAGAAAACTGAGAAAGAAATGAGAGTTGGGGTTTGAAAGAATATTTGAAAGAAATGAGAGGAAACTGATTTTTGAAGAGGAAGAAAATGAGAGTTCCATGAAGAGTCGGGTATTTTTGTTTTTTTGCTTTTGTTTTTAATATTGGACAACACAATTTGGTTTTTTAGTTTATTTTGAATGACCAATTGTATGTTGTCTGGTATTTTTGTTTTAAAAAAAATGTTGGACTACAAACAATATGTCGTGTAGACTTTTATTTATTTTGAACGACTAATTGTATGCGTATAGACTTTACACTCTATCCCACGGTGGCTTTTTCACTTCTTCAGATAGAGTCTCACCTATTTTTAAGGAATAGACTATTAAAGCAGTCTATCACATAGTCCTTGCTCTTATGAGGAAACGATTTAATGCATTAACTCGATGTAAAAAAAGGTCTGAAATAGATTATATAGAAAATCATGCAACAGTATGTTTTTTGGTTGCACCACTGATTATTTGTATAACTAATTTTTTTACTTTAACATAGCAAAAAATCTAATATTTAAAGGGAACAAGGGAGTTAGATTTCAACTTTGACTTTGGGCCCATCTAGACCGTCGAATGGGATGACCAAAAAATCAGGGCGTCGGATAAATTCCAAAAGAAATTCAGCCATCGCATATTTCCGTGTTAAATCTATACCTCTGAAATTAGCAACACTTATATATGTTTCTAATTTGTGGGAAAACTGACCATCGCAAAAGCTTATGAACGAAAATATCCGTCCCTAATGCCATCCTTATATCTTCCAAGCATTGACATCTGTTTCTATAATTCCACATTTATTAGGAACGTATATTTGCGTTGCAAAATTATTATCGCAAACAACCGTTACTTAAAATATTTGAAATTATAATATGTGTTCCAAAACTGTGACAACAAATCTGCACTCCTACAATCCTTAAAGTGAGTTGGGGGAACCGGGAACCCGACATACGAAGCATGGGGTGTAAAAAACTTGGCGATAGTTACCTGATAATAAAAAAACAACATATCAGAACTCCTTTCTATGAAATATACTAGATGCAAACACACAAAAATCTTTAAAAGAATCATTTGATGCATGTTCAAACGTGTATACAATATTGGGTTGTTGTGCAGCACTACTTTTGTTACGTGAAAGGTTGTTACCCATATGCAATCATGCAAGGATCTCTCTTGATTCCATTTTGGAGTGCCACTAATTAGTTATCTGGAGTTGTTCTCTGGTTGTAAACTGTTTATGTTGTTTATTGTAGATAAATAACAAAGAAATAAACAAGGTGGTGCAAATTATTAGGTGTCACTCTTTACATGTGACATTGACATTAGATACAATATGGTTGAAAACAAAGATTTTTATTTAATTTTTCTTCGTTCAAATTATATAAACTTATTTTAAATTTTTATTATTTATTTAGATAGATATAATTCTGATTCTAGATAGTTTTTCTATATATAACCATGTTAATGACATTGGTATTATACTAAAACGAATTTAATGTTTATAGTTTTCACCGAAAAAAAAGGATAATATATTAAAAAAATAGATTTCTATAACTTCCATATTTTTTCTTTATCTAATAAAGAAAAAAATTATGCAAAAAACAATAGCCACCAGCCCCCTCCAACCAAACGATAGTATTGACAGGCCAGGTAACCAACTATGAAACTACAACACAACACCTGTACAAATAGTTCACAATAATAAAAACCTATTTTATGTGTATATACTTGGACAGAGTATACGATTTCTATAACACGTGAATATTAAATTTGATAGTATTTTGAAGTGACATAGAAGAGCAGGAAACCGGATGATTGATAATAGCCTCGTGTTAGAGATATTTTCACAATAACCCTACTTTGGGTAAAATAATACTCCCTTTAATTTCTTTCAGCTATTTCAAGTTTGTATGAGTTTTAAGACAAGTAAAAGATCATATATTCTTAGGGTTTTTTTTCTATTACATCATTAGAATAATAAAATAGTAAAATTCAAAAAATGACATATCTCTCAAACTATGCTACGGGTATTTGTAAATTATATGTCGCTGGAAAACATTTTAAAACACCTAGAATATAAACATAATTATCATATTATAAATATTTTTTATACTGATAATAAATATTAATAAAAAAAATAATTTTAGAAATATTGTATTATCTAATGAAATACCTTGACTTTAAAAAAAATTAAAATAAATATCTTAACTTTGAAGAAATGGAGGGAATACAGTACCTGCCATTAACCATTCTTAACATATGCTCCACTGCTGTAGTACTTATTTGGATGCAATATCCCCCAGCTCCTAAACTCGACCGGGTAGCTAGGTTCCAATATCTGACTAGAACAATAAGAAAGCAGGAATTAATTGGTATGGTCTTGCATGCATTTTCCTATAGTAACACTTGAGGACCAAAATGATGCCATATCTAGATTGGACTTAGAAGCTAAACCCATTATACAAGCAGTTAATATAGATGCATTACAGAAGCAGTTAATGTCGATCATTTCTGGTAGATAGTCTGGTAAACGGTGACACGGTCACAAATGGGAATGCAGGTATAGTTAATGGAGACGATCAAAGAATGAGTTAAGATTAGGTGTTAAAGTGTGCCGGTACAATGCAGTATGGCACATACCGTGCACTGCACTGAGCCATTTTTCACTGAATTACGTTTGTCGTGATGTGTTGTGCTTTATTTTTTATCGTGTTTTGTTGTTCTTTATTTTTTTCATTGTGTTGTGTTGTCACATTTATGTTCGTGAAAATATTTTTTCAATGTAGTATAATTAGAAAGTTAATAAATTTTCGAAATAATAAATCTAACAAGTTTATCAAATATTAGTCTAGGAATTGCTGATTAATCCAAATTTAGAGACCCGTTTAATGTGTAGTCCATCCGCCCGAGTCAACTTATTCGCTAGTCCAAAAATAAGTTTTTGGACCAAATTTGTTACTCGCTGGTCCTACTCACGTGTGAGTAATGTGATATACTTTTTACATATTCCTAGTTTACTCTTTCTCCACCAAACATATAAGAAGAGTTCAAGTCAAATCTTCGTTTCTTTCCTTTTTTTTCTTCAGCTCAGATCCGAAATTATATCTCTATGTTTCTGCTGGTGTTCTTCAGTTTTTAGGGTTTCAATATCAAATCTCCAGGTATTTTTCTAGGTAATCCTCTTTTGTGTTTCAATTTGATGTTCTTATGTTGGTGTTGTGCTTTTTGATGTTCTGTTTCTGTTTTTTACAACTGAAATCATGATAATCAACTCGATTTCATGATTTTGTTTGTTTTCTTACTCTGAAATCCTGATGATTATCGCTTTCTATGATGTACATTCTGTTAAATTGCATGATTGATTTTGTTTTTGTTCATGTTTCAGTATTTCTATTGATTTTTGAAACTGATTTTTGTTATTGTTCTATTTTGTTCATTAGATCATCGTATTCCATTTGTTTATATGTAGTTTGATAATAGGTATGATTTGGTTTTCTTTTATTTTTTCAGGAACTCATGATTTTTATTCTTTTTTCTGTTTTTTATGAATGATTCTTCAATACATATTAAAACGTACAGTTTTGATAAGCTTTTTGATATGTATTGTTGTTATATATACTGTATGGTATACCATTTTTGAATCAGTACATAATTGTTTGTACTACATATAATATGCTTTTGTTTGTTTGTTTGTTTTGTGTGAATCTATAATATTTGTGATACTCTAAAACCAGTACATATTATGTTGTACTGTAGATTTGTGTTCCTATCATCTGAAAATATATGTTTGATTTTTTTAGATCACATTTCTACAGGTTCAACATGTCAGGTGTTGGTTCTAATCCAAATACCTTTTGCTACTCTCATGTATACCACAAGCAACACCATATTGCATATTTGGTTACGTTATTTTCGATTTTGGAAGATTTGAAGTTTATTATTTGTAATACGTGGAGATGGTTGACTCCATCAACTATTGTTGTTAATTATGTTGAAAATGGAGTGAAAGTCCCTTTCCTTGCTGATGTATCGCTTCAAGGGCTTGCTGCATTAAATTTTACGAAGAATTCAGATTTCTTTGAGTTGCATGTGGATGTTGTTTTATCTGGTGCATCTAGTTCTTCGAGAAGTGTTGATTTTTACAATAGTGTTGATTTGGTTGTGAGTGCTAGGAACAATTGTTTGAAAGATGGTAAAGAGGTTGCAAATGTTCTTTTTTGTGATGGTTGGGAAAATGTTTTTGAAGTAAAAACCATTTCTTCCATGATGGTGTTGAAACTGTTCGGTCAGCATGTGAGAAATATTATTTGAGGACTGGATATAAGGTTACAAAATTGAAGAATAACCTTGAGACACGGTGAGATGCATCAATGACTGGTGCTCTTAGATGCTTCATGCGGTTGCCATGAATGGGTCTTTGGATGTGTTTAGGATAAAGGGTTACGTGGGGTGGTACACTTGTGGTGCTGGGTATAGGTTGAGGAGTCCAATTGTTTCGAGGAAGAGATGGGGAAGAACACTTGTGGTGCTTGACCTCATGAGTGTGTCAAGCAAAACCCTCTCATAAAGCCGCAAGATATTATGGATTATATTAAAGTTGGGGGAGGGATCAACATCAAGTATCACCATGCATATCATGCATTAGACTTATCGTATCTAATGATTTTTGGTGACGATGTAAAGTCATATACTGATCTTGCTTGGTGGGTCACTGCTGTTGGGGAAACCAACCCGGGGTCTTATATTGATTTTGACTTGAACAACGCAACAAAGAGATTCAACATACTTTTTATTTGCTTTGGAGCTTGTAGAGAGGGTTATAAACTTTATCGTCCAATGATCTTTTGTGATGCGATATTTCTTACTGGGAGGTTTAAAGAAGGTCTAATGGCTGCGACATGTCTTAACGGAAATTAAGGTAACTTTTTTATATGGTACATATTTGATATGTACTGTTTTTTATGTACCAGTACAAAGATAAATGTAGCCTATATTCTTGTACATATCAATATATATTGTAGGATCATACACATCATACATAAAGTACATATTGATAACATTGTAGGTATAACATAATTTGAAGGTGCAGACATGAAGTACATATTAATATGGGCTTTATATTTGTTTTCAGGTTTTTATCCTTTTTCATATGCATTAGTTCCTGGGGAAGATAATGATAATTGGCATTGGTTTATGGATAATCTTAAAAAAGTTGTGGACCATCGTCGCATCACCTTTTTGACTGACCGAGGTGACGGTTTGTTGAATGCAATTCTTGAAGTTTTCCCTGATTCTTATCATAGCTATTGTTTTTTCCACTTGAAAAGGAACTTACCCATCAGTAAGTCTGATGAAAAATATAAAGAAGTGATGGATTTTTTCCAAAAAGAAACATATGCGCTTTCTCCAGTTGGATACGAAGAAGGTCTTCAAGAAATGGTTTATCTAGGAAGGCCTTGGTTAGCTGAATACTGCCGTAACATTCCTAGGGAAAGGTGGTCTAGTGCATACTTCCCATGATATAGGTATGGTCATACTTCTTCAAGCATTGTCGAGTCTTTTAATAACTGGATTTGACACGAGAAGAAGTTACCTCCCTACGCTCTCTCTGACACAATCAGGTTTTTATAAGTTTATTGTAACACTACAAGTATATATGTACTATTTTTTTAATATGCTTCACCAATCTTCTTCTAGTACATATTTTTGTTTTTTGCACTATGTATGTTTGTTATTTTTTAATTTTATTTGTCGTGAAGGCTACGGGTAATGGAGTTGATGTCTAAACATCGTGAAAAAAGTCTTTTGATGGATCCAGAACTCTTAACCCCTATGTATCAAGCCTTGCTTGAACTACACATTCAAATTGGTCGTCCTTGGAAAGTTAGTCAGTCATATGCTCACATCTTTGAAGTTCATTCCCCAAGGTTAGTTTTTAGGTAACATGCTTTTTTGATGTTAGATATCCACCAAACTAGTTTCTTAGGGGTACTGCAGAAAACATATCAAATATGTATTGTGCAGATTATCTTCTTGGGTTTGTGTAGGGAAAATATCAGTATGTATTGTGCAGATTATATTCTTTTTATTTGTATAGGGAAAATATCAATATATACTGCGTAAATAATATGCTTGGTTTCTTGTGTGCATGTCTCATATGGTAGATCTACAGCAAAAGAGTTGTACTTGCCAAAGATGGCGTGTGTATGGTTTTCCATGCTCGCATGCTACTGCATCTATTGTTGTTGATGCGTGTCGTTTGCGCATACATTAATTAAGATATTTTCCACTCATACTAGTAAGTAATATAGTGGTAGTAAGGATCGTTCCCACGAGGAACTGTGAATTGTTATTTGTCTTTGACTTCTTATGTAACCAAATGGGGGGATTGTAATGAATAAAACTAAGTAAACTAACGAAAGAAAAGAAAAATAAAGTAAATAAAGATTGAGATCAAAGTGAGAACATACTGATTAGAGGTTTTATCTTCCGTCACCAAACAAGCTCTTCAATCGATTAGAGATAACGTTCAATATTTCTCATATCAATAACCCTTGAGCATCCTATCGCAGGTTTACTCCGGCAAAAATCCTTGTATCATCAAAGGCGCAAGAGCCACTCTTTGAATCCTTCTCAATAAATAACTTGGCGCAAGAGCCACTCAAGTTTAACCCAATGAAAGCAATAGTGCTCGTGAGTTGAGGTTATTCTAAGCAATCCAGCGCAAGAGCCACACAAATTTAACCTAGTTTAAGCTTCTACACATAATCGCATGGTAACATCCCGTCGTTAACAACTATGTTTTGCTACTTGTGATTAGACTTATTCTACACATAATCTCAAACCCTAGTCTAGCTTTAGATATGAACACATGACCATTCAATTTGCAACTTGAACGAGCAAGTCTTTAATTATACATGGCGATATAAACAGTAGAACATAAGCGATAAAAGAGATCATTAACATTAAAACTAACCAGCCAGATTGATTTACATGTCTAGGACTTCCATCTATAACCCCAACCAATAGAACAAACTTACCTACTCATGGATTTACTAAAACCCATGAAAAATATACAAAGAAGAAGAATGGTTTCCCCCTAAGGGGAAAACCCTAGGTTTTTGATGTAAAAGATAAAAGATAACTTAAGAGATATGGAATATATAATATAAAGATGTTAAAGAAGTTTTGTTTGAGCCCTATATGTCTTCTTTTATAGCCTTCAATTCTTGTCCCTCAAGTATCTTTTCCTTCTAGGGTTTAGAATCCTTCCGGGACCATGTTTCCTTGATTTAGAAGTCAAAAACGTTTCTTAGAAGTGGCTTACGTCGAGTCATAATTGGTAGACTCGACACCCTCCTTATCTACCGATTGTAAGAGCTCCAAATATGAATTGGTTCATGTGTACTCCCTGGGAATTTCATTATGAGTTGGTTCATATGATATACTTTCGTAATCATCGTCACTTTCATAGATAACATAAGTTTGTTTCGTGATAATTTTTGTGTTTCTAGTCTCAATTGCATTCTCTTCAACACTCTTTACTTCAGGATCATATATTCTTGCGGACTCAATTCTAGCTGCTAGGAATTTCTTTAGAACAGTCATTGCATCATTCCTAAGCTCTACCTTTTGAATAGGTGCTTGATCTTTAATAAGATCAAGGCTTGAGTAAGCTACACTAGTGTCATCAAATATCCCCAAAGATTGGTCTTTTTCAGAATCACAATTGATCACATATTCATTATTATGCACAAGAATGTTAGAGCGCTTTTGGATTTGAGACCAAATTTCTTCTTCTCTCATTCGTTCCCCATTTCGATCAATGCGCATCATTAACTCCTCTGTACCTTTTTGAAGTTCTTGAAGTGATTCATTAATGGCCTGTTGGTGTAGCTGAATTTGTTGTTGAAGTTCTTTTAACATGGTGCAAAACTAGAGGAATCATTAGAAGTATGACTATCCTCCCATCTTTAGGATTGTTCAATTACATACCCACCATTAAAAGGTTGGCATGTATGAGAATAATCAAAAGGGTACGTGGAATATTGACCATTACCAAAGGATTGGTTGTGATTATACTCCCTGTATAGTTAGGATTGAAAACGCAACTGATTTACTATTATTGTATACTTGATCTTGTGTACCATACATGTTATTTCCGTAAGTAAACATGATGACACACAAAGAGTAAAAGATAAAACCTAAACAAAAATCTAAAAACAAAAATAAAAGTGATACCTACAACCTGTATTTGGAATTTACCTCCCGCTTTTGACGAGTGGTGAACTCCTTCAACGAGTTATTCACACCATAAAAACCTCAAAATATGAAAAACACTAAAACGTAAACGTAAAATATAACCGACAGAAATCTCAAACAAAAACAATTGTTACTGCTTCCTCGGAAGCGGCGTCAAAATTTGATGCATGTCGTTTGCACACAAATTAATTAAGATATTTCCCACTAATACTAATAAGTAATATAGCGGTAGTAAGGATCGTTCCCACGAGGAACTGTGAATTATTATTTGTCTCTGACTTCTTATGTAACCAAGAGGGGGGATTGTAATGAATAAAACTAAGTAAACTAACGAAAGAAAATAAAAACAAAGTAATAAAGATTGAGATCAAAGTGAGAAAATACTGATTAGAGGTTTCATCTTCCATCACCAAACAAGATCCTCAATCGATTAGAGATAACGTTCAATCCTTCTCATATCAATAACCCTGGAGCATCCTATCGCAGGCTCACTCCGGTAAAACTCCTTGCATCATCAAAGGCGCAAGAGCCACTCTTTAAATCCTTATTAATTAATAAATTGGCGCAAGAGCCACTCAAGTTTAACCCAAAGAAAGCAATGGTCTTCGTGAGATGAGGTTATTCTAATTAATCCAGCGCAAGAGCCACACAGATTTAACCTAGGTTAAGATTCTACATATAATCGCATGGTAACATCCCGGCGTTAACAACTATGTTTTGCTACTTGTGATTAGAGTTCTTCGACAATTATGGATCTCAAACCCTAGTCTAGCTTTATGTATGAACACATGACCATTCAATTTGCAACTTGAATGAGAAAGTCTTCAATAATACATGGCGATATAAAATGTAGACCATAAGCGATAAAAGAAATCATTAACATTAAAACTAACCATCCAGATTGATTTACATGTCTAGAACTTCCAGCTATAACCCCAACCAATAGAACAAACTTACCTAATCATGGATTTACTAAAACCCATGAAAATATACAAAGAAGAAGAATGGTTTCCCCCTAAGGGGAAAACCCTAGGTTTTTGATCTAAAAGATAAGAGATTACTTAAGAGATATGGAATATATAATATAAAGATGTTTCAGATGTTTTGTTTGAACCTTAGATGTATTCTTTTATAGACTTCAATGTTTTTCCCTTAAGTATCCTTTACTTATAGGGTTTAGAATCCTTCCGGGACCATGTTTCCTTGATTTAGAAGTCAAAAATGTGTCTTAGAATTGTCTTACGTTGAGTCATAATCGGTAGACTCGACACCCTCCTTACCTACTGATTGTAAGAGCTCAAAATATGAATTTTCCTGTGTCCAAAACTTTCCATAATCAGTAGATAACTTGCCATAATTGGTAGATAACTTTCCATAATAGGTATCCTCAATTTCCATGTTATCTACCGATTATTTTGCTGAGTGTTTCGCTATTTTCTTTTGGATGTTTTGCTCATAACTTCCTCATACGAACTCCGAATGACCTCATTCTTTTTGCTTTGGCTTCGCCTTGTCGTGATATTAAAAATGGTATTAAGAACTCCTGGATTTGAATGAGTTGAATTTGGTCTGTATCCCTTCTCTATTTGCAGAACTTAACTTCCTTGTTCATTTCGTGTCGTAATGAACTCCTTTCTTCTTCTCTGGTTTAATACACTTCAAAACTCCTAAGAAACTCATAAAAAACAAAATCAAAGCATAATGATATGAAAACTAACAAGAAATCAATGAATTAGAGTATCCAAATAATGCAAATAATGCACCTATCAGTTGTATCTGGGGGAAAGTTCCTTGATTATATCGACGAATACTTCAAAGTTAGTTGTTATCGCCATCTATATTCAATCGTTATTAGACTTGTTCATAATCATGACAGGTAAGTTTTTAAGCAGTACATATTGATATTTTTTATGGTAGTATCATACATGAGAATGGTTTTAAGCAGTACATATAAACCATAAACTAGAACTAGCATAGTACATATTGATATTTAGTGTAACATACATAAAAAAAAAAATCACAAGTATAGTAGATTTTTCTGATTTATGTTTTTTAATATACCACAGGCCTGATGAGTATACCGCAGAAGATACTATTCTGCCACCAACAATAGTTAGGGCTCCTCCAGGAAGAAGAAAAAATAATCATATCAAAAGTGCATGGGAGAGGAGCAAATCATGTTACATTTTCAAATTATAAATTGAAAGCTCATCACAACAAGGATACATGCAATGTTATCCGTCAGTACCAATATACAAATAAGAATTAATTTTATTATAGTTCTTTTAGTACATTTGGGATTTAGTTTCTTTTAGAATATACTTCTCGCATTTTTTTAGGTTTCTTTTTTCAGAACTTGTTTGCGTGCCGACTGAATTATGTTCTTAATGACATAATGAGAATTTGATGATATAAATCTTATATTTTGCTCCATCTTTAAAGATGTATGAACATGTGGTTGAATGTCATTCACTATATACGGCTAAAGAGGACCAAGCAAATCCTGAGGCAGAAAGAAAATACTTAAAGATGTTGCACCTGGATCCAGCTGCTTGGGTATCAAACCCTGAAACCATGAACCCTTCATTGAAACCCTGAAACCATGAACCCCGCTGACGCAGATGTTTCACTTGAAGCTTATATTGAGCATAGTTGAGAAGATCTTGGTCTAATGCTCTGTTGAAGATCAAATCTTCCATTGTAACCCCACTGACGCAGATACCACTTTCATCCTCTATTGTCCAAGCAACCGAGCTGCACATTTATAACAAAAACACATATTGAAGTAAGTTTTTTTGATATGTACTGCAAAAATTACTTGATTTAAAAGTAAAATGAAAGGTAGAAAGTACTTACATTCTCTTTCCTTTCTCAAAGTACGGAAGTAGAATCGTTATTTGTTCATCTGTCATCTGCTCATAGATTGGTGACTTCTCGAGATCCATGAACTTCATACGAGGTTTCTGAGCTTTACGAGCTTTATTGTTCTTTCCTGTCTTTTTTCGTTTGTCAGTTTTCGACTTCTTCTTTTCAGAAAGCTTACTTCCACTATCAAATAATGGATTTGTCTTCTTTGCTGGATTCGCACGAGTTACTCGCCTGCTAACTTGTTCTCCAGTTGGTACTGACTTCTATGCAACAACCTTTGGTTTTGCTTTCGCATTGGCAGGAGTCATCTTGGCAAGTTTGGTTGCTAGTGGCACATCGCTTGACGTTTGGGTGGTTGTAACTTCATATTCCTGCATTTCTTTTGGTCAGTATAACAAAATATGTAGTTTACATTACATAATTGAAATTAATTTTTGAATCCAGGTTTTTAGTACAAGTAGACGATATACCTCTGGGTCTTTTACCTGCTCAGGTGTGACTTGATTTGCATTCTTCTCAGGTGTAAGTTGGTTCGGCTCAGCTGTAACTTGTCAAACTTCTACATGTCGCAAATCATTTCCAAATAAATTATCAAAATATTTGTGAATGTCAATCCCAAACAGAGTATGCTTGAAACACTACCATTATCTTGGCTGGGAGATGCATATTTTTCATCATAAACTCCCTTGTTGGAAATGACTAAGTCCAAAAATTCTTCAAATGTGAACTTTTCAATGTTTTCCATATTCGCCATCTCAGTAAACAAAAGTACTTTCATGTCCACGAAGCTGTCGACCAAGGTTTCAATGTCTTGTTCATCAGGTTTCTGCGACATCCTTTTAATAGTTTCAATACTCTGGTCTATAGCTTCAATCACCTTTTTCACTGCTTCTTTTTGAATTCCAAGTAAATCATCCTGCAACCATAGAGTTTTTTTCATGATAGTTAAATACATATTGATATGTACAGTTATATGACAATAATAAAACACATTTTTTAATCAAGTACATATTGATATTTACGGTTATATTGATAAACACATTTGTAATAAATAGTGAAACTAGCCAGCATTACTTACATGTGTGTTACTTTTCTCTTGCATCTCTTTGACCTTTTTCTCCAAGTCAGATTTAGCCCGTGTTTTAATAACAGAAACATCAACACCATAAAACTTGTGCACCTAAGGTGGTGTTGAAAATTCAACATTAAATGGAACCCTTTTCACGGTGGTGTCACTCAAAACATTTTATTCATCTTCTGTTGGAGTAGTCACAGGTGCCGCTTCTTCTGTTGGAATCTGAACAAATGGATCTCCCAAAACTACTTCATCTTCTATTTTGTTTTGCAAAAGATGATCTGTTGGAGTAGTAGGAGATGGGAATTCTCCTGTGTGGTCAGTACCAAAATGAGTTGGACTCCCATCAATTGAGTCTCGAAACTCATCTTTATTTTTCAGGCTGCAAGGGAGAAGCTTTTATGTATATGTCATTCAATATCTTGCTTTCCAATCATCATATCTTGTCTTTATTGTCTTTATCAAATCTTCATATCTTGCTTTCCAATCATCTTCCTCCACTGCCTTCCCTGCAGTTTCTTCTTTATCTTCTCCCATTGTACTTTCATTACCTTCTTCTACCTTTTCATTTTTACTCTCCTCTTCTACAAGTTTTCTTGTGATTCTAATCAGAAATTTTTTTTCTTGATTGGTGTAAGGAACCCTGAAATTTTCATGGAACTGTACCAAAACAACAAAATATGTACTCAGAAATATGTACTATAAAAACTAGGTTTTTCATGAGGTACATATCAATATATATTGTAGGATAACAAACATCATACATTCAGTACATATCATTATATACTGTAGGATAACAAAAATCATACATTCAGTGCATATTGATATATATTGTAGGATAACAAACATCATAAATACAGTAAATAAGTACATTTTTTTTTACCTCATATTCAGTTGTATCAATGTCCTTTTGGAATGCAACACATAAGTTTGTCAGATTCCATTTGACAGCTCTTGGATTAAACTTTTTTTTTCCGGAATCGTCTTTATTTCCTACGGTTCCAGCAAATAGGTATGCTCTGCATACCAAATCTTTTTAAGAAAAAAAAATTCACCAAAACAAAGTTAAAAGTAAATCATGATTTTCATTGAGTAAACTACTAAAAGATTTTTAGTACGTATTCTTACCAATAAATAGTTCAGACATCCGGTAGTATTCTCAACTGCATTTATATTGTCATTGGGTGACTTTTCTAAGGAAGAATGTATTAAATCTGGCCATGACATACTCTTTGCAGCCTCGAGATCCTCCACAAGACCAATGTATTTTTTTGTCAATGCATTTGCATCTTTTGTTGTGAAAAACAACGTGATACACATGAATAGACATATAAGCCTTACAAGGTCTTCAGCATCTCGCACTTCTTCACTTTTTACCTCACTCCCTTCTTCAATATCTTCTTCACTTTCTTCTTGTTCATTTTCTTCATTCTTTGTATTTTCTTGATCACTCCCACTTTCTTCAGGTTCTTCGTCACTTTGCTTTTCTTCATATTCTTCAACTTTTTCATTTGTTTTCTTCTTAGTTACTGGTTTTTTCTTAAAAGTTTCAAGATTTCTTCTTGTATCCTCACTCTATTTACCTTTCTAGTATTTTATACATCACCAAAGAACCTTTAGAAGAAAGCATTGTTTTGATATCCACCCCTTGATGTCAGCATCATATCTTCATGTTGTCTTTTCCCTGCTCTTGGCATTCCAAAGATAACACATATTTCTTCAGGAGTGGATGTAAGAATATTTGAAACTCCATGCCTTTTGAACTCAAAGGTGAGCTCATTCGCAACTTTACTTCTCTTATAACACTGTATTAGATTGGTCACCGAAGTTTCGTTCTTCATCCAGTGATCAACACCAAGATTTGTGTACCAGAACATCAAAAAAAGGTTCCCATATGATTGCTCACCAATGATCCTCAACTGAGTTTCACTCAACTCAAGCTTTGCAGCCCTAATTGCTCTAACTAGTAAGAAAATGCCCATGAAACCACTTCTGTAGATTTTCCAAGCAGGTGCAGGTGCTTTTGTCTTCTTTGTGGTTTTTTTGACATTACCTATATAATGAACACATTGTCAATAACCGTACAATATATCAATATGTACTATAATATAGAACAAAGTATATATTTGATATGTTGGGATCTATTTACTATATCATGAACAAAGTATACATTGGTTTGTGCTGATCGAATTCAAGATTAGAACAAAGTACATATCAATATATACTT
>JAJJMC010029152.1:1376960-1415634 GCA_023531435.1 Papaver californicum
TCCAATTCAAGAATTAAAACTAAAAGCCAAGTACATATCAATATATAACCTATGTTGCATTTTTTTGGCTATTTCTATGTGTTATAACATGAAAAAACTATATATATTGATATGTATCGATGTTGTATGTTATATCTAACTCCTATAATATGAACAAGGTATGTTGTATATTGATATGCACCGATGATTAGACTCAGTACCTTTTTTACCAGAAACAACAACACCCTTCTTCTTCTTTTTTGATGTTGATGGAGAATGAACAACATCAGTGTTCTTCTTCTTTTTTGATTTTGGTGGTGGAGAATCTCCAGGAGAATCTTTCTTCTTCTTCTTCGATGGTGTTGGAGAATCAATAACATCTGATTTCTTCTTCCTTTTCGATTTTGTTGGTGGAGATTGAGGAGTATCTTGTTCTTCAATTACTGTTTCTTTAATTCTTTTATCGATTTTCCTTTTGGTACCCATTTTAGATGATTTTGTTTGCGCAAAGTTTTTCGGTTTGGTTTCTGTAACCTAGATTTTTCAATTCAGGTGGTTTCCAAAAATCGTGCCCTAGATTTTCAGGTTTAAGCGAAATAAAAAAGCTGAAACTGAAAATTCGGTTATAAGAAACTGGGACGTGGAGGAGGTGGAGTACATGGATAGTTCACACGTGAATAGTGATGGCCATAACAATAATTTTAACTTATTAAAATGATTTTGGACCTACGGATAATTGGGTTCTCCCGGTGGACTATAGGATAACTAGTACCGGATTTTATGGGCTAACCAGCAAATTACCCAATATTAATCGAAATAAATTTGTTTTTCATTAAACCAACATATATTTCCTTTTTCTTAAGTTCAGTCAAAATAATAAACACATTTTAGGGTTTTTTTTTTCTTATGTATTAAGTTTTATGGTTTTCTTCGAAATAAAAAAAAATGAATAGAAAATCACAAGACCGTAGTGAAGTGTATTGAAGTGGAGGAAACATCCACCGAAAACTCTCAAAAACCCTAAAAAGAAATCCATGGTGCTAAACCAAATTGACGGCTAGGATGACGGTTTGCCGGCCTTATGAGACCCAATTAGTACTTTTTTCTTCTAGATTTATGGGTTAATTTCCAAAATCCATGGGATGTTCTAATTAAGATGATTACTTCGCTGTGTATATATGAGAAAAGAACAAGGGTGTTGTGTTTTTTTATCCTTCAATTCTTCATAGCAAAAACTGGAATTCTAATGTTATTGGTGCCGTATTCAACCTTCAAGTATAGGTAATCTTGAATTCTTCAATCTTCCGATATATATAGCATACCAATTTTAGAAGGTTAAGTCTCAGTTTACCCCTGATGTTCATGATATCCGTTTCTATTGATTGAAGATCGAATTCCTTTGCTTTGTCTTGATCTAAACCCTCTATTTGTTGAAACCCCATCACATAAATTATGTTTGTTCCCTCTGAATCTCTAATAATATACCTTACCTTATATCCCCTTCAAAAAGCTTTGTAAACCCTTTTTTTTTAATTTGTTGATCAGAGAAGACCCAAATACCATATATAAACATGAAACTATAATTATATCCTTGTTACCATACCCTAATTGTTCAAAAAAATAAGTAAAAAGAAAAGAACATCTTTTTATCTTACTGTCTTTTGATCATTCATATTCCAACTGGGTTTCAATAAAAATAAGGTTTTTGATGAGTGATTGCATGTCTAAAATTTGTTTAAATTTTCCTAAAAGATTGTAAGCCGTTAAATCTAGTCAAGCTCCTTGATTTCATCCTAGATCACCATGTCCTTATTTGAGATGGTCAAGATTTTCTTCTCAACGGCTACTAGATTTTTATTGAATCTGAGTTTTGTAAGCCAAATGAAGTATGCTGATGTACCACCAAACATCCTAGATGTTGTGAATATGAGTCCTTTTGTTGGTGGTTCGTTCTCTCTCAGTTGTTAATTCCTTATCATGAAGAATGTCTTAAATTTTGTTTGGAAGATTCATGGTGGGTTTTCTTTTTTATTGAAACACATTAGCATTGAGTTTTACCTGAAATGGTTTGAGTTTACTTGAACTAGTACGGCTTCTGTATCAAGAAGCAAGAATAGTTGTTTGAAGATATGGTCATTGTATCCATGGATCTTGTTACCTGTCTGAGTAGGGGAGCTTGTTGTTCATAACATGGCATTCAATAATCTTTTGTGTTTCTACCAATGAGGGTTAGAGTTCGAATTGATGTTCATCCGGCACAGGATTTTGGTACTCATGCAGAGATAGGTAAAAGAGTTATATCATTTGGTTAAGCTTTAATTTTCATGAACTCATTGATCTATCCTGCTCACTTTGTCGGCAAATTGGAAGTGTTATAGATAAGTGTCTACAATATATTCAAGCTCAGCAGCAATCCGTCTCTTGGCGACACTGGGTAGGAATATGAACTTTCTGCACAACTTCAATCACATTATTATGCACAACTAGTATCACAGCAAAAATCATCTCAAAAACACACACTGAACATAGCTAAAAATCCCATGGAACCAATTTTGGAATTACAAAGTTAGCAGCAAAGCCTAATTGTAGTACTTAAAAGGGTCAGCGAACTGACCACCTCATTATTTTCTTATAGTTCCATACCTTTGTTTGTTTGCATCTTGATTTTTGCCTTTTAATTAGTAAAGTCAGTTCCCGGCGTGCTTAATTAGTATAACTCATCTTTTATATGTGCTTTAGTTTAAAATAGTCCATTGTACTTATTTTATTTTACAATTCATCTTTTGTATTAATGTCTTATTTAGCCTAAAATATTTAGAATCTGTAAATGTCAATGTAATATCATAGTTTGATCTAGTGACCTTTCATGCAATACCTAATATAGAAGTATACTAATATCCTTTTTAACTCTACCAATTTTATCTCGCACAATTATGCAACCCCTAGCCTTTATTTAGCACCTTAGAGTCAACTTGTTTCTCTTCTCTGTTCTAACAATCTGACTTCTTACTCTGGTTCTTTTCTACAGAAACTAACTGTTGATGTGTGTCGTATCACGTCAGAATCAATTATTACTTTCTCACTACTTATGATTTATTATGAAGCAAGGATAAGAAAGGATCGTTCCATAGGGAGGTCTTGGTTGTTATATGTTTCAGATATCTTGTATAAAAGGGGGGATTTGGGGGGATTTTTCAGATTCAATTAGAGTAAAATAAACTAATTAAGAAAGCTAAGAAATTGTAGAAAAGAATCAAATAGTTGAGAATATTGGTCAAGGTTTCGTTTTCATTTGCAAAACATGTTTTTGTACTAATAATTAGAATTTATATTTAATCTCGTTTTATTAAAAACCCTAGAATACCTTGATCACAAGAATATGCCGTAAATTTCCTCAAGTCATCAACAAACACATTAAAAGATGCGAATATGAATTCTATCAAGAGAACAACCTAACATGTAAAAGCACTAATCAACTACAAGCAATAATCACACTATACTACTCATAATGATTCAACTAATGAGAATCATGTATTTTAAAATTCAACTAATCCCTAACCAATAAAAGAAAATTAGCTACTCATAATAATTGGAGTTCATAAAATTGAATTGAAGAAATAAATTGCAAACCCTAGATGTTGAGAAATCTTCCTCATGCGAACCTACAAAAAGAAGTAAAAGAGGTGAGAAGAGAACTAGGTAAAAACCTAGATTTATCCCTCTTTTGCTGAAGTTGCTTTTATCTAGCTTTCTCTCTTGTTGAAGTTGCTCTTGTATAGCTTTCTCTCTTTCCTAAAAAAATTCCACTTCTCCAATTTTCATTTCCAAATCAAACTTTAGGTCAAGTCCATATAATTCCAAGCCAAAAATCAGGTTCATAATAATCCCACGGCTCAAAAATAGGATTATTAGGCCTATCAGTTTCACAGGACTGACAGGAATCTTCAACTCACGGTTTTTCTATGAGGCAAACCATCGAGCACTAACTGTGCATCTCTAGTGGTAATTTAGGCAAGGTTCTGTTGGCTAATGCAGGTGTCCAAACTCCATCACCGCACATTTGGGTTCATTCACAATTAACACACAAACCACTGGCCAACAACAGGCTCACAAAAATTAACCCACCTTTTCTTTTCTTCACAGCAATTTTCGGCAACAAACACTATCCCTCGACAAGAAATCATGGCATACTAACCCACCTTTCCAATCTCAAACTGTTTCAATTGAATCAGCCCGCAATTTCAACTTTAAACACAAAACAATCTTCAATCTTCATATGAATTTCTTCTCATTCTCGAGTCACAACACCCATCAATTCTTATTATCTTCAATCTTCATCTCGTTGGAAACAATTGATACCCATATTTCATTTTCTTTAATGGCCTCATCACCCTTTTCCTCGAGCCAAACCCACAACAAACCATCACGAACTCTCACCACTCACTCCAACTGATTTCTCTCTTCAATGGCAGCGACAACCAAATCCCCATGCGTTCTCAACTACCAGCATACTCTGTCCTAATCCTCTATCTCTCGCTGATTCCATCTTCTATTCTCTACAGATTCACAACCCAGTTCTTCACTTTCTCTTAAACACAAATTCACTTATTCACTGATCCTATTTCACTACTCGTGTTCTTGTGTGGTTCTCAAAACTCTTAATAACAAACCCACCAGTTCTCGCTATTATCATCTTTATTTTTTTTGCGTTGAACCCAAAATCAGACCTACATTTCTCGACCAACGCTAGTGACCTTTTGTCGGCGTGAATCTTGCTTGGGGAAGAATTGGTCTTGAATCTGACCTAGAGGAGAAGAGGGGAGAACTAGTTGAGATCGACCTGACTTGGTTTTAAATTATACTTCCTCCGTTTCAGCAAAAGTGTTACTATCACTTTTTCATTTTAACATAAAAATAGGCTAAAATGAAAAGTGATAGTAACACTTTTGCTGAAACGGAGGGAGTAATATATAGTGAATGGATTTAGGCATCCAATTCCGATTTGACCCTTAACTCTAATGTATAGACATCCCTGATTGTAAAGCATGGTGTCATTATAAGACATGACTTTCCCATAGTCCCGTGTACGATATGGGTGTATCTAGCCATTTGTGGCTGCCCTCCAGTAATTTTTTTTTAAACACAACTGAGACTTGTGGGCTTTATCTTTTGATTCCGCCAACACTCAAAGTTGCCAAGCGACGCTTTGAGCCTTTAATTCTCTTCTATTACTTCATGTGACTCCAAAAGACCTATAAATCTCAAAACAAACGTAAAATATACAAAATACAAGAGAAATAGTGAGAAAAGCGTAGACATTGATATTCAAATAATGTAAATTATGTACTTATCAACTGCTCCCAGTTATGGATTTCATTCATTAATTGCTTCTTTTCTTATTGTTATTCCATTACAACATTTGAGCACTTGTAAGTAAGATCTAACTCGGCAGTTCAGTTCTATTAAGAAAATTGAGCCATGCTTTGATCGGATTAGACCAGTTCCTATAACCACACTATCTTACTCTCACTTTAAACACCCACATCAATCATATTCCTTATTAATACTGAAACCTTTTGAGTTTCATTCTTATTACCAGATACTTTTGACCCATTTCAAATACTTTAAATCAATTCAACAACTTATATTACTAAATACTTTTGTCTCTTACTGGACTCAAATACCTTTTAACGCCTTCTCCCCTACTGATTCCCATTGTTTTTTACTGAACACACGAATACCATACTTCTATTATTTTCTCAAGGTTATTTTTCTACTCTATTTTTGAAGGTTTCATAAGCGTAAATTAATTTTTCATACTTCATAATTGATATACTTTAATACTTTTATTATTATAACTAGCCCACCGTCTGTCATTTTCATCTTACCTTCAAAATGAATATTCTTGCATGGAATTGTCAAGGCGTCAACCAACCGACAACTATACAACATCTATGAGGACTAGTCTCGTCGCACAAACCATCGATTTTATTTCTTTCAGAAACCTTATCCAATGACAATCATATGAAATCCCTTGAATATTCCTTGCAATTCCAACATCATTTTACGATTCCCAAATCGGAAGACGCGGGGGACTTTGCTTATTTTGGAAAGGTAATCTAAATGTGTGCATCTTACCTCATTCCCGGAGTTACATACACGCCCTAATCATCCCACCTCCACCTAGACAACCTTGGTTGTGCATGGGAATTATGGTCCACCCCACCCGGAGGCGAGAAGAGATTTTTGGAAAATTTCTCCAATAATTTTTCCTAACACCAATTCCACCACTGGTATTGCTAGGAGACTTCAACGATATAATTGATCAATCGAAAAAAAAAAAAAAAAAAAGGAAGACAGGTAACATATGCACATACACAACATTCTGTCATAATGATTAATCATATAAGATTTATTGATATCGGATTCCAACGAGATCCTTATACGTGGTCAAACAATCAACTAGGGAAAGATAATATTCTAGAACGACTAGATAGGGTCTTAGTCACTCAATATTGGCGAACAACTAACCCCCATGCAGGAGTTACCCATCTCCCCAGGATAACTTCGGATCATGCCCCAATCTTGCTTCAAACAAAAACGATCGACTTGAGGGGAACCAAGAATTATAAATTTGAACATCTTTGGCTCACCCATCCGGAACTAGGGAAAGTGGTAAACAATGCATGGAATCAACAAAGAGACATAGAACCAACTCTGGACCTACAATTAAAACTCATCATAACCAATCAAGCTCGTATTCAATGGAACAAAGAAAATTTTGGCCACCTACCAACAATGATCAAGAATTCGACAATACAAATAAAGTTAGCGCAATAACAATGCGCTAACCGACAATAAAAAGAGCAGGAATATTGTCTATTACAGGAAAAGGAACTTAGAGGTCACCATTTAACTCTGATCCAATGACATGCGACCTACTGGCAACAACGATCCAGAATTCAATGGCTACAATCGGGCGGTAACAACACAACCTTTTTCCACACCAAAGCAACCATTCATTGGGGATACAATAATATACATCAGTTACAGAACTCCCAAAAATAACTTGATAAAAAACAAAGAGGAAGTCATACGCCTTATTCTAGACCACTATTCAGAACAATATACGGCAACACCCACAACCATAGATGAAGATCTATACAGAGACATCACTCTTAGATTAACTTCCGGGCAATGTGCAATATGACTGAAGAGGTAACCCCTATGAAATCAAACAAGCTCTATTTTCTATAAATTCAGAGCAAGCTCGTGGTCCAGATAGCTACACAAGTAAGTTCTTCAAAACATTTTGTGTAACCACTCATACTCAATTGATAGATATGGTTCGAATTTTTTTTAGTTCACTAAATATTCACCCACTCATGAATCATACTAATATCACACTTATCCCAAAAAGAGAACATCCTTCAGAACCATCTCAATTTAGACCAATTGGTCTCTGCAACACGACATATAAAATCATGGCCAAAATTCTAGTTAACTGTATCTTACAAATGGCTCATTCTTAATGAGCCATTTATCAAAGTGCCTTTGTACCCTAAAGATCAATTCACGATAACATAACAATCGCAGGAGAACTATTCCAATACATCAAATCTTCCCTTTGACCAAATATTCGAAAATAACTTTAAAGCTAGACATCCAAAAGGCTTATGACATTTTGGATTGGGGTTTCATCAAAACAACCTTAAGTTAGGCTTTCCAACAACCTTTTGTGGAACATAAATGATTTGTATCATAATAGTCACATATTCAGTTAACATCAATGGCACTCTGCATGGATACATCACAACCAAAAGAAAAATAAGCCAGGGCGACCAGCTATCCTCTTATATCTTTATAATATGTGCGGAAATATTATCCACAAATTTGGGAAATTGGAGAACCAAAAACTAATAGGAGAACTCCGTATATCCCAAAAAACACCACCAATATTGCATCTAATGTATGATGATGACCTCCTAATCACACTTAAAGCCTCAACAGAAAGCAGCAATCACCTCAAGAATGTACTTCAATCATACATCGCTTCAACGGGCCAGGTAATTAACACCTCTAAATCAACAATTACACACACTAGTAGAAAAAATGACTATTGGTAACACTTTCTAAGGTGACAGTTCTTAAATTACCTGTTACCAAATATTGGGTGTTGAATAATGGTAACAGTTTCTTGTAAGAACTGAGATATAGCTGGGTGTATAAGTTATATACTGTAACAGTTTTAAACTGTCATCTAATTTGTATACGCAATGATAGACACATTTTTGTGTCCGATTTAATCTCAATTTTATATATTGTTGGTATTTTATTTTTGTACTTATTATGGTTTTTATTGCTTTTTAGGTATTTTTTGGAGAATTGTTAAAGGCACCTTCACATTGGATTAAGGCACCCCAATTGATTTATAAAGGCACCCAAGGATTAATGCACCCAAAATTCTAATTGAAAATTTGGGCGGGAAGAAGAATTTCTATTCTTCATGCAGCGTGAAATAGGAAATTGGGTTGAAATTTGGAAACTTGCATCTTCTTTGGAAATTTCCTAAACTAAGAAGTTAGAATTGTTGGTAAAGAACTATACAGAGAAAGAGATCAAAGTGATTCCCCATTTAACAATCAAGAATCAAAATCAGGAAAGAAAATCAAGTTTTTTTTGGAAAATTCTAATCGGTGATCAAAGAAGAATTTGAGGAAGTTTTTAAAGTGATTTGAGGATTGGGATAGTATAAATAGAGGTTATGATCAATTGGGTTGGGGGAGAATCAATTGGGGAAGCTTAGAATTGCTCGAAATCACGAGACGAAAGCTAACAGACGAACAAAAATTTCTGCTGCTGCCAAGAAGAACACGAAGCAGGCTACACCAGAAAACAGTCGTTCATTAAAACAGGAAACCGTTTCATTAAAACAGGAACCGTACTTTATTTCAAAACGCAACAGAAAACTGCTTCTTATTGCGTATTCTTTTGAACTGTTTTCTGTTACGGGCTGAAGTGTTTCCAGCAACACTTATAGCCGTATTTAATAGACTGTGTGCAATCATATTCTCCTTGTAAGCAATTTTTTGAGCAATGAAAAGATCTTTTGAGCAAGTTTTCTCCACCATGAGCTAAGTTTCTTTACTGGGATGATGGACGAGGGTTTTCTCTCAATTTTATGTGGTAAGTCTATTTTATTTTATTTATTTATAATTCTTTATCTATTAAATTGCATAGTTTCGAAATAGAAAAAAAGGTTTTCATTCAGTAGTGGTGTTTTTGTTTGATGGATCATGCTGGGTTGACGACCATTGATGTTCCATGCTTATGATTTACCTCTGCTTGTTTGCATAAAAACCTATTTTGGCAATATCTGAGCTTAATTTATTTAAAAAGAATTACATGATTAATCACATAGTTGTGGGAAATAACTGAATCCTGATTCCTGGTTTTCTCCATATTTTCTAAAAACATCTCTAGTTTATTTTGCTTTGTTTTATTTAATTAGATTAAGTTTATTATTTTCTAAAATCATTACCTTCACAAGTTCGAGAATCGAACACTTTTTACCACTATTCTAAAACACATCAATTTTTGGCGCCGCCGACGCGGACTTGTTTTTAGGGTTAGGGTTTTAGATTTATTTTTAGGTTTTTATTTATTTTTTTATTATTATTTTACTTTGTTCTATTTTACGTTTCTTTTGGTATTTCTCTTTTTGCTACAGGTTGAATTTTGGATCGAAAGGGAGTAAGCCAAAATGTTGGAATTAAAGCTAAAGACTTGGAGTTAAAGGGAAAAGCTTAAAGAACGAAAAAGAAGATCGAAGATTTTATTTTTCTTAATTATATTTTTAGTTTATTTTAATTAGTTTTAATTCGTTTAGAAAATTGTATTAGGGTTTTTTATTATTTCTGTAATTTTTATTTTATTTTCGGACACTTTTTGGACTTTCTTTTGACATTTTTGGACATTTTATTGTTTTTAAACCCTACGGAAGGGTAGTTTTAAATATCAAACTGTGTGCAGGGAAGGACGACAATTACGATATTGTCTCGCCCCTCGGGTTCGCACACTATTGAAAAGGATATTAGTGGCCCGAGTCGACTTCAACGGTTCATCGCCCGTCTGGTACGGGAGGTAAAATTCGACCAACCCACGAATCTTCTGTCAGTGGGTTTTCTGGACGCCTTTGTATGCATATATGCTGAGGACTGAATACGGACTTTAATTTTTGCATAGTAAAGGGCAAGGCCTGGCCATATAAGATAAGGTTTCGGATTTCATCACCGTCTCCTTCTTGCCCGCCTTAGGAAAACAAAACCTACGCGAACCTACGCCTAAAATCTTGACTAGGAAGAGACCTATAGGGTATCGAGCTTATTGGAAAATCGTTCAAAAGGACTGTACTGGTTACTTTATTATCCTAACTCGAAGTTCAGGAAGATTATTTTAAGTTGATTAGAGCCGCCTTGTAACCCAGGGAAAAGTGCCAAAGAGACAGGGTTATCAAAGCTCCTTAGAGCTTATCCTGTTTCTCTTCGACTTAATCTAATTCGGATCGTTCTAAGAGGTTTGCTAAAATTGTAACCAGTTGCTTTTTGAAAGAATATAAGCTGGTCTAGAAACAATCTAAGTGGAACCATCATGCTTGTTGTTTGCTAGATTTAGGTTTGATTTGGTTGAGTCAGGGCACGATTGTGTTTGATTAATTGCTTGTTAGGATTTAATTTTTGCATGCCAAGAACGCCCTTAAGGCGAACTTGGGATAGAGACCCTCAAGGTAGGTTAATTAGTGGAAGACTGGTAGTTCACCTTAACCTTGAGAAGCCAACTGAGAGTGAACTAGTCACTCCCGAGACCGTGTCAGTAATGACATCTCTGAAGGATTTGTTGAATCCGACCCGGACCTCACGTCCATCTTGCATCAAGTTAGCTGCTACTGAAGCAAGCTACGAACTGAAACCTGGAATCATACAGATGCTTCCATTATTCTTAGGAAAAGAAAACGAAAATCCCTATTTTCATGTTAGGGAATTCGAGGAAATATGTAGCACAATCAGGATTAGAGACTTGAATGACGAGTCTATTAAACTTAGATTATTTCCCTTTTCACTAAGAGATAAAGCCAAGTCGTGGCTGTATAGCTTGGCTCCTAAGTCGATTGAAACCTATGCCCAACTTACTTCAGCTTTTATTCAGAAATTCTTCCCTAGGAACAAAATCTCCTTAGTTAGGCAGAAAATTTGCACATTTTCTCAACAAGAGGGAGAGTCTCTATATGTTTATGTAGAAAGGTTCAATGACTTATTGTCCCAATGCCCAGACCACGGTATAGAAGAGTTAAGGCTAGTTCAGATCCTCTATGAGGGTTTGGATTATGCATCTGTAACCTTGGTTGAGTCTTTGTCGACTGGAGGGTTCTACAGTAAGACTCCTGCTGAGGCAATGAAATTTCTGAGTGACATCGCCGAGAAAACCCAGCAGTGGGAGAGCATTAAGGATCCAAGAAGAACAATTCTTCTAGGAAGAGGAAATGTTAATAGGGTAGAAGGATCTTTTGATTCAAAGGCCCAAATAGAAGCCTTATCTAGAAGGCTAGAACTGGTCGAAATGAATCAAGCTAGTAGTTCAGAGCCCAACCAATTCGAATAGAAGGCTCTTGCTCTTTATAATAACACTAGATTTGATAACCAGAGAAAGTTCGACCCATATTCGGAATCTTATAACCCTGGCTGGAGAAACCACCCGAACCTTTCCTGGTCGAAAGGCCAGGCTCAAGGTCAGTTTAGTAATGCTAAAGGTCCTCCAGGCTTCAGTTATAAGAATTCGGCTGGTCCAACTCAGCCCAGCAATGACGATAAGTATGAGCAGAGATTCCAGAGCATAGAAAGAGCTATTTCTAGTTTACAAACCTCAGTTAGTGACGTTGCTGCGGCTCTGAGAGAGCGAGAACCTGGTAGGTTCCCTAGTCAACCCGAACCCAATCCTAGAGAAGTCAATGAAATGTCAACTGGGGAGAAATCATCCAGTCACGTGAATGCAATTACGACCCTCAGGAATGGTAAGGTAGTGGATAACAAGGTAACTAGGCCCGTTAGTGAACAAACTGTAGTTCATCCTGACCCAATAGTTGAAGAGACTGATAAAGTCTCTGACGAGCCTGAGGCAACCCCTCAGAGAACCGATTTCATGACTAGAGCCCCATACCCAAGGTTGTTAGCACCTACTAGGAAGGAATCCAATTTTAATGAAATAATGGAAGTTTTTAAGAAAGTCACGATCAACCTTCCATTATTAGATGCAATTAGGCAGATTCCTGCTTATTCCAAGTTTCTTATGGGCATGTGTACGCGAAAGCGAAAACTTAGCGTACATAAGAAAGTTTTTCTAGCTAGTCATGTAAGTTCAATTATACAGAGTAGTACGGCCCTTAAGTACAAAGACCCAGGTTCCCCAACCATAGCTTGCACAATAGGGAACTACCGGGTAGAAAGAGCCTTACTCGATTTAGGAGCCAGTGTGAACTTACTACCGTACCATGTGTACCTCCAGCTAGGACTAGGCGATTTGAAACCTACCCAGATGACTTTGCAGTTAGCTGATAGGTCTGTGAAAATTCCTCGTGGTGTCATAGAAGATGTTTTGATTGAGGTGGATAAATTTATTTATCCAGTGGACTTTGTTGTGCTTGATACCAAACCCGTGCCTGATCCAGAAAATCAGATACCGGTTATACTAGGTCGCCCGTTCTTAGCAACATCTAATGCGATCATTAACTGTCTTAACGGTGTTATGAACTTGTCTTTTGGTAACATGACTATTGAGCTGAATATCTTCAACATTAGTAATCAACCACCTGAGCTAGATAACCCCACCTTAGAAACCGTCAACATGATAGAGACCCCAGTTCAGGAGTCATTACCAAACACTTTGATAGCAGACCCGTTAGAAAAATGTCTAGCTTACTTTGGATTAGAGTTTGATGAGTTAGGCCCATCAGAGACCTTACCTGTGATTGTAGCTTCAGATTTGGATAGTGACCAAGAGAATAGGCTAGTAACCGTGCTTCAGGACAATAAGAAAGCTTTAGGATGGACCATAGCAGATATTAAGGGAATTAGCCCAACAGTTTGTATGCACCAGATCCATTCAGAGGAGGAATCCAAACCGTCTAGGGAGATGCAGCGTAGGCTCGACCCATTAGAAGATCCATTAGAGAAATGCCTAGCCAACTATAGAATTGATGGCGACAATGATAGTGTTATTAATGAAGTGAGGGAAATTGTTGTTAGTCTATCTAGAGACACTGAAAACTCTAAGTTTGGGGGTGACTATCATTCTCCATGTGCTATACCATTAACTCTTAGGAAGGTCCCTAGCTTGGGACCTGACATATGCATGTCTGCCATTGTACAAGATCATCGTCGAGCTAGATCCACTGATCCTCCTATTCAGAAAGAAGTTCAGTTGGCGAAAACCAATCCTCTGGTCGATGTGGTTTACCTAAATAGGGATCAAAGTGTGCTCAGATTGTTTATCTTAGTAGCTTGCTGCTGTTTCCTTCTATTGTGGATAACACTATTTGATTCAGATGATCCACAGCTGTTCCGATTATTGCTATATGATTTAAGGAGGGAACTTATGCTCATGCGACACGGTAATATCTTTCCCTAATTCCTTTTCGTGCAGTGTTTAGAAACATTGAGGACACTGTTTATTTTAAGTTTGGGGGTATTGGGAGACTTTTTAGGATTAATAAGATTTGGAATTTAGAAGCATGTGAACAATTCAGGGTGACACTAACCACTCTAGGTAGATGGAAACTTAGCTCTTTTGCTATAGGAATTGGTGTACCCAGCTAAATGGTCTATTCATAAAAGGACAGAGTTCATGTGTTAGAAATAACATGATAGTTGTCACCACATCTCGGAGTCTATCACTATGATATCACTTTCTGTTTTTACTTTTGCAAATTTGTGTTTCTCTAAGTGATTTGGTGGGGCCCAGCATCAAATTGTTATCGTCGTCGGAATGAAATATAGTGTTTTGAGATCAAGCCCCATTATTATGAAAAAAAATAATAGAAAAAAATAAGAAAAATAAAATAAATAAATAAATATATATATTGGAAAAAAAGCGAGAAAAAAAATATAGAAAAAAAAAAAGTATTATTAACTCTGTGTTTGGGTTTTCCCTGTCTCCGTCGCCTAAGCAAGCGTGGAATGCAGGATCCATGGGAACTCGAGTATAGACCAGTTGAATTTATACTAGTATTATATTTAAAAACAGTGGGTGCGGATCTCGATTTCATTAGGTTTCATCCTGGCAATGACCTTCAGACAGATATGGGAAACACCGTTCACCTTAGTCAACATGTGCAACCTTCATATTTTCCATGTTCATCTTCTAAATCTCTTCATGTGATTGAACTGTGATAGATTCTAGGTTTTGTGGATTAAACGATTATCTGAGTAGAGCTCTGTTGTCATATATGAATTTAGTATGCTTGAGTAAATCACTCGTGTACAGTAATTGGACTCATATAGGGTAATGATTCATATAGCCAAAGAATTGAGTAAGCCAACTAAATAGTTTGTTTAGTGTCTATCCTAAATTTTTCACGAGTCGCTAAAATCTGGAGTAAAGGTTTTGTGGGTATACCTCTTGTAAACCCTCACGAGACTATAACTCGTCCACTAGGGACACCTAGGGGTTTAAAGGCTTATTACATATGCTAAATGTAGTCGCGATTCCTGCGAAAGTGAGTTATGATTTTTATTTTCTAGATTAGATTTGCTCGAGGACTAGCAAATAATAAGTTTGGGGGTATTTGATAGACACATTTTTGTGTCCGATTTAATCTCAATTTTATATATTGTTGGTATTTTATTTTTGTACTTATTATGGTTTTTATTGCTTTTTAGGTATTTTTTGGAGAATTGTTAAAGGCACCTTCACATTGGATTAAGGCACCCCAATTGATTTATAAAGGCACCCAAGGATTAATGCACCCAAAATTCAAATTGAAAATTTGAGCGGGAAGAAGAATTTCTATTCTTCATGCAGCGTGAAATAGGAAATTGGGTTGAAATTTGGAAACTTGCATCTTCTTTGGAAATTTACTAAACTAAGAAGTTAGAATTTTTGGTAAAGAACTATACAGAGAAAGAGATCAAAGTGATTCCCCATTTAACAATCCAGAATCAAAATCAGGAAAGAAAATCAAGTTTTTTTTGGAAAATTCTAATCGGTGATCAAAGAAGAATTTGAGGAAGTTTTTAAAGTGATTTGAGGATTGGGATAGTATAAATAGAGGTTATGATCAATTGGGTTGGGGGAGAATCAATTGGGGAAGCTTAGAATTGCTCGAAATCACGAGACGAAAGCTAACAGACGAACAAAAATTTCTGCTGCTGCCAAGAAGAACACGAAGCAGGCTACACCATAAAACAGTCGTTCATTAAAACAGGAAACTGTCGTTCATTAAAACAGAAACCGTACTTTATTTCGAAACGCAACAGAAAACTGCTTCTTGTTGCGTATTCTTTTGAACTGTTTTCTGTTACGGGCTGAAGTGTTTCCAGCAACACTTATAGCCGTATCTAATAGACTGTGTGCAATCATATTCTCCTTGTAAGCAATTTTTTGAGCAATGAAAAGATCTTTTGAGCAAGTTTTCTCCACCATGAGCTAAGTTTCTTTACTGGGATGATGGAGGAGGTTTTTCTCTCAATTTTATGTGGTAAGTCTATTTTATTTGATTTATTTATAATTCTTTATCTATTAAATTGCATAGTTTTGAAATAGAAAAAAAGGTTTTCATTCAGTAGTGGTGTTTTTGTTTGATGGATCATGCTGGGTTGACGACCATTGATGTTCCATGCTTATGACTTACCTCTGCTTGTTTGCATAAAAACCTATTTTGGCAATATCTGAGCTTAATTTATTTAAAAAGAATTACATGATTAATCACATAGTTGTGGGAAATAACTGAATCCTGATTCCTGGTTTTCTCCATATTTTCTAAAAACATCTCTAGTTTATTTTGCTTTGTTTTATTTAATTAGATTAAGTTTATTATTTTCTAAAATCATTACCTTCACAAGTTCGAGAATCGAACACTTTTTACCACTATTCTAAAACACATCACGCAACAGTTTTAGAAGAATTGTGACTGTATACCTATGATATTGTAACAGATATAATCTGTCACCACAGTGGACATTATCGTGATATTTTTTTATACAAATTGTTGCTAAATTGCTGAGTTATTGTAGCATAGGCATCATAACTCTTCCTCAGGGCATCCACTTCAGAAATTGTTGTACCAGACGAAGTTTTTCGCTCAAGGCTACCAGGATAAGAATGAGAAGTGAGGTTGCACTCGTTATCCTTGGCCATACAGCCATATATTATACCCCCACCCTAAAACTATTTCACTTTCATTCTTCTCCGCAACAGAAGCAAAGCCACCACCTCCTTCCAAATCGCCGCCATCGCATTTATCAACAGTCACCTCAAGTAAATTCAGGAAGAGACCAGTGGATTACGAAAATTGTTATCCTATAAATATAAAATATCCCAGAAATTTCATAAGTTTCTCCCCAAAAAATTTCACCAACTTCATTCTCCCCCCAGATCTTCTATTTTGCCTGTTCAATTCTTCCTTTTTTTTCCTTCTCTCTGTCAGGGTTTATACAATATTCACGGAACAAGATTTGTTCATATTTACTTAGGGCTTCTATCTTTTTGGTAAGATTTAGGTTTCAGATTGTGGAATTTATAAAATGTCGAAGTGTGATCTATTGATATTCATGATAATGTTTGTTTGTTCTTTTGGTTCATTGTTATCAGTCAATTGTTGGTGTTGGATGCTCAAGATACTACTAAAATTTTCAGCCATTTCCCCTAGTGGGTTTCTAAGGTATGTACGAATATGGGTTTTTTCATTGTAAGATGTTGTGCTTTTTGGAGGTGTAGTAGAAATCTGATACCACACCTGTGTTTTAGATTGAATATGTTAAAGGACTTTCGAAGGACTATTAGGGGAAAATGTGTAAATCACATCAGTTGTTCTCACGGATTCCACACTAAAACAATGCATGCTTTAAACATTTCCAATTTCACTTCACAAACACTCAATTTCATAAATCGCAAATTATTTATGAACTTATAGTTTTTTTTCACTTGCGATTTTGTGCTCCTTTGGAACGTAGCTTAGTTACTACTATTTGATCTGGTTGTATTTAATGATAAGAAATTGTGACCCATTTTAGGTTCATCACAATTCATTTCCTTTTGTGGTTGTAGTTGTAGATCAGAGTTTTGGAACGTAGCATAGTTACTACTATTTGATCTGGTTAACCTAGGGAAATTCAAATCATTGGTTTTCATCATTTAGGTTTTTAAAATGTGTATGGGGTTAATTGATGTCTGATTAATTTATTTTGATTTACTACAGCCGTTTTGTTTGGTTTCTGTTGTTGCTTACTTGTGAAGTTGTTTGACAAATTTTAGGAATAAGAGTAGGTTGAACTCAATTTGTCCAAATTCTCTTATCTTAATCTTGATTAAGGCTATCTTAACTTAAGTAATGCAATTTAGAGTTATTTTTTTAGTACAGTAATCAATTCCTTTGGTCTCATATCCATTATACGATTGAGTTTGACATTCTTTCTTCTTTTTTTCCCGTAATGAAAGAGTTTAATAACATTTGTCAAAGGAAATATTCTAATCTAATGTATGTTTTAAACATGCCGGCTTATAGATGGTGGTATAAAGCCACTTGTTGCTTCAGCACCTTCACTATGTTTCGTAAATCTGGTAGCGTGTCCGCTGCTAAGTTCTACAAATATTATGGTTGATGCTCTTGGGTCTGTGCTCAAAGAAATATAATTGGATGATTGTCAAAAAACTGATATGATGCTGAGTCTACCTGTGTTGCAAAAGCTCAAATTTCTGGAAATTTTGTCATTAGCTGACATAGAAACTGTTTTTAGTGATTTTGTAAATAACTTTGTGACTGGATGTGGACAGAATTTGAAGGAGCTTGATTTCTCTGGTTGTAGGTAATATTCTTTTGTTTCTTTCTTTCGTTATATATGCTCCTTTTTTGTGCAAGTCAGTTTGATGAATATTTTTCATATGCATGTAGGAGTAGGAGATTACCTAACTGGTTAGCTGTCCAAAAGAGCAAAAACTTTGCTGGATGAAACCAAAGCACGCCCCTTGTTTTACTTTACAAACTGGCCACCATACCAAATTTTAGTGCAATCATACATGTTATTATGACATAAAATTTCCCTTGAAAGTTTATACCCATTATTTATTATTTGTTGGCCATTAGCAATATAATTTAGGCTTCCGCGCAGCCTTGTTTTCCTTATAACCAGTTGTTTTTTGTATTGTTTGATCGCCTTGTTTTCCTTATAACCATTTGTCTATTGTATTGTTTGTTCGTTCTTATATGAGATTTTCACTTTTGCATTAAATTGACTGATAAATCTCTGAAAGATCTTGGGGAAACTGTTGTGCATTACAAACTCTCCATCTTGCTAATTTGCACAAGCTGACAGATTTTTCATTACAAAGTGTGATCTTATCTGTGCAGAGGGTCGCCATGACATGAGTCAAGGCCTCTAAGAGGAAATTATCTCTCTTAAAGCTCTAACTGATCTTGCTCAATGGATCTACTAGAATTACAGGTAAGTTGCTAACCTTAAAGTTCCATTCTTGATCCGCTTCCTTTTTAAAAAAAATAATCATAATTTACATGTTTAATTTATAACAGAAAATATGTTTTGTTTTCGCAGTTACCATTTAGGAGCAGATATATTCGGGTCAAATGGGAAAGGTGCTGACTCTATATTGTGTTGTTCCTTGAAGGTATGGTTATGTTCTTGAAATGTTTGATGTAATTTAGATATCTTGCTTAATCAGTTACAAATTTGCATAGAGATGTTTAAAACGAGTACGAGGTTATATCCACATAATGCCATTATGCATGAACTTTGAGTTGGTACTAATGGTTCAGACATGAGGTAGACCACACTGGTATCTATAGAGCTATAACTCTTTAGGATAATACTTGAGAAGATCGTTTGTTGGGCAGGTCGAAAAACTCCATGAAGGAAGGACAATCAGATGAGGCTCCATAGCCATACCTGCAAGGAAAAAGTATGACGAGCGAGATACGGCGGAAGTAGCAAAGAGTGGGTCGATCGCATCAAACCATATATAAGGAGAACAATGGTGCGGCATATATAGATTGATTATGTACAAAATACTTTGCTTAAATTTTACTGGTTCACGTTTTTATGTGTTCTCCTAAATGGTTGTAATCATTTTTGTTGGATGTTGTATTTAACGTTTTTGATTTGATAAAGAATTTTAAAACATAATAAGTACATTTATTTATCTAATAGTACAGTCTTATAATATTTTATTTTTTCCTAAACAGTGATATTGTATTAATAATGTTCTAGGTCCAGACCAATGTAGTTAATCTCGGATCTCGGTTTCATCTCGGTCGGGATTTTGACACCTTGATAACAATATTTTGGAGAGATTATCGGTGAAATATCGGGAGTCCTAAATCTTATATCCAAATTTTATACATGTGAAGAATTAACTATATTTTTGTTGATTTATTACTAAGAATCTTAACAACCGTACTTTAAGAAGAGATCATATTAGTATACTTACAATTCTAAGTTTAAAGTTTCAAAAAGCTAGATTAAACAACAAGCATATAACTTGAATATCGGACAAATTTCGGTCGTATCGGCCGATATGGCGATATTTGAAGATTCGTCGCGCCCTTAAAGCGATACCTTGAATATCGTCGTTATCGCGGCCGTAACAGCCGATATTGACCATATAGGTCCAGACTTGTTCCCTAACAGATCTGAACCAATAGGCTTGCTCCTAGAACAGACCTAGCCCAATCCCCAAATATATTTAGATTTATGTTCACTGGGCTCAAACCCTCCAGGTCATATCCATGATTGAACAGATCTGAAGACAGTGGGCCTTCCCTGAACTGACATTCCCCAATCCCCTAAACAACCTGCCCACTAGGCTGACCCTTTACTTTAATCGTACATATAATAACATGTTTTGTAAAAAATATTACTGTAATATTCTATAATAATGGTTTTGTGGGAAAATTGTTATCTTAATACCGAATTCAAGTCCAAATATACAATTTATATGGGAGTATGGTAACAGTTTAAGAAAAAAAATGTTATGATTACTCTAAAAATTAGTAACAATTTGTTATAAATATGTTACAATAAACTGTCAATCGCAATAGTTTGTGTAAAAACAGTTACCAAAGTTATTATTCAACAACATAAATTTGTATAAATTAATATTAACAATGACAGTTTTAATATTTATGCAACATTTCTTAATAAGGATTCGGTAACAGTTTTTATAAACTTTCCGTAACAGGGGCTTTAGTAACATCGCGGAAAAAATGAAACTGTTACAGAAATAATACAGTAACAGTTTATAACGGTTACCAATAGTTATTTTTCTACCATTGATATCATCCAAGACTAGACCAGAATATAGTGAACAACATACATCAGTTGTTCGGCATGCCAACTACCTCAAACCCCCCAATCTATCTAGGGGTCTAATTCAAACAAGGAAAATCATCTCGAAATATTTTCGAACCACTTCTCCAAAGGCTAGAAAGGAAAGTGAAAGGTCAGATGACAAAATACATGACACTGAATGGAAGGTTAGTTCTCACTAAAACTTCTCTAACTCCCACAGCAAATCATCTCATGCAAACACAAATTCTTCTTACCCATGTGCATAACCAAATAGACCGTATCACCAGAAATTTCTTTTGGGGTCATGACTCCTCTGTGAAAAAACTTCATCCTTTAGGCTGGGATAGATTATTCAAACCAATCGCAGATGGAGGACTTGGCATTAAAAAAAGTAGTATCCGTAATAAAGCTTTGCTTTTGAAAAGGGTATGGAATCTACATGATCAATCTGATTTAATTTGGGCCAGCCTATGTCATGAAAAATACTTCAAACAACAATCAATTTCCCAAAGCCCCATTGTCATCCCCTCTCCAGCTAGTGCTCAATGGAAACAATTAGCATCCCTCATACCCACTCTCCAAAATCTTGTTTTCCATTATATTGGAAATGATTTAATAACATGATAGACACATTTTTGTGTCTAATTTATACGCAATTATCTATATTGTTAGTGCTTGATTTTGTATTTATTGTGTGATTTATGTGTTTATAGGTATTTTTGGGAAATAAACATTTGTAGAAAAATTGGCTTGAAAAGTTGATAAAGGCACCCCACGATAAAAATTACTAAAGGCACCCAGGCTGATTGATAAAGACACCCAACTCTTGGATTTGGGGCACCTTCCTATTTGATTTAAAAACCGGAAATGGCGGGAAGAATTCTTTCTGCGTGAGGGAGTTTCTGATTTATTTGGAAACCGAGTTTTATGGGATTTTATGAAAGGATTTGAAGTACTCTCGCATTATCAACATGAAGAGATAGCAAAAACATGTTTAAATACATTCTAGATAGTTTCTTGCCGGAAAAAAAAGGGATGTTATGACTTTGCTGACGATGATGATTGGTGGGGATTAAAACAAGTTTTGAGTTTGATTTGAGTTATGAGATTGCATCCTTATCTAATAAGGAAGTTTGCACGTGAAGAAATAGGGTTTCAAAGCCCATATAAGCTCAACAGTTGGAAGACAGAGAGGAGGGGAGAAAACTCCCAAAACTTCAATTGAAAAAAAGAGAGAGATTCTCTCGAGATTTGAGGGCCCTGTGGTGTAGAAAAAGGTTGTATCAAGTCACAAAAGAGATTAGGAAGGTCGGGTCAAGCTCAGGAAGCTAAACAGAGAAAAGAAAATCAATTCAGGAACTTTCTGTGTTGTTGCTGCTGAAGAAGACGTGAAGAACAGAGAAAAGGCAATGGTTTCTTCAACCCATCAACAACGTTTATCTTCAGGTTTACAACATTTATCTTCAGCTGCAACGGTTTATTCAACCCATCAGCAACGTTTATCTTCAGGTTTGCAACGTTTATCTTCAGCTGCAACGGTTTCTTTAACCCATTAGCAACATTTATCTTCAGCTTCGCAACATTTATCTTCAACTTCGCCCAGAAAACGTTGTAGATTTACTGTTTTATTATTTTTAGCTTCTTTTCTTCTTCTCAATCACTTTTGAGCCATGTACCAATCTTTTGAGAGTATTTTGAGCATGATGAGCTAGATCCCATTGTTGAGGCGACGGAGGATGCCATTTTTCCAATAATAAAGTGGTATATTTTTATTTTATTAATTTTTTGTAATTCTTTTATGATTATTTGCTTAAATTAAATTTGAAATAGTGATTTTTATCAATTAGTGGTGTTTTCTTTTGATGATTCATACTTAGTTTAGAGCGGTTGATGTCTTATACTTTTGATTTACAACTATTATTTTAAAAATCTAACTTTGGCAATATTTAGAATCAATTGAATGTTTGAGTTGCAAGATAACTACTCATGCTAAATCACTTGAAAAATTGGCTAATGGTGGAATCCTTAGTCTCAGTTCTTTCCACAATTCTTGAATCAATTCTACTTTATTCTTCTTTATTTTTAGTTTTAAAAATTAGGTTTAAAAATCAAATATTTACAAGTCTGAGTATCGAATCTTTTACCACTATTTAAAAAAACATCACAACACCTATCCAAGCTAACTGGATTTTGCATTTCTCAAATATTGACCCGACCCCAATGCTACCCGATCCAAACAGTTGCAGATATCATTCATTCTATCACTCACAACTGGATACATGAAAAACTAGATAACCTCCCACCGGATGCGGCTAACAAAATTAAAAATATCCACCTTCGCCAAGACATCCCCCGGACAAGATTATCTGGCCGCACTGAAAATATATAAAATACACTACTACTCATGGATATAATTATTTAACCCAAGAAATGAGCCAACCCCATCAGAACCCCCTACCAACCTCCAAATTCCTGTGGAAATTACCATGTTTACCAAAAAATACAGCTTTTCTGGTGGAAAGAAATCAATGAAGGTATACCCACCTTCTCCATTATATTTTGCATCTGATTCACCAATTCCAATTTATGCCCCCAATGTAATACAGAACCAGAAACAGTTGATCATTTGCTCCTTCGTTTCCCAATAACAAACGAATAATATTAATTTCCTTCCACCTTCCATAACCTCCCAAATAACCATTCTTCAACTCTTAAAACAACCGGGCTCATCCACAACCATAACCTCTATCTGTTTTCTTTTATGGTCTCTTTGGCTGGTTAAAAATGAATACATTTTCCGCCATACCCGAACAACACCGGATAATATAGTGGCAAGGGCAATCAAACAACAACAAGAATTTTTATGGGCAACGAAAACCATCCCTCCAGTAATACCTGGCAAACCATCGGTTACTATCCCATCAAACGAAAAAGAACAAACAATCATCTCGGTTGGATGGACCAGTCCCAACCTGGACTGGATTAAGGTCAACACAAATGGAGCTTCCAGACGACGCACAGGTAAAGCAGGTGCAAAATTCATTTGTAGAAATTCAGAAACAAGAATAGTTTTGGCGCTGACACAACCACTCGGAATCACGACTGTCTTATTAGCGGGAACTTGGAGCATGCTACTTTCCTTAAGAACCCAATTGAAAGAGGGTGGCTAAAATTAATTTTCAAGACGAACTCAGAAAACCTATTAAGATTTGAAGCCATCACCATGGAACCACCCTGGTATATTTCAGCCATGATTGTGGAGATAAAGCTAAGACTTCGCCACATACCTCACTGCACTGTCCAGCATAACTATAGAGAAGGAAACCAATCGGATGATGGACTTGCTAACCACGCAGCTTATGGTAGTCAGACAGAAAATTTATCGACAAAAATCTGGGAACAGGCAATCCCAACTTTGCTTAATCATATTGTATTGAATGACTCAATGGGTACCACTAACCCCACATATACACTATTTAGCATTTTTAATAAATACATGCTTAAAAAAAATATTAGTATAATAAAACCCATTTCCATATTAAGAATATGAATCCCCTCTCATGTAATAACATCCCATCACTTTTTTACCTTCTATACATTAAACCTCTTGAATTTAAAACATTAAAAAACTAAACCTTTTTGTACAATTTTAGAACCTTTAATTTGGGGATACCCCCACAAATTGGAGGATATCATATAGAACAAAATAGGGTCATTTTGAAGTATTTTCAAAAACCTCTTATCCATGATATGTTCATAATCGTTAATTTACTCTTGATTAATTAGTAGTTAATTAGTTATCTTAATTAAAACTTAATATTATTATTATAATTAGTGTGTTATGTTATTATAGAGAGATAGGTAGAAAAGGAGGAGAAGAATAAGAGGTTTTTTTAAAAAAAATGAGATTTGGAAGAGTTTATAGAAATGAGTGAATCTAGTCAGGAGTTTGACGTTGGGGAACCTTCATCTCAACCAGGAGAAGGGTTTACGTTGCATTTGATAATGATTCTCAATTATAAGATTTTGTAGATAATCAAAATTTTATCTATGAGAAAACCCAAAATCATGAGCATGAAGGTTCAAGTGAAGAACCAACCAATGGAAATGAAGAATGTGGAGATTCAAATGCTCCAAACACTCAGGTATAGGTCCAATTTAGTTAGAAAATGATTTTTAATGTTCAAATCGCCATGGATGTGCAGTGGAAAAGCTCGTTGTCGGTACGGTATTCAAACATTACACAATGCCGACAGCAAGTATTCCTAATATGTGGTTGGATATTCTGTCGATATGGTATGAATACTTTGTACCATACCAACTGACCCCAAAAACATATCAGAGTTTTTGGGGAAGGAAAGCATGCCAGTCGGCGCATTCGGTAAGATAGAAAAATATCTATGCCGACTGGCTTTGAAAAATATCCATTATTTTTGTTACCTTAGTCGGCATTGAAGATGTCTATGTATACAATACCGACCAATACCTTTTAAAAATATAAGCCATCTGAATATTTATCAATCGACATTGTTGTTTAGTTATCGAGCATGCCGACTGAGTAGAAAGAATAGTGAAGTCACTTTCATTGTAAGTCTGCATTGAATTCAACTCTTTCTACAATGCCGAGTGAGTCCTTGGATATATTCTTTACCTTAAAATGTTTTAAGGCGGCATTGATTTAAGTTATCGAGCATGCCGACATTGAATCATCTTTACTTTATCTCTACTTATTTCTTTCTTGTTTATGGTTATTAGATCGTACTTGGGACCGATGCGGATACTAAACCTTTGTGAGAGTTGGGTCCAGATACTTCAGAGTACTATGTGAATGATTTTGTAAGTTACGAAATGATTCCGAAAGTATGTATGGGCATTTTTTACGAGACATATAACTTGTTATGTTTATGTGTAATGTAAGAGTTTATAAGTAAAAATGATGCAATCAAGTGGGCTATAGATACGGCTCTCAAGAATAAGTGTGTTCTAGTCAGAAACAATCAAGGAAGATTAACTCGGTTTGAGATGGATTGTGAGAGAGGTAGGAAGTAAGTTATCCACAAGAAAAAGGGATATTTGTATCCAAAGAAGACTAAAAGAGTATACAAGACTATAACTAGAAAGGATGGATGCCCCTTTAAGCTTGTGTTTAATTTGAAAGTAAATGCATGGAAGAGTAAAGTGATGTGCGATCGATATAACATCCGGATCCAAAGACCTTTTTAAGCCACTCAGTAGTTGGAAATTTGAAACCCGATCAATTCAATGAAGTAGAGAGATTGACCAAAACACGCAACATAGCTAGTCAAATCCTCAGAGGTATAAAGGCGAAGGATTCAACCAACATGTCTTCTTTAAGTACTATTTACAGTGCAAAGGAAACTATAAGAAGGCGGAAATGGCAAGGAAGGTCGGTTATGCAAGAATTTCTAAAGTTAGCCACCGATCACAACTACACATATAAGGAGAAAGTTGGGTTGGATGGTAAAGTTCTTCAAATATTTATTGCATATCCGTTGATGGCACAATTGGTTTAATCCTTCTTCCCGGTTCTTATGATGGACTGCACATACAAGACAAACAAATACCATATGTCGTTGTTCAACACCGTGGGTCATACATCGGATAAGATAATATTCATGTTGGCTTGGTGTTTTATGAGAGACTAGCAGGATCATAGCTATATCTGGGCTTTAGAACAATTAAAGTTACTCTTCCGTGGCAATGATCTTCCAAGGGTTATAATAACTGATAATGAACAAACATTAATGACAGGGATTTCAGAAGTTTTCCCTGATGCACAAAATATTCTTTGTACATTCCATATAGAGAACAATGTGAAAAAAGAATTGCCATACGGTTATTGAACCACCAAAGAAGAATATTAAGAAGTCCAAGGAAGAAGAAGATAAGGAAGAAGTTTGGTTAAGCCAACTAGAACCCGAGGAACAAGAAAAAGAAAAAAAGTGAACTAAAGAGATGGCGGAAAAAAACAAAAAGAAAGTCATCTCAGGTGGTTGAGTTTTCTAGGCGAGTGGGAGACCTTGACTTGGTCCATCACCGAGGTTAGATATGAAGAGAAATTAAATTCGTTTATTGCTCATTGGGGGAAGAAAGTACCCAAGTTTTATAAAATATTATAGAACCTAATGGTTGGATCCTTATAAAGAGAAATTTGTACGTGCATGGACCAACCTATATAGACATTATGACAATGAAGCCACTAGTATTGCAAAGTATGCTCATGGCCGATTGAAGAAACTCTTAGATTCAACTCAAGGAAATGTTGTTACAGTAACTGAAGCAATGGAACAATATTTCAAGAATGATATTGATAGATATAAGAAAGCATTTGAAAAAATCTCAATAGAGAGAATGACAACAAATTTGAAGGATCAAAAGTTGCTCCAGTGAATAGAGTACAATATGTCACATTGGGCGATATCGTATATGATGAGAGAATTAAATTGGGAGAGAGATTATGGCCAACTGGATGATGTGTGTGTTTGTCCTACGGTGTCGTCATATGCTTGTGAAGTATAATGATGTGATACCTATTGAGGCTATTGATCTTTTTTAGCGACGACTACCTTTCACCCCTCCTCCTACAGAAGATTCCGGAGAAAATTGTTGGATACTAAGGAAGGCCGAGAATTCTTCAACTCTTACACAAGGGGAAACTCGGCTCAAAGACAAATCTTGTTGATCCAAATGAGGCAATTGAGTCACCCATACACAGTAGAAGTGGAGGAACCAATTAAAGGAAAGCCTATTGTAGACCATCGACCAAATTGGCAAGGAAAAATGAGAGGAAATTTTTGAAACAATCAACTAAACGTGAGACGAAGCGTGAGGATAGAAAGAAAAGAGAACCATGTGCTTTTGAAATATCCGAAACAAGGTATGATGAAGAACCAGCTCCCTCTGAAGATAGGTAGACCAAAAAAGGATCCTAGTACATCAACTCCGCAACATGAAAATAAGAATTCACAAGTTATTCACAACGTTGGTCAACAACCGGCTCCAAGGAAGAGAGGTAGGCCGAGGAAGGAGGCTAGTACATCAACTCCGCAACAACAAGATGACAATTCTCAAGCTAATCTCAACGTTGATGAACAACCGGCTCCAAAAAAGAGAGGTAAGCCAAAGAAGGAGGTTAGTTCATCAAATCCGCAATATCAAGATGAGAATTCACAAGCTAATACCAACGTTGATGAACAATCGGCTCCAAAGAAGAGAGGTAGGCCGAAAAAGGAGGTTAGTTCATCAACTCCGCAAAATCATGATGAAAATTCACAAGTTATTCCAACCTTTGATGAAGTACCGGTTCCTCTCAAGAGAGGAAGTAAATTGAAGGAAGTTGTGTCTTCCGAAATTGTCGAAGATGGTACGGAGATAATGTGGAAAACAAGAATTTATATGAAAACCCCAAGAGATCTTAAAACCGGTAAACCAAAGTGAACTTGTCATACCGTAATAGAAGAGTATATGAAGCAACTTCCCGAGATTATTCGTGAATATGTTATATCAACGGACGATGTGGATGGAGATGGAAATTGTGGTTAGGACACTTATGTTCGGCAGGTCAAGTGGGGATGACACAATGTCAATATGCAAGAATGTTATGGCCGAAATTCTAATCAAAGGGAATAGTTTTTATATAACAGCGGTGGACAACGAACAAGAATTCAATGATTTACATGCTCGTGTACTAAGGTCAGAGTAACCAATGGACTTCCTTCCGTCGTCTTATTGGATAAAAATACCGGTATGTGGGCATCTCATAGTGGATACATTTAACTGTGTTGTTCATTATTTTGCGCCTGGGACGAAGACTACGTTTACACCAAAATATCAGCGGTGTCAAGGGTCGTTGAGGAAGAGAAGAATTATTATGGCGTTCGTGAACGAGAACCATTTCATCGGTCTGAAGTTAAAGGATAATTGTCCATCACCACCGTTTTGTGCGTATACTAAAATATCGACGGTGGTGCCCAATCACTCTAGTAATTGGATGAGTAAGTACGAGGAAAATCACCAATTATGATGCACTAAGTTTATCCGTGAAGCGACCTACAGTAGTAATTGAAATATTGTAAACTTGAGAAGGTTCACTTTTTGGGACCTTTTATGTAATGGTATTTTGTGGGAATCGCTTATATTTTTTATTTTAAACCATGAATGAATCACGTTGAATGAATGAAATAGTTTTAGTTCAAAGAATGGTTTTAATTTGTGTCATGAATGGTTTTTAGTCGTATATTTAGCTTCCGTCGGCACTGACTGGACAATACCGACAAACAGTCGGCATTTGTTTTATTGGTATTGAGCATGCCGACTGAAGCATATAAATAAAATGTCCATTTTTTAAGGGGAAATCGGCATTGTTTCAACGACAATGCCGACCAAGCTGTCGGTATTGAAAGGATTATAACATACTATGCCAACTTTATATGAAAATTATACAGAATTAAGTCAATTCTGAACCCAAAATAAGCATGTTTCGAGCATGACGAAATAGGACTGTTCCATGCCGACAAATGGGTTGAAAATGTTGGGGAACCTTCATCTAACAAGGTTTACGTCGGTATAATATGCATACTCTATTCAGTACCGACAGTACTTTTGGTATTAAAATGATGACAAGATATTATGCCAACTTGCTGTGAAATGTATACATAATTAAATCACTTGTGAACCATAAGCATGTTTCGAGCATGCCGACAGAAGACTAAACCATACCGACAAAATGGTCCAATGGAGTATGCAATGCGGACTATGATAGTAAAATATGAGAAATAACATTGAATAAAATTTAGACTTAGTAGTACATTAGAAGGTCAAAGAAATATTAAACTAGGCTTACAACTTGTGGACCAACTTAGTCTTACTAAACACATTACATATTACCCTTTTTCTGGGTTCGATCCTCAATTATTTTGGCAGCTTCAAAATGTATAAACGACTTTCCTCTCTATTTGATATATGCATCATGTGCCGCAAACTAATCCCCTCTGTGCCTAGCAAAAAACTCGTTGTACTTGATGCACAACTTTTGAACATGACGGGTCGTTCTGTAAATATAGTCGGACGTGTAATCATGGCGTGGACCCTTCCACTTCGCGCCCGCCCTAGGAACGTAAGGTCATGTTCTTACCAGATTCCAAAAGATACCATCATGATCTTCTTCGAGAAGATCCAAGACGATGTAAAAATTCTTAATCCATTTCGTGTCATCCACAGCAGACTTCAACCTTTCCCTTTGTTGAAATTGGTCGTAACTTCGTTTCTTGCTTTCCTCTATTTCCTCCATAGTAATTAGTTTGCTTCTCTTGTGTATCTCTTTTTCCATAGCTCTAATTGATGATGATGATGTTTCTTTGTTTTTTTTTTGCGTTTATCTTCTCCATAGCACTAATTTCAGTAGTTGATGATAGAGGAGTTGTTCTTTTGCATCTTCGGAGTATCTCTTCAATTGAATGGTAGCTGATGATGGTTTTGCCATTGCAAAAGTAATTTATTTTGAGTATAATGCTAAGGTTTTCAAATGAGTATTACATGTTGTTAACAGCCTTATATAGAAAAGGCTCCCAACGGCTACTTAGTTGGGATTCAAAAGTAGATGTTATGTTTAGTTGGCTTGTTTTTTTTTAAAAAAATGGTCGTTGATTGTGTCAGGAGCATCAGTCGTCATTGTAATCTAATCCAACATTCAATGCCGACTGAGTATGATTTAGTATCAGAATATTTTGTTATCCAACATAGTGCCGACTGTCTCATTTGTCCCCAGTCGGCATGGTTAACAAGTTCACGAACATGCCAACGGAGTACTTTTTAAAGTAGTATAAGAGCTTTGTCCTTTGTCAGCATAGACTTTATATGTGTCTACAATGCCGACCATGGGCTATTATATTCAAGAAGGAAGATCTTCAAAATGTATCATAAAGGATACATGTTTTCATTGAATGAAAAGACATTACAAATAAGTAGAAGACATTACAATGAAAGTAGAGAACATAACATAAGAAAGAAGTAAAAGTTGTTACAATGATAGCAACGGTAATAACATTCTTGAAAAGTCAGCATAAAATACATAACAATGATAATAACATTCTTCACGAGTTAAAATATAGCGAAATACGTGTCATTTTCTTGCAGCAATTGATAGCAATCATGATAGATGAATATTTTGCCATATTCTTTCTTGTATTCTTCAATAGTGGCATTCCAATAAAGTTCAGACTTATTTTCAAAACCCTCAAACTCTTGATAATTGTCAAACTTTTTATCGGACAATACGGTTCTAAAATCCAAACATCTTTCATATATTAACTCCTATCTTTCCTTAATGGTTTGATTTGTTCTCACATTTGGATTGCCATGTAACGCCACAAACACAATGAATACACGGAACCAAAAATTCTCCTAAGTTTGATCCAAGTTAACGTTTAGGTGTTGGTCATTTCCAGTAGTCGTTAACCAAGCACGAACTATGGAAGTATCTTCAAGCTTGGTGAATCTCGGAGCCATTTAATATGAGCTTTTGGATGTTGAAGAAATGTAAAAACTTGTGAGATTGGTGAGTTTTTTGGATGATGAAGAAATGAGAAGAATTGTGAGATGTGTGAGGGTGTATTTATGAAAAATGACTCCCCTTTTATAGAGCTTTAAGGCCAAACGGCTAGTTTTTAAAAAATCAAGCAGTTGGGTGTATAAACTTCCCAGTCGGCATAGTATGATCATCCCAAAGTATATGCCGACTGTGACTATTTCCTCTATAGATAATTGGTATACACTGTCGGCATAGATCTGAAGTTCATGAGAATAACGACAGTTTAATTTGTTGTAAATTGTAAAGGGGAATTGAATTTGTCGGCATTGTTATAAGAAGTGTCTACAATGCCGACTGTGAGCTATTTTGTGTTATTACGAAGATTTTCAAAATGTATAATAAACGGTACTTGTTTTCATTGAATGAGAAGACATTACAAAGAAGTACAAGACATTACAATGAAAGTAAAGAATACAGTATAACAAAGAAGCAAAAGAAATTACAATGAGAGAAAAAGACATAACAATGATAATAACATTACACTTAAAGAGTTATTCTACATTATAATACGAGTCATTTTCTTTGTAGACTTCATAGCAATCAAATTAAATGAATTTTTTGCCAAAGTCACGCTTAAATTCTTTAAGAGCAATAGTTCTCTGAAAAATGCCACCAATGGGAAGTTAGTATTATTTTCAAATCGGATTTGATAAACATGTAATTGAGAAATACTTACTCTTTTCTCACGGTTGAGATGAGGATAAGAGTTCTTCGCGTCGGACAAAGTCATTCTAAAATAACCACATCGTTCAAAGATTTGGAAATATCTTTCTTTAACCGTATTCATTGTTCTTGAATTTTGGTTGTCGTCTAGTGTCACAAAAATTTAAAAGACATGGTTTCAAAAAGGATATGTGGTATCGTCAATGTGTAGCGCCTCGTCATACTTTGTAGTCTCCACCCACGCACGAACGATGCCAATATATTCTTTGGTAGTGATAGTTTTAAGAAGATAATTGTTGAGAGGAGTGTGAGGAGTAGTTGTTGAGAGAAGTGTGAGGATTCTTTGTAGATATGTGAGTTGTTTTTATAGACTATTGAACCCAACGAATAGTGTACTAGACCAATTTCCAAAAAACAAAGACGTTGGGGACATAATATTATGTTTAAAAACTCAGTCGGCATAGTAGTTAAGTTCACAAACAGTACCGACTCCAACTCATTCAGAAACAGAGAATCATGAATATCAGTCGGTATTAATTTTGTATTTGTCGAGCATGCCGACTGACCACTATTACTCTACACTCTGACTATACATGCTCATTCGGTATTGAATAGTGATTTTCTACAATGTCGTCTGCGCACAACGGTCAGTTTTCTAGCCGTTAGAGTCATAGTCCATGTAGAGTTGTATATAAAGAACGACGTCCACATTGTTCTACTCTTATGCATATTTACCCCAAATTCAATATTAAACTTATTTTCAAAATGCCAAACCTTCCATTCACAATAGAAGGTGATTTAATGCTTGTTAAAGCGTTCATTCCGACATTTCTCGAGCGACCTAACGAAAGGTATTCAATGTTTTGGAAAAGAGTAAAGAATTCTTGGTGGATTGAGACGGGAATCCTAATCACCGTAAATGGAAAGACTTGGCTGATCGAATCGACTACTATATCCGTGGGAAGATGAAAAAGTACGTTAGAGTTCGTAGATATGTTGACCAATATCATCTCGGCGCTAGACTTGCGGAAAAAGTGAGTTTATCAAAATATTTGGTTGTTCTTAGTTCTTAATATTCTTAATTACTTTGGTAAATTTTCTTATGCTAGTGTTATTATTGATTCTTTCAGAGAATACGTGCTCGAAGTTTGTGGGAGACACATAACGGCCGACTTTTTTCCACTATGATTGCTATCGATACTTTAAGCGCTGGGCTCCGGGATACATTAAATTATTGACCAATGAGATTCATCGATGTTTATTGTAGTCCCAAAACTTTTATCCTATCAATTAATGAATGAAAAACTCAAAAAGGTTCGATTGTTACTAAGTACACGAATCATGTCAAAAGGAAGTAAGAGATTTTTAGTCGTTAACCATAACTATCGGTGTAGAATATTTTTACAATATCCACGCCAACAGCTTTATCGATATTGATGTGCTTAGACCTCACCATGCCGACTAAAGATGAAAAGTATCCAGAAAAATCTATGTGAACAACACAATGCCGACAAAATAATATACAACACCGACAGCCTAGTCGGCATTGAAATGATAAAATATATACCATGCCGACAGAGACCAAAAAGAATATATAAACAAAGTAAAAAAACTTTCAAAATAAGTATGTGACACACAATGCAGACAGGAAAGTCGAAAATGCCGACAGAGATGTCGACCAGGCCGACAGACCATTAACCAATGCCGACTACCTGACTATTTTTTAAGATTAATTGCATTATTAAAATCAAACATAATCCTTAAACTAACAATCCTTAGTATCATGTCCCGGCACCACAATTCAAACAAACCAAAGTGAAACCAAATCAACATTGTTAAACGCGACCAAAGTAAAATAAGTTATAAAATTTTCAAATCAAACATAAATCACTCCCGCCTAGCCTTCTTTGACACCTATTCTTCTTCTTTTCCCCGAACATCTCCCTCGCACCAACATTCTCAATGTTCTTTAGTTTCTCATCGACCTCACGCATTTCTTCAGTGGTCAGTGTCACTCTTTCATCAACTTGCAATTAAAAAAATTTGAAATACCACCGATGCGCCTCGCTATTTTTCATACATACAACATATAGTTATTATACTTACGTAACAGCAAAATGCATCATTGTTATTTGAACAAGAATACATATTACAAACCAAAAACCATAATAAAAGCATAAACATACGTACCACGATAGAAAAAAGCTTTGCCATAGAATCTGGAGATTGAGAAGAACTTGGGGTAAAAGCTGGAGCATGGGTTGACTTCTTTTTTTGCTGGAGAGGGACTTGAACACTTGTCGGATGTACCACGTAACCATGACCCCATTTTCTGTACTCCGTGATGTAGAGTTCATTGGCTTCACCATTGACAACAACAACCCAATCATTGGCATTTACCTAACATTTATCGACTTTTTCCCTCTAATGTAGAAGGAGTGGTGTAGGGGCGTAAGATGATAAGTGCATAATTTATACATTTTAAGTATCATTTCCTTATTCTTATTTGCTAGATTTTGTGTGAATTACCGTGTGTTAGTATTACTTTTGTAGTTTATGTGTTTCATTAGGTTACATCTCTGAAACAAGTGAAATGGAGCTTTACAAGCGAAGAATTGCCAAAGACCCAGTGGAGCTCATTCTATTTCAGTATTTCTACCCTCCATATTGTATAGAATTAAATTACGAAGCCAACGACGAAAGAACAAGGTCATTCTGACTTCGTATGAGAAAGTTAAGGGCAAAAAGGTCATTTCAAGAGAGACTGTTATTGACAACCTGGCACACGTTAAGGGGTAGCTGGAATTCAAATGTTTATATGAGCACCTGCTCATTTTCTCAGGGCTGCCGAGTTTTAAATATTGATGGGGCGCCTGCACTATTATTAAGGGCTACAAATAATTCTAACTATGTTAACGACACCATCAATTCTAATCGGAGCTACTTCTTCTTCTTCAAGGCTCGATCAGAGAAACTTAGGTCAGGACGTTTCCCGGATGTTTTTGGGTGAAAATTGATGTGAAGATTTAATGGGTTAAAGGAAGTTGTTTTGAGAAGTTGAGATCATAAGTATGGGAGTAAAAAACATGCACAATGTTTGTCCGGAACAATTGAATAAGAGATATGCTGTCGTGATTGATCATCTTGATCAAGATGGCACGAACCTGATTTTTGGTTTGAAAAGTGCAGCGAATTCTTGGAGCTTTTAAGGAGCTTGAGTCCATGGTTCCTAATGGTTGTTGATGTTCCGTGAGTAGAAGAGAAGGTTATAGAATGGGTAAGAATGAACAAGAAAAGTCGTTGCAATGGTTGGAGTTGTGAGCTTGGCAGTTGAAGAACATGAGATGATTACGGTGGCTGATGGGTTTTGTTGGATTTGAGTGGGGTACGGAGTCAGGTGGAGTCTTCTGTTGGCAGCGACAATGACAATGGTGGCTGTAAATGAGAATGGAGAAGACGTGATAGCAAGAAATGGTGAACGGAGCTGCTGGTTATGGTGTGGTGATTGTCTGTGGAGTTTGGATTGACCGTGAAGTCAGGACATGGTTTATGACGAGAAGTCAGGGGAGATTTATGAAAGTTTGAGTTCGTTTTTCACACGGAATAAAACTGTTGGTGGTGACACTTTCCTAAATTAGTTAGGATTCTACAAGGCGGCTGGTAACTCTATAAATAGCCTTGAGTGGAGACAAGCTCAGGGACAAAAAAAAAACTTCACTTTCGGACATATAGTTGGACGCTGAGCTCCGGATACAGAAACAATTTGGAGACAAGCTCACTACAGAACTTCACAGGAGAAATTTAAAGGGTTAGTTTGTATTATTTTCTTAATTAATTTTCATGGTTTTTAAGAAAGCCATGTTGGGCTAATTCCCTTGTTAGGGCGAAAGGATGAACTTGTATAGATGGTTTTATTTGTGTTTCAAAACTAGGGTTTTTAATTATATGAACTTAATATTAATGTTTCGTCTCTCTCTCAACGTTTTACCTTTCTCGATTATTTTTCATGTTCTACGCCACGTATAGTTCATTGTTTGATTAGTAGAAGGACTCGTTGAAACCTTGTATGAAATCGTTTTATGAATATTCTTTGACTCTTTATACCCCGTATACTTAGTACTTCGAAATTCTACTTTAGGTTGAGAACAAACAATTCTTTTTAAAATTGAGACCTTTTGTGACGAACACAATTAAACCCTAATCTGCAACGGATTCCCGGAACCTTAACACTTTCCTCTTACTGTTTTTCAAACTTTATTAAATAGTTTTAATTAATTTAATTCTATATAAAAAAACCTAAAAAAAAATATTTTAATCCAAACTCCTTGTGGGAACGAACCGTATTTGCTCTTGTCTACATCTTTCGACACTGTGCGCTGCGGTAAAACAAAGTTGGTTTTCCGACGCATCATAAGCTACGATAGTTTTTTCGAGATCGATGTACACTCTTTCTATTTATGATAGAAAATGTGGTCATGCACATAAAGAACCTTATTAGTTTGCTTGTACCCTAGTTGCTTCATTATACAGATTGGATTGTACATGACAAATTCTTCAGGGTGAAACAACGGTCCATTATAAAAAGCAACATCATTATCCCTTTGGATGTAGCGTTGGTCTTCTTTATTCTCCTTGTAAGGATCAAACACTACCTCTTCGGTCGTTATTTTATCCAAATTCAATCGCATTTCTATCAATCGTTTATTGTTACCTGGCTTTGGACCCCCTTTGAACCGGTATCTAAAAGCTCTAGGCCGCTCTTGTTGTGGCTCTCAATCAGCCTTTGTACTCAAATATGGCTTATCCTTGAACAATGATGGGAAGTGTTCATACGCCCAGACCTATGTCAAGATAATAGATTTTATAAGAATTAACATTATACAAATATACTTGAAAAAAAGGACAACATCGATGAAATTGATTCGATCTTACCTGGAGGAGAGTCATGTTACCGACAAAGTCCTTGCAGGTCGCCTTTGGGGATTTCCGTATCTCACTCAAAAAATGTGCAACCACAGCGGTCCCTCACGAGTAGTTGGGGACCTGATCTAAAGGATACAACAATTGGAGAAAGTTAGCATTCACCCGGTTTCCACTAGTGTTGGGGAATATCCTCGTGCCCAGGATACACAACATATAGGAAGCGGCTGTACGGCTAATATCTTCGGGACCCAGCAAGTCATTTTTTTCTCTCAGACGTATCCCTCCAAAGGTTTCCTTGGGCATCTTTAACTTGAAAGTCTTGGTAGTATAACCAGCGTTCTTGTGGAAATTCGCTCTTGAAGTCTCGGTGTCCCAACCAAACAACGTATTGGTAAGATTATGCAATTGCTCCCATCCCAAGTCCTTAGTGTAATTTTCTTCTGCAACAGCTTTTCCTCGCACTTCAAGGCTTAGAATTTGTTGAGCATCATCGGGTATCACAGTCAACTCACCACAAGGGAAATGCATGGTATCGTTTTCTCCGTAAAACCGCTCTAACAAAAAATTCACCGTGACAGCATCATAGTCCACGTGATTAGTAACCGCAAGGTACAGACCGTAATATTCAAATAGGGATATAACACCATCACATTCCAAGCCAAATCCCAAACAGGTATTGATTGGTGTCTGCAGACACGGATCGCATTCTTGTGATCCTACAAACAAAACAAACATAAAAAACGATCATAAATCCTTAAAAGAAAACATAAGATGGATAATCTTATATATGTTGAATATATCATATGAGCCCACGAGTCTTTGTAGCCGAACAACAAATCTTTCTTCTCGGGTTCACCCCCATACTTTGCATTTAGAGTGAGGAGGTAGCATATCGTCAGGATGAGGATATGAGTCTTTTTATATTTCATTTCTTCTTCTTTGACTCCCACCTCAATGTGTTTCCCTTTTCCTTTCCTTTTTGGAGGCGGAACTGCATCGGGTACATCCTCCTCATCATCAACCGCTTTCTCTTTCCCTTTCCCTTTCCCTTTCTCTTGTGGAGGCGGAACTAAATCAGGTACATCATCCTCATCATCATCTTGAGTCCCAAGAAACTCTGCTTCAATGGGTTCCCGGATTATTAATTTACTCTGGTCACTCGGGACATGCTCAGTGCCTCTCTTGTCAGCACCCAAGCGTTTACGCCCCTTACGAGAAAGAACGGACTCAGGAGATGTAAGAGGATTGCTCCATGTTGAAGCATCAACTTCCTTGGTAATCTTATTAGATGTTTTCTTAGGAGGTTCCTTTCCTCTAGAAGTATTCCCTCTTGATCTAACAATCCATCAAAAAAAAACTAAATAAGCATTTTATAACACAAAGTCGTTTTGAATTAACCTCAGTTGGCATTTCCATTTTACACATCGAGCATGCTGACAGAGAGAAAATTACGATAACACTATCAGTCGGCGTAGATTAATAAGCCTACAAACTAAACCGACTGAATGGTTTTTTTACACAGAGTTTTCTAAGAGTTCAGTCGGCATTGTCATAAAAAAAGAAAACAATACCGACAGAAGACTTTAGTAGATTTCTATATTTATTCCTATGTTAGTCGGCATAGAATATCAAACTTAACCGACTGATTACATTTTTTACACAGAGTTTTCAAATGGTTCAGTCGGCATTGTCGTAAAAAATTTAAACAATACCGACAGAAGCCATGCAAAAATTCTGAAGAGCATTCTTATGTCTGTCGGTATGGTATTTAAACTAAAATTTTAAGAAATCAATACCGACAGTGGACATTCAACAAATTCTGGAAATATAATTGTACTGTCGGTATGGTATTCAAACTACAGATATAAAAAATCAATACCGATAGTCTCAGTCGATATGGCATTCAACTTAAATCAATACCGACTGACAC
>JAJJMC010029152.1:1415644-1445681 GCA_023531435.1 Papaver californicum
CGATATGGCATTCAACTTAAATCAATACCGACTGACACTCTGAAACTACAATTGAACATCGGATTTTTAAATTCTAACCTATTTTAACTATTTTAAATCAATGAAAACACTAAATAAAAGATTGGGAACCACTTACCTTCTCATTGAAGTCATTTGAGCAAGAGTTTGACTCTCCTCCTCTTCTTCTTCCAATTGAGTGGCAATGGAGGATAGTTTATCTTGATGTAATTGTTTCGCTTTTCCTGAGCCGCCGCAGCATTTCCAGAATTAGGTCTAGCTCCTCTAGCATATTGTTTCGATCTATCAATTTTTTATTTATAGATGTAATTGATCGACGATTGATTTTTGAATTCAACGATTAATCGACGATGAAATGAAACATTTAGGAGAAGTTACGGAGGTTTTAATGGGAAAGAGAAGAATGTAGAGAATGTAGAGAATGTGGAGAATGTGGAGAGAATAAAGAGAGAAGAATAAAAACGTTTTGATTTTATCCCACAAATTAGGGAATACTTGATTATGGATATTATTAAGAATTAGGGATAAAGGGTATCATAGTAGTATCAACACTACCAAAATTCTGAAGAAAAAAACTTAGCAGAATTTTTAGGTTGGGTCAAGTAAAAGTGTTCCCCAATTTACGGAGATATCCCCCAATTAAATGTTCCTATTTTATTGATGTCGTGTCATCTAAATAAGAGAGGACTCATATATAAAGTATGAAAACCGGCTAAATACTAAACAAATCGATTAGTTGTTATATTATCTTTTCAATTTCTATTATTTTTAAAACAAACATATGCTTGAATTTACATAATAACAAATATAATATTATCCGACTTTAGGACGTCAGTCTTATTTCAAAAAAAAAAAATTATTATTACTTAATAATTCTAGATAGTACATGTGTTATCTATAAAATTTAAATAAATATTGCTAATGAAATGGTTGACAAATGGCTACCATAAATATATTTTTGTAGAATATACATAAAAATATGACATGATATAGCGTGAATTGTTTATGATATGCTATGCTTTCTTAATTAGCATGTTTTGTTATGTGTGTTTTGACGTACGGGTTATCCTAGCACAACAGAACACATGAAATTACTATATTATGCTATGTTGTGTCATGTTGTTATCCGCTGCATTGTTTTGCTTAAATTTTAACATATTGTATATGTTATGCCATATATAAATGTATTTGCAAGTTGCATTTTGCACCTCTAAATATGTAACAATCGAATTCTAGAAGCCCATCAATGTAAAACGTCGGTTGCCTGGATGGATGTCACTTGCATGATATTTTATCTTGTAATGTGACTCCTTGTTTTAATTACCACTTAACTAAACACTACAGCAAGTGGGACTCTAGCCTCGATCGTATTTTCTAAGTTGAATCACAAGATGCCCTTTCGGTCACTTTCAAAACAGAAAGGCAACGCATATCTAGTAAGTGAGAGGGAAAGTGTTGGGATTTAGATGCCTATAGTTTGTCACTTTGTCTAATCCTTGTGTGATGAGGTCATCCTCGTGATAGTTTGTATATGGGCTCACCTTATAACCGTTGGATATAACATTTTAGATGTACATAAATAAATCTTTAGAAAAATTAGGTAATTAAATTATTCTTATTATTTTATTCTATCTTTTTAATTTTTTATCAATTTATTTAATTTTATTTATTACTTAATCTCTCTAATAACCAAAATAATTTTTTTCGTCCACGAGAAATAAAAACATCTATCAGATACTATTTATCTTAAGTTTCTCGATCGCTAAGTTTTACCAATTCTTACTAAGAAGAACTAGTAAAATTTAAATTTTTTATTTATTAAGCTTTATCTCAGGTGATTGTGTATGTAAGATCAACTAAGGTCGACCAATTTATGCAATCAGGATTGATTAATTTGATGGAGGAAAGGGGAGAAGATTTGTGTACTTGTTAAAACCATGAAGTACCAAAATGAAGATTTGTATTCTAATACTCCCTCCGTCCAAGAATAGGTGACCTAGTTCAAGTTTGCACAATTCTTAAGGCAAGAGGAGAGAATAGTGTTTTTAAGTATTTGTTATAATTATACCCTTATGGATAATAATTAGTAAACTTTAGAAATGATTATCTCTCAAACTATACCAGGGATATTCGTAAATTTTATATCATTGAAAAGCATTTTAAAACACCTACGTAACGAATATAAATATGGCTATCAAATTATACATATTTTCTTATACTAAAAATAATTAATTAAAATATTAGTTTTATAAATATCTCCTTGTTTAATGATATATGTCAGCTATTAGTGGACAAAATTTAAAAATGAATAGGTCATCTATTGGATATATTATGATTGCTTTGAGATGGAAAAAGATGATTGAATTATTTTTAGGATTTTTAAAAATTATGGTAGTAAATTTATAATCGGTAGCTCAAAAGATAGATTTAGTAGATTTTAGTATTAGTCGTCTCGATCCTACATGTTCTAATAGCTTGTTATTTTTTACTGATTCATAAAATTCACCATGTAGAGAAAGTAAAATCTAATGGAAAGAACATCACATTTGTATATGTTATTTTCCACAAGATGAATCACTTTAAAGCCATCAAGACAAAAATTGATCAAATCTTCTTTCATATTGTAAAACCAGAAAAACCAGCCTCTCGGATCTAGGTTTTTAGGTAACAAGAAAATAACAAATAAATTATTTTTTCTCACGAGCCAATAATAAAATCACCGATCTATTAATGGGACTTAAGAACAAATAAAATTAACGGTATATATATATATATATATATATATGTGAATTTTATTTTACAAATATAAATTAACTTTCTAAGTTTTGTCTACAGGTATATGCATACCTCAGATGTCGTATCCAATGGCTATAAGGTGAACCCTTATATGAACTATCACGTGGATGAATTCATCACAGCAGGACTCCTTCATTTACTGGAAAGGGGAGGAAATTTTTATTTTTTCGCTCAACTTGTGTATATGTTGGTCTTCCGTAATGAGCAATATTTACGAGGGAAAATTGCTGATATAACCCTATTTTATTACCTCTATTTCAAATATGACCTTGTTTTTTTCAAATATTATAAATATGACCTCGTTTTTTTCTTTTATTATAAATATGACCCCGTTTTATTATAATAAGATTGCAATAGACATTTAAGCCCTCAATTTATTTCAAAATAAAAGCAAGTGTGTCATATTTTTCATTTTTTTTTATAGTTATCAGGTTTAGTACAACGTATATTCTGTGATGAGCAGCGGAAAATATTTGCAACGGATATATCCGTTGTAAATCCGGAAAGCGAAACGTTACAAAATAAGCCATATGGTGTAGTAAGTAAAATCTAGATCCAAAGTGAAGTAACACTACAAGGAAAAGAATTTTACATCCTAGTTGAAGACTAAGTATATTTTTTCTTTCTTTTTTTTAGTTTTTTTTCTTTAATATATTCTGATTTTGTTTTTCTTTTTTTTTTTTTTTTTGAATAGAAAGATGAAATACCAATGAAACTAATGTGGCCGTGAGAGAGGGACTTTACCACTTAATTCTTCACAACTTGTATTGTCTCGGTGTCATAAATTTCACAAAAATTCACTTCTTTTGATTTTCTTTGCTCTTGTACTTAGTGTTCAACTTAATTTTACTTACTACACCATATGGCTTATTTGGTAACGTTTAGCTTTCTGGATTCGCAACGGATATATACGTTGCAAACATTTTTCGTTGCTCATCACATAATATATGTTGCACTAAATCTGATAATTATAATAAAAAAAATGAAAAATATGACACGCTTGCCTTTATTGAAATAAGTTAAGGGCTTAAATGTCTATTGCAATCTTATTATAATAAAACGGGGTCATATTTATAATAAAAAAGAAACAAGTTATATTATAATATTTACAAAAACGAGATCATATTTATAATATTTGAAAAAACAGAGTCATATTTAAAATAGAGGTAATAAAATAAGGTTATATCAACAATTTTCCCTATTTACTAAGCCTCTACGTTGATATATGTTCCTTTCCATTGTGAATCAAAGAAAAGGGAAAACAATAACCTGCTATATGTGGCTGCTAGGTATCTCTTCAGAAAATTTGTTATACACGCGACGCGAGTTTGACAAACGTAAAAGTGATAACCACACATAAATGGTGCCCATTCTCAGGCAAAAGTTTAAACAATTGGATTATATACATATCACTGAAAGAGACCTTGTATTACTTGGATTAATTCGTCGATAACAAATGTATTTCAAAAAAAAAAAATCTTCAATTTCATTATAATTGATCAAATTGGAAACCAGGTTGATCGTTCTTTTCCAAAATTAAGTAAATAATCATATATTTACACTACCCAATTATATTTATGCTCCATAAATTTAATCAATAAACTTTTAATCGGTCTTTAATTTATTTAAATTAAAATTAAAAAAAGTTTAGGGTAGTCATATTTTTTTGATTTCATCCATTTTGATCGAATTTTTTTTCTAAAATTAATTTTTAAATCAGATATTTCTAGACCCCTATTATTGCTTAAATCCATAAATCGATCTAATAAGATAGATTTTCTCTTCAATTGCTTCAAATTAAAATATAAAAACATCATTTGTCAGCAACGTTTATAAGCGTTGCTAACTGATGAACTTAATATTTCAACTAAAACAAATAGAGAAACGTATATCAATTGCTAATATTTTAAGACCGTTGTAAAATATTAAAACATAATAAATTCGATTTACTTGAATGAGTTCAAATTTTCGATCGGCACTCGCTGCTACAACAATCATCCAATACTATAATAAGTTCAAATTTTTGGTCGGCATCCCCTACTACACCAGTCATCTAGCATTATAGTAGATATCATATTATATAATGTAATTTTATGTAACTTGTTGTAAACAATTATGTGTACAATTAAAACCACGGCAAGGCAGATGAGCTGTAGGAAAGAGTCTACGCAAATGTGATGTGGTGCATGCCTTTGGGTTGATAGGAATGAGAGAATCCTTCTTAAGATTAAAAACAGAAAATAAAACAAGATAGGCATAAAGGGGATCGAGTAATGTTAATGGGAGGTAAGAAATGGATTTGTGGAAGGAAGAAAATGGGGTAGAATTTTTTATTTCGTTTTTTTTACACATGATAGAATTGATTAAGTAATTTCTCATATTAATCATATTTAACCTAAATATCTTTTCGAATTACTTGATCTTTATATTAAATTCTTTTTTTAATCCGTTTTGAAACTTTACGATAAACAACCATTTAAAAAATATAAATTATTGAAGAAAAGTTACAATGTGATAAATCTATTCCCCTATACCCATAAATTTATCGACAATTATAAATCTTGATATTGACAATTTATCCCTTAAATTAAATTTTTTTAGTTCTCAGAATTTGAAAATCATGTTCTTTCTGCGATATAATGGATAAAATTATATTTACATTGTGATTTTTATATTAGCTTAGGGGTGGGTGCGGGACACTTTGGTTCGGTATTTAGTGTATCCTACTCCCTCCCTACTTTTAATATTTCGGTTCGGTACGGTTCGGGGAACGATATTAAAAAGGTAGAACCTTATCGGTTCGGGATAAATTCAATAAGAGTCAATTCGGTTCGGTATCGGTTTTGAACCAAAAAAAAACTACCATCTTAATGTTGAATAACAAACATTTTAAGTCAAAAAAACATGAAAAAACTTGACAAAAAGCTTAGACCAAAACTTAGGCAAACATAGTAAAATCAGAGTAGATTAGTTACTACTTGAAGTAGTCTACTTCTAACAAAAAACTAAGACCAAAACTTGAGACTTTCACCACCAAAGGTCCAAAACACCATCATTCAGCCATTCACACTGCAGAACATTGTTGAGTATTTTTCTATTTGACTGTCAACGTCCATCATTTGCAAGATTGTAGCTCCATCATTTGTTGTAAGCCTGTAACAGTAAAAGAAAAACAGTTCAATCAGTATCTCATATTCTCAACACCAAAAGTTAACTGCTCAGGCAATACAAAAACTCATGACTGTTTTTGCTTAAAGTTCTACCATTTCCAGCTGCAACAAAACCCACAGAAAGAATCAAAGAAACGAAAAATCTGCAACAGACTCATCCACATAATGTAACTTACGCACAAAAATCAGACAGAACCAGGAATGAAAAAAACAGACTCGTCCACATAATGTAACTTACGCACAAAGGAATGAAAATGATGTGTATTATAGAGAAATGCAACAGAACCAGGCAGTACACAGGCCTGATTCAAGCAGCACACAGGTGCAATCATAAACATACCTTGTCTGTATGCCTTGTAAACACAACAATTAACTGTTTTAACTCAATCAGACTCCAAAGATTATTACCATCTGCATCTGTGCAAGGCTACTCTCAGTAAAATGAGGCAACTGCTTAACAAGGAAAGTATACACAGGCCTAACATCTGATCTAACACAGTACTCAGGAAGTGCACAGGCCTAACACCTAACACACTACACACCAAACAGCTAACAGAGTACTAAGACCGAACCCGAACCCTATTTAAATTCGGTTCGGTTGGTTCGAGAATGGATGAACCAAGACCGAACCCGAACCCTATTTAAATTTGGTTCGGTTCAGAATATCAGGTTTAACTTCGGTTTAGTTTCGGTTCGATTACTTTCGGTTTCGGTTTAGGGGTTTTTCTCGGTTCAGTTCGGTTTTCGGTTAATCCGACCCAGCCCTATATTAGCTATCATGGGTTTTAATTGTGTTGTTTATCTTTACTATTAGAAACGGAAATTTCACATCACTACATTGATATTTTTAATTATATAAAATCTTCAAATTTATTTCCATTCCACATACCTTCCCTCATGCTAACAATACTCAAGGGTAACGAAGGACCCTTAGCCTTACGGACCGTAGCACGGCTGTAAAGTTAAGAGTACTTACCAGACATGAAGTATTGTGTAGAATTTGAATTTTCTCCGTGTTCATGTGAATCTTAAGCACGGATCAATTTATATGAACCCAAGAATGGAAACAGTACGTGTTTCAAGGTTCATTTGATTTGATTTTCTACTAATTTTGAGTGGTGATATAAGATTGACGTAATTCATACGACATCCATGAAAAAAGTGATTGTTAATGTGGACACCTTATTATGGGTTTTGGACTGATCGATGATGCACGGAGTTTTGCACTTACAAATTCACACCACGTATTTTTCCATTAAAATACAATAAAAGTATCTGAATTATAGATTCACCGAGAGCCAAACAACGAGCAGATGACTTAAATGTGTGGAGAGTCAATGATCTGAAATCCAAAGACGGAAAGAACACTTCAAGTCAGTGCTCTTTTGAATCCATCACCTACGAGTTATGACCATGAGACGAAATCAATAGAGTGTGATGATGATGAGTATTCGATTGATAATAATCAACGCTTCCAAAAGTCTTTGAATAATCCCATTGGCATACAGCTAGTTTCCTTGTTGGTATTCACATGTTTAGCAGAAAATATGGGTACACACTTATTCTTCCAACAAACAAAAAAAAAAATCAGTTCTGGACGCAATTTCCGCGTTCTTGACATCAAAGTTGAGGGAAATTGGATCTTGGATATTTTGTATTCTAGATAGAGAAAGAACTGAATAGTTAAATGAATGAAGATAATGGGTAACCAAAATTTTGTTAAATTATTATTAAGGTTGCATTAAAGTTTCGTGGATTCAAGCCCAACTCTAGGCGCACTAGTCGGCCGATTCATCTGGAAATCAACAAGATCTAGCAAAGGGATATGTATGTATGCTGACTTTTTAACAACTTTAACCTACTCATTAGTATATTTTATTACTACACCCTCTTTCCAACCCCCATATAAAAGTTAGTTAGTACTACTAATTTCCTTCACAATCTTCTTATCATTCTTCTAAATATAGAATTAATTCCTTAATTTCTACTTTACCTTTTTCAAAAAACAAAAAAAAAAAAAGTAAATAAAAATAATACTGTACAAAAAAAACAAGAAAGAATCTCTCACTATAAAAAGTTGGCCATCACACAATCATAAACAAAGTAGCATATCACTCACACCTTTGAAAACCAGGTGAAGTGAGAAGCCATTATTATTATTGTTGTCAATTCAATCAATGGCAGCTTCAAGTTCTACTAGTATGATTTTGCTATACACATTCTTAGCAGTATTATTATTACAATCTCAGATCTCAAATTCACTTACATGTTCATCACAAAAATTATCAAAAAACAAATTATATAAACAATGTAGTGATTTACCAAAACTAGATTCATATCTTCACTGGACATATGATTCATCAAACTCATCATTAGATATTGCTTTTATAGCACCGCCAGCTAAACCAGATGGATGGATTGCATGGGCTATCAATCCAACATCAACAGGAATGGCTGGTTCTCAAACTCTGGTTGCTTATAAACAATCTGATGGATCTATGACTGTTAAAACATACAACATTTCTTCATATCAAGATGTTGCACTTGGAAAAATTGGTTTTCAAGTTTCAAAGATGGAAGCTGAATATGTTGATGGTGTTATTAAGATGTATGCAAGTATTGTTTTGCCTGAAAGCTATGGGAAAGTAGTGAATCATGTTTGGCAAGTTGGACCTAGTTTGAAGAATGAGAATGGTGTTCTCAATGTTCATGCCTTTGCTGCTGATAACCTAAATTCTTTGGGGAAACTTGATTTGATGAGTGGATCTACTGGTGCTAGTAGTACTAGTGGTGGTGGTGGTGGCAGTACTACTGATGGTGGTGGCAGTACTACTGATGGTGGAAGTGGAAGTGCAACTAGTGATGGTTTTAGCTCAAAGCTGAGAAAGAAAAATGTGAGTTCTTATCTGGGTTATCTTTTCTCTGTAATGATGTTTTTTTACTTTTGCCCAACTACTAGATTTCTAAATTGCAGTGTAATGTTTGGGAGATAAATAAGTGGTATGTTTAGTTGTCAAGGAATAATTTTGACTGTTAATCCACACTTTCAATGGGTGAAATTCAGATTTTAGCGTTAAATATGATGGATTGTTTTCAATTCTAAACAAATTGTAATACTGTTATGAAGCTAATTTGGAGTTAATTACTTGAAGTTGGATTTTTTTTTATTTCTTGCAGTTGATTTCTCTTAAGGGCTCTTTAAAGCGAAATAAGAAAAGGCCTCACTTCATTTAGACAAAAATTGAGGCCTAACAAACCTTTTAACTTTTTTGATTTAATGTTCACCATTTCAACAAATTGCTTATACTAAGCATATGAAATACCATTACAGTTGTATTTTTCTTTGTTACGTAAGTCGTGAGTTCTATCTTCGGCTGTGGAATACACACATCGGCTCTTTGTTATTTAGTTGTAAAACAAACAGTGAAATTGCTCTTCAATTAGGAGTCGGTCTCTATGAAAAACTGACAGGTACTTGCTTTTTATCCCTGAGCAGATCCATGGAGTTCTGAATGCTGCAAGTTGGGGAATGCTGTTTCCCATTGGAGCTGTCATCGCAAGGTACGTTCAAGTATTCGAGGCAGCTGAACCCGCATGGTTTTACCTTCATGTCTTCTGCCAGCTCTCTGGTTATGCAATTGGAGTTGCAGGGTGGGCTACAGGACTTCAGCTCGGTAAGCAAGCACAGGGCTTCGGGAACACTCTTCACCGAAATATTGGAATCACCCTCTTCACTTTTGCAACATTGCAGGTAATAATTCCTCCTACCATAATTTTCTCCTATAGTAACCAGAATTCTCACGAGAAAACGATTTTTTTAACACTAATAGTACATCGTTAACTATTCTCCATTTCTTAGTGTTTCCGTTGTAGCTCCTACTATAGCGTATAGGTAAATAGTAAGAACTACCTATTTTGTTCTCGCACAGGATGTTGTTTGAATTAGCAATGGCTATTTAAGAAACTCGATTGAGCACACTTGAACTAGTTAAATGCAGTGGTGACTTTGTATTACTATATTTTACCTAATGAAACTCATCAGACATTTATCTAACTCCGTCATTGTTTCTGTTTTCTAGATTTTTGCATTGTTCGCAAGACCGAAGAAGGCTCACAAGCTCCGCTTCTATTGGAACATTTACCACCATGGATTAGGTTACAGTGTTCTTGTGCTAGGCATCATCAACGTGTTTAAAGGTTTAGACATCTTGCAACCTCTTAAGAAGTGGAAAACATCTTATATCGTTTTCCTGTGTGTGTTGGCTGGTTTTGTTCTAGTGCTAGAAGTGCTTACATGGGTTGTTGTTCTCAAGAGAAAATCTGATAAAACCTCCAAAGTTGGTTACAATGGAGCAAATGTGTCGTAGATAACAAGAACACATGGCGAAATAATCGTCAAGGCAGAAGAATCATTTTCATCGAAGACTAAAGGGTTCCTCCTTTTATTAACTTCAAATTGTGTACAGTCTCAATCAGTTCAGCTACGTTGAGTTCATTTGAGTTTTATCTATTTAGAGACGGGTTTATGCTTAGTTTTATCGATTGCTGTGTGATTTTTAGAGAGATGAGATTTGTATTTACTGTTAAAATCATTCACAATTTCAAAAGATGTATTATTAATTGTTTAGCAGTAGAGTTTAATTTAGCAGAAATTTTGAAGTTGGTATTATAGGAAGACTTGTTTTTTAAGACTCCTTTAAACCGGGTAGCTTTGTTAAGGCGATTTTCTTTTTTTGGTTTCTCTTTAAAGGAACCACTAATCTTCAACAAAATACTTCTAGTATATAATAATAATAATAATAATAATAATAATAATAATAATAATAATAATACAGATTGAAGCCTTGTGTCTACACTTGAAAAAAGTAGTTGAAATTAGGTTAATCAGTGTGTAATCTGGTGAAGGCTCATTCTAGGCTACATTCATTACAGATGAAGTTACTTGGGACCTTCGCAGAAAGATGTCTAGGACCTGAGGAGGCTGAATGTATGGCAGTTCGAGATATGGGGTAGAAGAACTCTACAGAAACTTCATGTTGAGGCAGATGCTAAACTAGTGATTCAGTCTACTGTTGGTGACTCTTAACTCATTGTATCAGAAGAACATCATCAAAAAAAACAAGACAGTTTAAGTCGTGGTTTTGAATTTTATTATTTTATTTGTGTTAGCAGGAATGATAACCAGGTTGTTGATGCTATCTCTTTTAGGAATAAATCATGTTTGGAATCTTATGGAGAATTCCCAGCATGCATTTGTAATCTTTTGAGTCGAGATCGACTTACGGCCTAATACCATTCGCGATAGTAACGCACATACACCCACTAAGGTTTTTGGATATGAATGTGTATCATTCTGTTTTCGTGTTTACCAACACCAAGCAACATAGTGGCTCACTAACCAATTCGTTTAAAGTCATTTTCTACTTGGCACTTTTGATGTACAAACTCATAGGCCCACTCTATCTTCTCATTCATGACTACCTCCTAAATCACATCAATTTCTTTTCTTTTTCTTTTTCTTTTTCTTTTTCTCAACTTTTGAGTTGTCTTGGAGGAATCATTCTACTCATTTTTCTTTCCTACGTCATTAGGAAGGTCACACACCCTATAATATCCTCTATTTATTGCTACTTACTCTTGTACTGTGAAATGCAACTAGTGAGAGTTGTGTGTATGTAATTATCCACTATACAAATAGTTTGTTTCATGTAATAATGTAATAGCAAACTCTTACTTTTATCTACGGTAAGTATAAACTTGCAGTGTACCAGTTATCGTGACATCTGCAAACATTAAGTGAAAATTCAACATCAAGATACTTCTTTATTTCTCACTCACTCAATGGCATTATTTCTTTGAATAAGAAAGATCACTAATATTTCAGGCTTCTTTATTTCTCACTCATTGGCACTGGCGAACACAGTAGGTAATTGGTGTTGGTTCCACATATAAAAAAATCACATAGAAGACACAAAACATACACGAGAAAAGAAGTTTCACTCTATGTTTGGGGTTGGGGTTGTTTGATTATTGATTCATATTTGTGAGCTTTTTTCCATTTGGTCGTTTTCACTTTTCATCATTCTATACAATATCAAAACTTAAGAAAAATGTTTTCCTGTCAGGTTATTCGTTTATTTAAATAATATTCAACATAAATGTTGCTTTCCTTCACTTAATACACATTCTTCATTCCAATGATCTTGCAAGTTGAGGCTGTGATTGATGATATTCTTGATCATTAAGTTTAGCAAAGCATGTAGACAAAATTCAACCTCAAAGTCATGGGTAAAATTACAAGCTAGCTAGCCTACTACCATATTACTTTAATATCTACTACTGGCACTGGCAGTGGCAATGGATCCTACCAAAAAGCATCTAACAGCACTGATTACTTCGGTTCAAATATCACTCTCGTTGCACTAAAATAATACAATTAGAGAAGACAGAATCCGTGCTATGCGTAAATGATGAATCAACACCCAGAATCCGTTCCTCGACTAACAGTACCAATGCAGCAATAATGGGTTAGTGAGTTTCTCAAGAGTCAAGACCCACCCCCCGCCAATTGATGAAAATTAATTCTTCAGCTAAGCAGTAACTTTCATATTGACTATACAAGTGTAGGTTGGTAAATCCAAACAACCCATGAAGGGGTCAATCTAGTTTAAGCAAGTCTCAAACTGTGACTACTTTCTTTTTTTTCCTTTTACTAAAACTAAAATGATGATGTAGGGCTACCACATTTCTAGAACAAAGAATCTGATCAAATGTCTAGGAATTTGAACTTCCAACTACCAATCAATAATGGTATGTTAGGATGGGATATGTACTCGAGTAATCTTTAAGACGATATTATTGAAAATTTTATTTGAATTTCTTTGAAGATCCTAATATATATCCTAAGAAAACAATTTCCACACTGAAAAGATTAGAAAAGAATGCTTGCACTTATGATGAACACATTAAACAAAACTTAAAACAGGAAAGGGAAAGAAACATGAAACCCTAAAATGAATCAAGAACAGGGAGCTAACTTGACAAATTTTCTTTATTCAACTAACTGTCAAAATTGGCACACATGCAATTTGCCGGGACTGACATTACATGTGATAAGCCTTCACGACTTAAAATAGGTGAAATCAAAACCAGGGTAACTAGGTCTGGTGCCGATTGGTTACTTACAAACGGTTAAGGAAAATCAAACAGCAAGGAAAATGATCAACACTTGTTTGTGGGCTGGCGTTAGTTAGGTTTGAGTTCCATAGGACATAAAAGTGCCCATGCCAGGACATATTTGTGCAAATAAACCTAGGCCGATCCCAGCAAACATTGCTTACAAGAACTAAGATGGTTTCTAAAATTGCACGCAGGCTTGGGTTCTTATCCCAGATCATGGAAAGCAACAAAGGTCATCATATGCCTTGCTTAAATATTAATCAGTCAAACAAATGTATGATCATAAGAGCAGCAAGAGGAGCAGGTGTAGGAAAACTTAACCATTTAGACGATTGAATAAATATGATCCTGTCTGTAAAGCAAACTTACTTCTCGAATTATCGTGCATCACACTATTGTATGACACTCCCTAATATTGGTCAAAACTTTCACATACCAAAAAAATACAGTTAATCATCATTAGGTTCATCAGTACTTTTTACCTCACTGCCGCAGGATATAGGGCCATATAGACAGATACGTAAATCACCTCGTATAAGTGGCTGTTCAAAGTGGATTTTATACAAGTCCCAGAATTCATTGCTAGCAAAAAATAAAAAATGAGAAAAATTAGTAATGATGTGATAATTGAGAACTTAAGATGATGTTGATAGACAGACATAAGAAAACAAAAACAAAAGCAAAAGAAAGGGTCTCCAAGTGGTGGCTACAAGCAGAACCCCCTTGTTATATACCTGACTTGTGGAAGAGTTAACAACGAATAACCCTTCGTATCTGTGTGCATGTCAAGCACAATCACTGCTAAACGTGAAAGCCCCAATGCATCTATGTCAATCAGCTTCTTAATCCTAGAGCCAGGAAACATTTACATTTAATGAAACAGAATCACTTACAATCAATGAAAATTTGAGAATAAATGATTCCATAGACAATCTAATTTATAGACAACCACATCAGGTCAGACATAGTTTCTTGGTTCTCTCCTGGAAGAGAATTAGTTGACTTCAACCTTTTAATGTCAAAAACCATAGACCAACAAATATAGATGTACAGAGAAATACTGGGCCAACACAACAGATAACACTCATTCACTACTTGGTGTGCCTAGACTTTATTTCAACGCATATTCTATCGTGTCATAATACTCAAAAACAGTAAAAACGAATTTCTTATACATGTATCTTTAGGTTGTATGAGCAAGCAAGGCTACATTCAGAAAGAGATCTCAACTTATGGCAGTATGGAAGATCCTAAAGTCCAGCAATGCACCCGCACGTGTAAAACATCAAATACAGTTTCTGACAACTATTGCATACATAAGAGGAAACCGACTGTAACTTTATGTAATGCATGCAGCGCATTACACTTCCATACAAGAAATTTAGTGAGTCGATCTACATATGATAATTGTTAAACACAGCTAAAAAATACATAAAAGCAAACAAATGGAAGAACCAAAAGCATATGGTCATCACTAAGAACTACCCCGACTGAGAAAGAAGCATGGTTATGAAATGATTTTCTTGTCATCCTCATAGTGAGAATCTCCGTTTGCAACCCTTGTCAATTAGCTAACAAACTAATCCACTAAGGCTTAATACAGTGTGGGAAGAAGTTGCAGGAAATATGCTCATAAAGCACAACAACTAGCAGCAACAGGTGAATCCAACAAGGATTAAAAGTTATTTTAAATTCGTCAGGAAACTCATTCCTCTAACCTGCTCGGCGTACCACTAGCAATATTTACACGAGTCTTTAGCATCACCACCTACATCAGCAAGAAAAAAAAAATTAAAAAGAATCCATCTGATCCAAGAGGTACCAGATCTAAAGAGAAAACAGAGTGGATATTTGTTTTCCTAATGCCAAACAATACTGCCCAATGTCAATCATATACACGCTCTCTATTCAGTTAAAATATTATCTGTGCCACAAGAGGTCTAATAGGATACAATAATTTGATTGTTTTAATATTGTATCCTTCGTTCCTACCCCTGGGTGTCACACTTCAAATCAAACTTGCAGGACACAAATGATAGTCTGCATTCATGGGTATCAATAGCTGAACCTGGAAATAGATAAGTACCTGCTCCTCAACCTTCATATGTTTTGCGAACAGTTTTGCAGCACGACACCCTTTTGTCAACGGCCGTAAGCCCCTAGAGATCACAGCAAACAATTTTATAACAGAAGTTTAATCCTTGAGCGCTAGCTTATTATATGAGACAATATTATGACAGTAGTTGAAAAAGGTAATCTCGTTAAGATTTAGTCACTAGTCCTTTTAAATTTCAAAATGCGAAGATCAGGAAGCATCTAAACCTGAGAAGCTCCAATGCTCTTAGTGCAGATGTACTGATAACAAGAACTGTCGGATTCCCTGCATCGATTTTTCCCTCTGCAATCTGCCCTTCGCAGAGCTCTGCTTTCCATGACTTTCCAAAAGCCACCTTCATATGTTCATGTAGAGAATCAGCATCTTGCTTTAGGTATTCAGGTGACTTGAAGATGCACGAATCTGCATAATTAAAACAAAACAAAACAAGAAAAACATCTATTAGATGAAGGAGTCCCCCCAGTTATATACACTGGATTACATGACATGTATTATAGCGCCTCTCCTCTGACTCAAAAAATTAATAATTGGGGTTCTACTGCAAATGATTGCTAACATGGTGCCGAAGATAGGATAATCAAAGGGGTACTGCATTAGTGACAAACAGTTAGAAATCCGTACTGGAAATAATTCAAACGCCTAACGCGAAGGTAAGTGTTAAAATGACAGTCTGGAGCATTCTTTAACTACTGAGGCTTTTAGAGTAACGGACTATCAAAATGGTGCCATGGTTCAATGCCAAATAGCTAAAATTCACAGCAGTAAGAAAATGTAAGGGTGTAATTCCTATGGATTACTGATAGCAAAAGCATGCTGTAAAACAATGAATAAACGGTTTACAAATTGGTAAAAGACAAACCTTTGAAGGATTCCAACTCGAGAGGAGAAAACTTGATACCATTAGAGGATTGAAAACAATTGAGGAAGAAGTTTAATTGCTGGGAAGCAGGAAGATTGGTAGATACAATAACTTTTGATTCTTTCTTTGTTTTGATTCCATTGATTTCATTGTCTTTCTTCTTCTTCTTTGTTTTGATTCTGTTTGGACCAAGAGATAATTTGTTGGGGTTTTGGAAAGAAGGTTTATTCTGATTTCGGTCTTGATTAGGTTTAACACTCACCATCCTTGCCTTTTCTCCTTCTTCTGCAATTTTTAGGGTTTTAGTAGGGTGTAAATGCTTTCACTGGTTAAATCTAGTCTACAATTGCGCCTAAGACGAAATGAAGTTGGGCCGAGGTTAGATAAACACTATTATTACGGGTGAGCATATGAACCAAACCCGTCAACTCAACCCAATTCATCCGCAGTTTGGGATTTTATGTATGGGTTATATATGGATACATGTTTAAAATCCACTAAATAATAGATTGGGTGTAGGTGTAAGTCTTAACAATCTAATGGACACCCGCATCCGCTATATTTAAGCATAAATAGGAAATTCATAAAATACAAAGAGACATTTATATATATATAAGGTATTGTATAACTTTTAATGCTTTCATTCTAACGTAGTTGTGCCGATGAACCAAATTTACAAGAAATCGGCATTGAATATACCCTTAAATTTTACTTTTGGTTGTTGGATGATATTACTATAATTTTAGCATTTTATGTTGTAATAAATTAATATATTCTTTAAATTTTAGTAATATAAGGTTTAAATTAGTTTTTTTGTTAACACGTTAATTATTTTTATTTTTCTTAATAACAAAAAAATCCATGGATTCACCCGTATTCAGTCTGTCCACCCGTTCATCCATGGTTGTCAAATCTGTGGGTGGTGGATCGGATACGGATGCAAATCTTGCACCCGCTATTTAGATAGATTGGATTTATGTGGCACCAAATCTACGAGTCTCACCCGTTGCTCACCCCTAATTATTAATTTATTTTCCAAATAGCTTCCTCCTAAGTTCCTCTACTTCTTAACATATAGGCCTAGGGGTGAGCATATGAACCCAAACCTGTCAACCCGACCTAATTCATCCGCAGTTTGGCGGGTGGACATCCAACCCGTTCATGAGCGGATTGGACATGGATGTATTCTTAAAATCCATAAAATAATGGATTGGGTGCAGGTATCTAGAAATCCATTGGATACCCCCACCCGCTAGGTTTAAGGGTAAAATGGAAATTTGTAAAATATTGATGGACATTTTTGTATTTTAGAGGTATTATATGTAGTCCCTCCGTCCAAGTTATATAGACACAATTTTTATTTTTGGTTGTCCAGCTAAATAGGCATAATTCTAATTTCTAAATAGTTTTTCCATATATATCCTTATTAATGATATTAGTATTACACTAAAACGAAATTATATTATCTAGTTTTCATCAAACAGTGAGGGATAATTATTATAGGAAAAAAGATAGATTTTTATAACTCCCCTATTTTTTCTTAATCTAATACAAACATGTTTTATGTCTATATAACTTGGACGGAGGGAGTTTTTTTTTTTAGTGTTTTCATTTTAACATAGTTGTGCCGATGAATTGGATCTACTGCAAGCAAGCAGCACTGAAGTGAAGCTATTTGAAGATTAGTGTCCGAAAATCGATTTCCCTTTAACTCATTTCTTCTTCAAGTTTCAATTGAGACAAAATCAGTTTCTTCATTTTTTGAATGTCAGTTGGATATTCAGGTTAGTTTTATACTTTTTCTAGGGTTTGTTCCTGTTGTCGGATAAATCTTATGTTATTTTATATTTAGTATTGATGTTGTTATCTAATGCTTTGACTTTTCCTTATAATTGTGTTATGGATGCAGTTTTATTTGATTAACATCTCTTTAGTTAGGGTTTTGAGTTTCTTTTCGTTGATATTGTTGTTTGTCAGTATTAAATGTAATTCTAATTTTCAGGTTTCTTGTCGACTGATTTCAAAAAGTTGTAGATATTTGAGCTTGCATTTAGCAATCTTATTTCACTATATGTTAAGGTTTTCCTTCGTCACAACTTTTCTATATATAAATTTAAATTAAATTGATGATTTTACATAAATTTTACTTATGCTACTATTATTTAGTGCTTAAGTTCATTCCAAATGTCAGTTGTACAAAGTATACTTAAAACATGTTTTGGATTGCTTCTTCTCTTGCTTGATTTAGTTGTGATAACACTTAATTCATTTGGATAATTTATTTAGAGTTAGATGCTTAGATGAATGAAAAATTCAGGTATTACAAGAAACTTATGAGTAGTGTTCATAAATCGCCAATTTACTAAGTTATTTTATCGATCTCTTATTCAGTTGTCTAATATTTGTGTATGCAGGTCACATGACCTAACATCTTTTGAATCATCAACAATAAAAACAAATCAAAGCTTTAACTATATTGATTCTTTGTTATAATTCTGAATATATTGTAGATGACGACAAATATTGTATTAGTACCCATTGCCAGTAAAAGGGAATCTGAAGTCTGGAACCATTTTCTATAGTGAACAAAGGAAAAAATAAAAGTGTTGAAGCTTCCAGGGAGGGCTTCATACAACTGAATTACTTTTGGAGTTTATTATAATTTTAGCATTTTATGACGCAATAACTTAATGCTCTTTACATTCCAGTAATCTAAGGTTTTTTATTAACACGATATACCAAATTTTTCCTATAAAAAAATAAAAAAATCTACGGATCTACCCGCATCCAGTTCGTGCATCCGCCCATCCGGGAATGCCAAATTCGTGGGTGATGGACATGATGTGGGTAGAAATCTAGCACTTGTCATTTAGATGGATTGGACTTGGGTGACACCGAATCTACGGGTTCTACCCGTTGCTCACCCCTATATAGGCCCATATTTTGAGGGACTCGTCGACCTGCTATACTAGATGACCACGTACCGTGGGGGGCAACTTACGATTAAAAACCGAAGAGTGATATTTGCAAGAACATAAAATACATAAGAAAACACAAAATACATATAGTCTGATCCAATAAACAAAAACGGAAAAAGCAAGAGAAGCAATTTTAGACAGTATAATATAGCACTTGATAATTATTGTAATTGCTCTTCACCTTGGCGTCTCTGAAGAAACCTTGGCTAAATATTTGATGGTCCCATTTTGATTAATCGTGGTTGCAGTTTTATGCGGACATCAATGAATCTAGATGGGTGAACTTGAAAAATATTAAGCATAACATCATTTATATTTTGTTGCGTTGGATAATATTGACGAAAACCAAATGAATAAAATAGATTGTTGTTGCTCGAGCATTGTTTATTCCATGACATGAAAGTTGGAACCAATGTAGATAATATCGGTCGTACCAGTCTATAACATCGGTATATATCGTGTATCGGTCTTTAACCTAGATAATACACAAAATATCGACGATACATGAATATTTCGATTATATCGGATGTATCGGTCGTCGTATCGGATGCTAATATCGGTAAGGATACAAATGTATTTATTAACAATACTTTTTTTTCTTTTTTTTTCTTTTTTCTTTTAATTTTTCTTCCCATGAAAATTCTATGTTTGGGGATGTTAGGTTATCAAGTAAAAGTAGTTTAATTGAGTTTTTACATTATAAATGCCTTCCATTATAACTTTGAATAACATAATGCATATTCTAGCTATAAATTATGAAATAAAAAAGTGAATTGTGTATCGCCGATAAATTCGATATAATCATTTGTCTAGGTGTCTCGCACCTTGCCGATACGATACTGATACGATATTAACTATTTTGGCTGGAACCATAGGTCCATACTCCATAGTAATATAGGAGATATTTAAATTTTGTAAGCAAGCCATCTAGCTACAATGTTTGGGTGGAATAAGAATGCTAGATATAAGCTGAATGTTTGTGTGTGACATACATGTACATAAATTTCCTCAAACATCATGCATGTTCAACAAGTGGAAGAATTGAATGGGTATTTTAGTCATTTAAATGGCTTATTGGCATAAAGATAAAGGTTTAAAAAACGGCCGCTAAAACAGTCACGTCTATATAGTGCGTCCGTGAATATCACCGATCTTTGTGTCTAGATAACACCGATAAATAGGAAATATATGGCGTTATTTAGACCCGTTATTACCATTTTCATGCACGTTATAACCGTTTTTCTAAAATTGATTTTGCATTTTTTTTCTTCTAAATAACATTGTACCACAAGTTTTCAATATTGTTTTTTTTTTTCATTTTCACGCCTGTTATATCTTTATTATTATTATTTTAAAGTTAGAGAAATTCTTAAATATTTTTTAAAAAAAACTTACAACTAGAATTTTAAATATAATACAAGGTACCCCTACCTACCTGATTAAAAATTTCAAATTTTTAAAAATTAGTAATTAAACTAGTGCTTGAAGTTTAACAATTTAAACAAACCAACTTATACCAACATTATATGTCGACTTATTCAAGTATTGTTTGTTTTCTCGGTGAATCCTGGTTGATTCTTCTTCCTCCTCCTTATATTGGTTTTCGTAATGCATCTGAATGTCTTTATTAGCATTATTGTCATTATCATAACCATAGTCTTCTTCTTCATCATCATTACGATTATCTACTTCATTATTGATATTAATATTGGAATTATATTCTTCGTTAATTCCTCGGAATATGTTTGTCCGAACAATCAACATTGTAATGAGAATTTTATATGGGATTTACATTTTCATAACCTTATGTACTATCTCCAAACGATAGATTACCAAAGTCGTAAACAAAGTTACTCGCCTTTAACCTTTGATACGAGATTTCAACTTCTGGATCGTGACATTTGTATGGTGGAGGGTATGGATTATTAGTCACTTTCTCTTCCAACGTATTTAACCAACGTTCTTCTTGAGATAATATCGGTGTTTTGTTATCCCTCGATATCCATTCAAGCATATTTTCATCCCTCAATAGACTATGTACGTCATGGACATCAATGTTGTGTCGTTTTGCTTTACCTTGAACTCTTTGTTGCTCCAATCTTAAATTGTACTGAACATACACCAGATCATTTATTCTTGATGAAACTAAACGATTGGGTAGTTTGGTGTGGATTTTTTCAAACACACTCCAATTCCTCTCGGATCCAGATGATATGTTTTTTTTGGCTTAATATTTTTACCGCAATCCTATAAAGTGATGTAAACTGAGCACCTTAAGATAACTACTAGCTTACAGAATCACCTTGCAAAGCATCCAATTTTGCTGACGGTGATATAAATTGACCTTGCATCATTTGCATTCGGCCCGCCTACAAAAAATCATAAAATTGTAAATATAAATTCATATGATTACCAACTTAATTGTTAATAGAAATTCACACCTCTTGCATGCATTTCGCTTGGTCTGAGGGATATTAATCATTTGTTATATAATTTCATTGAGATAAACTTGGGCTGAGAAATTTTATTGTCGATGAGATTGGATAATGTGTTGTAAATGTAATATGGATTCTAAAAATATGCCGTAACATGAAGAGGATAACTCAACTGACCTTTCCACCGCCGGATTACACCAGCAGTGTCAGGTTGATCCCAAACCCCTTTGTATAGTTTCCACACATGTAGCAAGTGCATGAAACAAATAACCTATGGTAGGTTTGTCTGAATCAAATAAACAAACCATTTTCATTAAAGGACCAACCATCGTACATATGCGTTTTGACATGTATGCCAAAACATCTCATTCGAGATAATGTTCTTCACATTTTCAGCCGAATAAGTTTTCCCCTCTGCTGATTTCATAAAATTTTAAAACTCTCAATTGCATTACATTGATCAATGATACTTTTGATTGCAATAAAATTTGTCGAAAACCTTATTAAGCCAGGGTGCAATTGATTGCGTCCCCCAGAATGTTGTCTAAATCTAGCAAAAACCCAAGCATGATTATAAATAAATTAATTGATTTTTTTAGTTCTACATTCACACCTTTAACAAACATTTTTTTTTTTTTGTATCGTCCAACATTAAGTCCAACACATGAGTAGCACAAGGTATCAAAAAAATGTACCATACTCTACGGCCAATTTCATACATATTCAACAAAAAGAAAAGGAATTAATAATATATATAAATACATAAATATAATTAAATTAAGCTATTGATAGTAACTTGCAACTCTGAATTTGGATCCTTGATCAATTACTAGTTGAACAATATTTCTCAAACCAATATCTTCTATAATTGGTATGAAAAAACTCATCAAATACTCTGTTGTCAACCGATTGTGTTCAATGTCAATGCTTTTCAAAAATGTTGTTCCATGGTCGCTAAAAACTAGAAAGTTTACAATCGTATGTTTATGTTTGTTTTTCTAACTATTAAACATGAGTGTACACCCTTATACTCTCTAATCACGTTGTTGGACCGATACCACATCCTTTTTAATCCTTTGTTTTCTATAATGATGCACAAATCAAGTTATTATTGAGAGATATACAACTCCAATCTTTGATAAATATTCCGACGCTGAGGAGGATATGAAATTTTCTTCTCATAAGGCAAAGTACATCTTGTTGATGATAAAGAAAAACAATCCCAAGAAGTTTCACATGATTTTCTGGAGTTTCATGGTGAGTCATTTAATCCTGATAAATTTATTAATTCGGCAACTCATGGTATTGATGAGTTATCTTTTCCCGAGAGTAGTTAATTGTTGATTATTGTGACACAAATGGTTTCTCATATCTACCATAATAAGGGAGAATTTGTTGAACCAGCTTATGAAGATTCTTTTTGGGTTTCCATCATGCCTCATTTTTTTATACATGGTATAAATTATTTTTTTACGACATCAATTCATGTATATGAAGATTGTCATCAACGAGTTACACGTGCAGAACATGGTATCGACAAGATTGGAAGACGAATCTTCTCCAACACCGGTAGAATTATGGGGGAAGACTTATGAAAAAGAAATCTATTATACTCTCTCCGTGTTAAATTATTAGTTCGGTTTGAAAAAGTCAAGACTTTAAGAAGACCGCAGGAATTTATATAACTACCCATATTAAATGCTAAGTTATTAATATAATTAAAGTTAAAAAAGGAATGAACAGAAAATATATTATATAGATTTGTTTCCTATTATGGAGATATTATTTAAAATTTTTTTAGATTTGTTTATATACTTTTAGATTTTATAATTATAAAAATAAGGACTAATTGATGTTTGGTACTCAGGTTTTGACCAGGTTTAGTGTTTGGTCTAACATTTGTCCAACGTTAGGGATTGGTACCTGGACTGACGGTTGATCCGAGTTGACAATGTTAAATATTGACTTCTGTTTAGTAATAAAAAAAAAAAATAGTTAACGCCGTTAACAACGCCGTCAACACGTGAGTGTTTTAAAAACTCACATGCCTTATGATTTATCGTACGACTATGATTGTTCAGATCCAACGTCGGATTTTTAGATTTTCAAAAAATATGACCTATTTTTCACCACCATCACCTGTAAATTCTCATCTTCTTCTTCAACAACCCAATTCCTGAAAATTTTCCACACAGAAGCATACATAATGGAGGGTTCAAGCGCATCACCAATTAGCAAATGTTCTCTATGTATTTCTGCTGGTCATTATTCAATTCCATTAACACACAAGAAGATGATAAAAATATTAATGATAACATATTGTCATTAAGTTGTTCTTAAAGATGACAACTAAGATATTTTCATATTGTCATAAACAAGTAATAAATATAATAACTTAACAACTGCATATGTTGTTCACAACCTTTAAACATGTAATCCCTAGCAACTGCAGTGGTCCAAAAGATAATAACTTATCAACCTAAAGCATAAATGACTATTCATCAGTTAGGTCAATAATAATTCCATTAAGGGCATTACTTGTAGCCCTTTGAATTATTCTACTCCTCCTTGGTGGTGAAGGCAGGTCAGGTTGAAGCAGTTCTGCAGGTTCAAGCAATGTTGAAGGCTCAGGCAATTTTGCAGTTTCATGCAATGATGCAGTCTCAATGACTATTTTCCTCTTTTGTTGTACAACACCACCTCTGGTTCTAACACCACCACCTCTTGGACCACTATTGCCACCTTTCATATCAACTCCTTCATTCCCAATACCAACAATATTGCCTCTTTTTCTATACATAATACCTGACCCACCTCTTCTTCCACCTATACCCCCATCTCTAGTACCTGGAATCCAACCACCTACACCACCTCTTCCTCTTGTAGTAGATCTACCAGGAGGTACCCAAACTGGTGGTGATGCTGGTACTGGTTCTTCAATATTATCCTCAAACAACAAGTACTCAACTTCCCTCCTCATGGTCCCATTCCCTCCACCTCTGGTTCTTGGACCACCTCTACTAGTGGCAACTGTAGCTCCACCTGACACTCCACCTGCTTGTCCACCTATCATCTCAAACCCATCACTTCTGCCACCTCTCCTGCCACCTCTACCCCCACCTCTGCCATTGTTATACTATTGACTTTGGTACTCCTCAAAATCCTTTATTGGATTCCTTCTCATATGTGGTTCACCATCTACACACAAAGAAAAAATTAGAGATAAAGAAAAAGTTAGAGACAAGGACAAAAACAATAAAATACACTTGATTAAAAGATAAAGTATACAAAACTATAAAGTTTGTCACCTTCTTGTTGTGCAAGTTCATCCTGTTTATGACAACCTTTCTTGTTGTGTCCAAACTCTTTGCATAGGGAACATTGTTTCCTTTGCAAATTTCCACTTCTAGCGTCATCTGCATCTGTTCTCCCTTGTGTTCTTGGTCTGCCTTTCTGCTTTTCAAAAGGAGGTGGTGCAACCTTGTGTTGTATGTCATCATTTTACATCCACTTAGACTCATTATCCATGGGACCAACCATTCCTTCATAAGTTGCTTTATAGTTGTCCACCTTGTGGTAATCATCAAACAACCTGCAAAACCATTATGAATCATAAAGGAAGATGAAAAAGTGGTATCATATAAAGTTTAAGAAAAAGGAATAAAAGTGGTGAAAATAAACTTACTCTTTCCAATTTGCATTCTTGTTATAAAAAAATGCATTGATTGCATGTTCACAAGGAATCCCAGTGACATCCCAAAACCTACGGTCACATTCATGCTTGGACAGTGTTACCACCCAAGATTGTTCATTTCTGTGATCAAGGATTGTCCACATATCTCAGCTAGCAGGTACTCTTTTAAATGCAACTGAATTTTCTCTATTCAACTTGTAAATCTCTTCTGCCCTAGGTACCACTCCTCCATCTTCATAACCCTCACCTTTTATTTTCCTATCAAACATCAACCTTGTCACCATAAGGTGATATTTCTCAAGAAACTTGCATACATGCAACCCTCTTATGTCCAAAATCCAAGCATTAAAAGCTTCACATAAATTTGAAGTTATATGTTCACAACATGATGAAATATCAAAAAAATCTCTTACCCACTGTGCTGAATCTTCTTTTTGTAGATAAGTCAGTGTTTGTGGTCTTACATCCTTCATCTTGTTCATGTTAATATCATGGTCTTCCTTCACATATGACCTAGATGCATTCCACATTAGTGCCTCTAGATGCTTGTATGGGTGATACCTCTTGAAGTTTTTGTACATATGCCTAACATAATACCTATGGTGATGGTTCACATCACTAAAATTTGTGTCAACAACTGATATAAGTCCCTTCTCCCTATCAGATATGAATATAAGTGCTCTAGGATGCTCTTTCAAATAAGGTGCAACAATCCTAAGAAACTCAGTCCAATTCTCTTTGTTTTCTTTTCTACACAAGAAAATAGCAATGGGAAACAATTCATTGTTTGTATCTAATGACATGATAGACAAACACACACCACCATTTTACCTTTCAGAAAACACCTATCTAAACCTATAATAGATCTACAACCATTCTTAAAACCATCCACAAAACACTTATAAACTATACATACATGCTTGAACTTACCACTTTCATCTTTTGCACAACTAGCAATTCTACCTGCATTCCTCTTTAGTATTTGGTTGCAACACTCAGGGCTCATGGCATAGTTGTCTTCATAGTTACCAAAAACTCTCTCCATACACATATGCCAAGCATACCAAGCTGTCTAGTATGAGATATCTACATGATAAACCCTCTTCACTTTATCCTTGAAATCCTTTGGTTTATAGTTTGGATGAACTTTAAACACATCTAACATAACCCTGAATACCCACCTGCAAAACATCACAACTAAATAAGTATAACAATGTTGTGAAAATATAAAATAACTTAGGAAAAAAAATCAAGAAATAAATTAGAAAAAGTTAAGCCAAAAGTTATTTCACACCTTGATTTGGCTAAGGGATTTTTGATTCCATGTGTTGGTTTACATGTGTGCTTAAAATCACCATTCTTGCACCTAAATATCATTTTATCCCAAATCCTGGAGCAGTATACATTTCATTTGCAGTTTGGTTTATTCTTGCATTCATAATGCTGTTGAATCTAGGCATTCTTCTTCTGGACAATGTCAAAATTCTGAAAGATGTTCTGATCCTTGATGTAATCCCTGCATTCTAGATATGAAGTTCATTCCTGCCCAACAAACATCTTGTCCAATATTGTTGTGTTACTCTTCCAAGTCTTCAACTCTTCCTCTTTATAAACTCTGTTTGTCTCCTTCATATATTCCTTATACTCTGCGCTCTTCTTAATCACACTTGCTAACTGCTCAGTCAAGTAATCTTCTTTATCATTGGATTTCTCCTATGAAACTTTTATTTGCTTTTCTTCTTGGTCTGACTCACCAGCAAAGATATACTCCTCTGCAGGTCTACAATCATCAACGTTGACTAGCTTTTTCTTAGTTGGTTGCACATATGTTGTTTCTACTTGAGTAACTGACTCAACTGGGGTAACATCCAAATCAACAACTACTGGTGGTTCTACTTGAGTACCAGTACCACCATCTCCAATACAATCATTTATACCACTACTAGACCCACCCACCAATTTAACACGTTTTTAACAACTTTATTTACTTTTCTTCCACTACCAACCTTTTCTACACCCTCCCTAACTTCATTTACAACAATACTTGATCCAACTGCATTAAACCCACCATTTGTGTCCATATTTACATTGTCATCCACATTTACAACACCCCCTGACTTGAAACAAATCCATCTTGATTACATGCAGTATTACTTGGCTTGTCATATTTGTGTAACTGAGACAACCAATCTAATTCCTCTTCCAACAAACAATCAACCCTTTTAACATTTTTATCAGAATCCCGCTTAGCCATATTTGTCCCTACCAGATAACCATCTTTAGTGGGGTAAAACTTAGAGAATTCAGAACCATCCATTTCTGCATATCATCATCACACAAAAGTTAAAATCACTGCGTACTTTAATCAAAAACCAATGACAATATTGCATAAAGATAAAATTGTGAAAATAAAATAAAATTTTGAAACAAATAAAATTTGACAAACCCTCGTTATATTTCCTCTTTTCAATCATTTAAAAACACCCAAATCGAAAAATCCCCAATTTTTATAAACCCTAAATTAATTTAATCGAAAAATTGAAGAGGTTAAACAAAACCCAACACATAAAGTACTCTTATAATTACTATTGATATTATAAATTATGAATCTAATGCAGACAAAAAACAAATGGTAAAGAAACCGAACCACTTACCACTGAAATTGATTGAACAATGGTAACAAGACCTTGAATAACTTTGTAATACTAATAACCCTGACAATAACACCTCAATAATCTCTTCAAATATCAGTGGATCACGATCACAGTCTTCAACTTCTGAAAACACTCAACATTTTCTCAGATCTTCTTCTCTGATAGATGGATGCGGAAAAACAGAAAACTGATTAGGGCATGCGAATCGTTTTGGGATGGTTATAATAGATAAGTTCGATCGTAACCGTTCATTTATTAGATGGTACAAGATCTAATAACAACAGTACACGTGTTTGATGAACTAATTTGTTAGGGACTTGGTTTGTCATTGTTAGTAAAGTTTAATTTTTTTTAGTAATTTAATATTTAATTGACGGAAAAATAATACACGTCGTCAGTTCACGTGTTCAATTATCGTCAGTGTCAGTCCCTACCAAGCCCTAACGTTGGACAAATGTTAGATCAAACACTAAACCTGGTCAAAACCTGAGTACCAAACATCAATTAGCCCTAAAAATAATGGTATATTTGATAGTTTTATGAAAAAATATGGCTACAAATAGAAGCTGACAACTATTTTAAGACATACTAAAATATAATAGAGGACTAATAAAGAAGACAGAGAGTATATTATTATTATTATTATTTTGTATTTATTAATGATATTTTTAGTAAAAAATAATTAATTTTCGGATTTATTATTTAGGATAAATTTAGAATAGTTCTAGAAGTTTATTTTGAGAGTTTTAACAAGTTAAGAAAGTTGTATAAAGGTAGTAAATACCTTGGGAAACAAGTTTTTAGGTTCTTGATAAATTAGGGTTTGAGTCGGTTTTGGTTTTTTTGATCCTTTCTTGTTGCACAAGTTAGGATTTTTCCCAAAGTCTATTTAAAAGACTTCAAATTATTGTTCTAGACAGTTGAATTTGATAATTAAAATTATTTTCTTAAACTTGTTCAAGTTTAACAATTGATTATTATTTATAGTCAGGAAACCGAAGTCTAAATTATTATCATTGTTCATAGTCGGTTTTCCAGTAATTTTAGAAGTCTTAACAAAACTATCTTTTTCTTTCTTTCAATAATATCCGCTGCATCAATCATTCAGTGTTATAACTAAGAGATTCAACTTGAGGAAAACATTAGCATTTGTGAGACAAGTTATTCATAGGCAATAAATCGCGCAATCATGGTATATTCAACTTAGGCGAAGCTTTATTTGTGACTTCCTTCACGATTTGCACTAATAATTATCACAAATTACTACTCATTGTTAGAAATCTTGATAAAATTACCTAATATCCCTAACTAGACGTAGAAAAGCTCTCAAGCTTATTTAATTTGCAACTGAAACACTCAAGAGAACCAATCATATTATATGAACACAATTGCGTAATTATTATATACCGTAAAACATGAACGATAAAAAGAGATCTTGAATATTAATATGATTTTCCAGATTGATTCATATGTTTAGGATTTCTAACTACATCTCCAACCAATAAAATAAAGTTACATACTCATAGTTTACTAAATACCATAGAAAATATGTAAAAAAAGAAGAAAATTTTCATCATAAGGGGAAAACCCTAGGTTTAAGATGTAGAAGATGTGATATGAGAGGTGATAAATTAGATGATCACTTCAGAGATGTCTTGTTGAGCCTTAAATGTATTATTTTATAGCCTTCAATGCTTCTCCCTCAAGTATCATCTCTTTCCAGGGTTTAGAAACCCATCAGGACCAAGTTTCCTCAAATTAAAATTCAATTTAACGTCTAAGAAGTGGCCCCTTTTGTGTCACAATCAGTAAGCTCATTCTTCATCTTTCTAATAATTATTGGTGTCTAAAGACAAGAGTTTTTTATGCTAAAATCACTCATAATCGGAAGTTATAGTCCCCTTCAAATCTACCGATTGTTAGAGCTCCAAAAATGACTTTTTATGAACCCAAAACTTGTTATAATCGGTTGACTCGATTCCCCTTATGTATACCTGAGGCCAAATCTGCATATACTTGTTAGTCTCGAAACCTCTCTTATCTACCGATTATTTTGTCATACGTTTCGCTTTTTATTTCGGCTATTTTGCCCATAATTTCTTCGCCTAACCTTGGAATGACCTTATTTTTTTGGATTG
>JAJJMC010029152.1:1445691-1477703 GCA_023531435.1 Papaver californicum
TTTTTTTTTGGTTCATTCGTCATAACAAAGATTACAAAAAAAAAAAAAAAAACATAATAACAAGTAAAATGCAAAAATTATAACAAATATAAGTATGGATTTGACGCTAATAATATTTAAATTATGCACTTATCAATACCCCTAATCTATATTAAAAATTCCTTTTTGGGGTGTTTCCCTAACAGTGTAAAAACTACGATTTCAATTCAATAGTTTTCCACGGGACCTTTTAATGACATCGCCTTGCAGTGCATCAAGCACATACAAAGTGATTCACATTCAACTCATGTTCTTTATCGCCATCACTACTATAAATAGGGAGAAAATTAGTCAAAGCGCAACAAAAATAGAAAAATTTAAAACTTACACTAGCATGTTTGGTTCAAGAAATTGAAGACTAGCAAATCCAATTCCTAGGGAATGCGTCCAATTATTTGAACCAAATAAGACAAATTAACTTTATATAATTAGGATTTTTGATTCATAGGAATCCGATTCCCTAAAAAATAATAGATTTCCATTGTATTGGTCCAATAGTACCATAAAATTATATTCCGAGGTAAAAACAAAAGTTATTAAATTGCCTCATCCAAATGTTAATTTCTTAGATTTAAAATCAATTGTTTGGAATTGAATTCCAAAGAATTGGATTATCTTATAACTAAATTCCTAATATTTTAATTCTTTCAAGTTCCAACCAAACGATGTAACATGAGGTGGTTTTATTCTGGTTTTGAACCATTTTTTTTCCAGTTCATATTGATGAAACGAGCATACAATATCTATGCTTATAAAACAAGATGTTGTTTTGTATTAGACCAAACGGTTGATATTTACTCTCAGTTTACAACCAGCGGCCATGGTCTTCTATCCCTTTCCGGTCTAGTTTCTTAGATTTGATCTAACGTGTATCCATCTTATGTGCCACGTTGGCATTCATAAATAGAGAGTGTTTTTAATTTGCTCCCACTCCTCGCTAATAACTCCGTCTCCACCTTTACCCGTGATTTTTTAAGTCACAGCCGTTCTCTATTCTCGACGATCAAAGGAATTTAATCTCCTTAACAATACACGCACAAACGATTTCTTCTTCTTGACAGTGAAGAAGTTATGGGAAAGGAATCTCATCGACCTATGCGCATCAAGAAATCCGTCCAACCGATCGATTCAAATTAAGGTACGACTCAAGAAATCAAATTAGGTACGACTCAGATTAAGCTTTTTATATCTTTCTCCCAACTTTGGGTTTTTTCGCTATTAAGCCCTAGATTTCTATTTGCAATTTTTCTTTTCTTTTTTATAGCTATAGATTCTCAATTCGTTGTTATTACTTTGATTCTTTAGAAGGGAAATTAGGGTTTGCAAATTTGGTATGTTCCGCATAAAGCAAATCAACCTAATCAACCTAGATAAAGCACAAATATCTCATCATTTTTACTCATATTAGCTAAAGCTCTACTTGCATCTTTACCAGCAAACATGCAGTAAGATCCACCAGGACCATAAAAACTTTTCCCTGCTGTAACATCAAATATCCTTCCTTTTAATGCAACGTAAATTGTTTTTTTTTTTTTTTTTTTTTTTTGCTTGCATCAGAACCATCAAATTGTTTAAGCAATTGTAGTGTTAACTCCATGATTGAATCGATTCGTAGAGAGAGAGTGTTAGGGTTTTGATTTTGATTTTGCAAAGATGGAAGGTGAGATTTGAGAAATCAGGAAGAAATGAAAGGGTCCTAGGTTTTTTATTCTTATGTATCTGTTTTTTATTCTCAGCTTCACCACTAACTAGGTTTTCCTTTTCATGAACAGAGGGCTGCTAAGAAACCTGCATCGACAAACTTCAGGTTCAGGTACTACAGCATCTACACGAAAATAATTTTTTGTTTATTCTTTGTAACTTTTTTTTTTGAGTCTCCTGATTTTGTAACAATATTAACAAGTTCTTTATAGTTTAGGATCGATATCATTGATTTTATAGATAGACCAATCATAATTGCACTTCGATGCAGCATTTGTTAATATTGTTATCCTCTACCTTTGAAGTTTGATCTACATTGGCTGCTGTTTTCCGTTGATGCTATAGTGAAATGCTTTCTGAAGTTTGTTTTGATTGCTTACTCATCAACTTCACTTCTTATTTGTCAAGACCCTTTTGCTTAAACTCCTCAGCTTCTGATAACCTAGCTATTGCATTTAATTGATAAATTACAAGTAAGGCTGTAGAAGTTCAACCCCTATAGTTTGAAGGTGGTGATATGCTTTTGTTTCTCAGCTTCATGTTCATGCAGTGCTTTGTTTAGCATTGTTCCTGGTAGGGGTATTTTTGATGATAGGACCCGTAAGAACTCGATGTTCATATCTGTTGAGGTCAAATACCTAAGAAAGATTGGCAGAGATGCATTTATAACCGAACTTGGCTCTTCCATTTTTGACCAGTGAAGCTAATGAAATATTTCAGGAATCCTCAACCTTCCATGCATCGAAGCTGTTAAACCTTAACAGACCCTACGCGTTTATATTTCAGTGTTAGAAGTAAACAAATCTCTTGCGTTGTTATCCCCTTACGTTTTTCGCAAAGAAAAATACTATTTGCATATTGTCATGTGCATATAGTAAGTAGGATAGATGAATGATTAAGTACATAGTATCTTAACCTTGCACAGAATCGCGTCTGCATGAGTGTTTTTATTTGTTTCCCATGAAATTTAACTATTTACTGAATGGCACACGATTCGTGTATTATCGGCCACCTACTGATGGAGCTAAATGAGTTAGAAATGACTAAATTTTCGACCTCAAGAAAAATCACTGCTCTAGCCTACACCCATCTCCCTGTAGGCCTACCAGGCCGGTACAACATTAGCATCTAGCATTAAGGGTCAGCTTCTCTTTGGATTGTGTGATGTAAGGTTCAGGTCGATGTCTATGAGAAAAAGCAACCAATTGTGACATGGGAAACCCAATAAAATGGTGATAGCCAGTTCAAGCCTTCTATGGACCCCAGTTTGCTTTCTACTCATGTATTTTGATTGGTTGTGTGTCTCAGAATGGAATTGACAAGCTAATCAAATGGTATACTATCGTTATCGCATGAATATTCGAATGTTGAGGGGGAAACACACTCTGAAAACAGTATTTATAATCTGTGTTTCGTGTAAATGGAATATAATATGTTAAATTGTTAATACTGAATTTTGTTTTCTGTTGAATCTGTAGTCCAAGGCCTATCATACTTACCACATGATCTATGAAAGAAATTGTTGAAATTAGGAGCACACTTCTATTTTTTTTATTGAGGTCTTTAAATCATGTAGTTGCATTACATTTGAGTGGTTGCCAATTCACTGGGAAGTTAGGTGTTGCCATCATGGTTTAAGGAACTTACAATGATATAAGAGAGGTGAATGAACAAATGATGATCATGTGGAAGCAACCAATAAAAACGGTGGGTATTAGACGTGTAACATAAAAAGTTCTACTTTTGGGGTTCTGTTCTAATCAGAATTCTCACTCCCAGCAATATCATCTTAACTGCAGTGATAGTGATTCAAGTTTCATGTCTTTTTTTTTTTGTTTGTTTTGCAATTGTCATTGCATATAATGGTTTACTAAATGTACTGTCTGACTGTTAACCTTGCAGAGCGCTTCATGAGAAGGATTCAAAATCGAGAAGCCTTACTCGAATGCAATTCTTCTTCATTTTCATGGCAGCAAGCTTTGTTTACTACGCTTTACCGGAGTTGGTTTAACTTGCCATTTTAAGGTTTGGTCATACTTCCTAAACAATTATGGGATCAAACGGGTCCTGGCTGGGAATGTGGGAAGCACTTTGTTGGAGTGGGGTGATAAGAGAAGCAAACACAGGATTAGTAGGTTGTTTCCAGGCGCTTTCTGTATTTGTTCTTTATGTTAGATGTACAGCAATTGACCCTGCTGTGGAATTCTTATTGGGGGTGATGAGAGATCAGCATATGGACCACAGTCAAGGCAAAAATGAATTCCGTTGCATAAAATGATACCGTTATTCTCCCATTTCTCTTATTTTTTAGTGCTTTTCCCAATGATTGTTTCAGTTATTTATGCGTACTATTTGTTTGCAGATGTGGTAGGAGTTCTACCAGCCTAACCACTATAAAAGAGATCAAGAGAGCCAATGGCCAACTGTCCATAATGTGCAACCTGACTCTCCAGAACCTAAGGTACAAGTGCGCTAATCGATGGTCTTATAAATTCAGGACAGATAGAAAATCAAATCAACTTTGTTAATGTTGAATGTCTTTAGCTAAGATGAGTAAACATAACTAATTCAGTTGAATACTCAACCTGGACTGTTAATGTCATCTCCGAACTTATGTCGGCAATTTGGGAGCCAAGCTTAGTGCACCTCTCGGGCACCTCTGTTGTCTTTTCTCAATCTCATTGCACCTTTGTACTACCTGTTTGATCTAATGTTTGTTTACCATTTTTTTCCCAGTGGTTACAGGATATGGTGAGATTTCTATACCATTTGTTCCTTCCAATACAATAGGTATATCAACACTTTCATCCTTTCTTTTTCCTTTGTTTTTTATTTTCATAATCTTAATTAGTTGTGTTATCTAGGGTACCTGAATTTGGTGTGATCCTAATTGGTTATCGTTGTAGATTTATTGCAGAGTTTCATCTGATTGACCTTTTAAAAACCTTAAGAATTGCTACATAAATTTGTTCTGTTTATACATTCCATCTCTCAATGACCATCCTATAAGCATTTTTAGGTCTTCAATAGTAAGTTGTTCTAGAGCTAGCATCTAAGTAAAATCTACGTCATTTCATATAGTCTCTAAAAAGTGTGTTCTCTGTTTGTTCAGGTTAGTTGTTGAGTCAACATTTCTGGAATTTTAATCATTTGTGCTTTTAAATAGTTTGTTTATGCTGTGATTCTAACATTACTCAATAGTATGAATGTCCCACGTGTGTTAACATTCCATTAACCCTCACCATTGTGACATATTCTATTTTATTTTCTCTTGAATGACTTCATTGTTTTCAAGAGTATTTCATTATGCTTGGTTTCAACAGACGCACACCTTCAATGGATGCAGATGAATGATAGCGGGAATCAGCACTCTTTTGACCAAATATTTTAAATATATGACCAAGGAATTCTTTCTTTTGCAAACAATTATGATGCTGGAAGGGTTTCCCATGAGTAGTGAAGAACTATAAAGATGTTAAGAGGTTGTGTATGGTTTTATCCTTAATTTACTACTGAAATATGTGTTTGTCAATTTCTATATACGGTTTTTTCAATGTCAAGTTTGACTTAGTTAGAAGATCGTGAAATAGAATGTTTACAAATTACAATTGAATTTATGCAATTTATTTTTACTATCATGAGCTTAGTATAGGTTTACTAAGTTCAGGAATGTTGGCAGCATGTTGACGCAGGGAAAAGTACTCCATCTGCATTTTCTCATGATCTTCATGGTGTAGAGCGTGAAATGAAGTTTTTTTAGTTTTTGTTTTGATAAACCTGGGTTAAACTGTCCTTAACATTGCTGGGAGTTAAAAAATAGGTATACGAAAATAGCTACTGAAAGTATATTATTAGCTTTACTTAATGTGACATATAACTTTGTTGCTTTTTGGTTTACTGAACTTATTCTTAATAAGGGTTTGTCACGCTTGACTTAGCACAAAAGTAGGATAAAGCACACATGTCGGTTTCATTTTACGATATGAAAGATACTATGGTGTAATTAGCAGAAGGATGATGGCCTTTGAGTGATTATGGATATATCTTGAAAGTTTTTTTTCATAGAATATCTTTTAAATTGGCCGTGCTGTCTGTTTCCTTTCAGGTGTTTGCAATTTCATCTCATAACTTTCACCGCCTGACAAAAGGCTTCCTAATAAAATTCAGGTTGGGTTTTTGTGGTTCCAGTACGTATATACAAGTTGGATGAAATTACATACAACAAGTTCTGACCTTATACATCATGGATTCCTACACATTTACCTTGACTCGAGTTTCACTTGATATATACATACAAACCTCATGTAGCTAATTTCTTAATTTTCTCCCATTTAGTTTTGATTAAATTGGTGTTTATAGTAGTCTGTGAGATTTTACTCAGAATTTTCGGTGCGACTCCTTGGCCCTATTTACGCAAGTAGTTTGTTGATATGGCTCAATCGTTTATCTTTTGTAGTTCGAAAGTAGTATATATAATTGGTATCTGAATATCATTTCTCTTTTGTGGTTTGATAAAGACCAAAGGTATATAGGAGGGCAGATTTGTAGTTTGAAGGTAGCATTTCTATAGAGTTTAATAAATATGACCTGGAACTGTATCCACTCTCTAACAGTCAATTTTTTTGGCTTTCCCACTGGAGTGTTTACCCATCAGAAGTACACTATAAAAACTCCCCCAATGTATGCAGTGAGTTTGGGCAGAAATCTTCTTGATGGGGAATTGTGGGCAGTCTAATTAGTAATCACAATTGGGACCAGTTGTACTCACTTTGGGGGATTCCACTTTGTAAATGCAAGTTTGATAATTTGATACCTCAATAAGACTGTAACTTGATTTCTTGTTTAACCAGTACACTTTTTTTTATTATTCACATTTGTTTTTTTTTTCTTTCTATACTTTCTTCTTGCATCTAATCTGGGTGGCGAGCATTAGTTTCATGTGTGACTTTATGAATTTTTCTAAGCATGGTTTTATAAGAAATGACTGCATTAACAGTTGAATTTTACCATACTGTAAAATTGCAATTTTTCATTCAACATCCATACCGTAGTTTAAATAACTCAATGTATATGTCAAGTTAAGCACTTTTTACTCATATCAAGAAAAAAACTCACAAGTAAAGATTTAATTGGTATGCCATATCAGAAAGAGTTTGCTGTCCTTGGTGCCCATAATTCTTCTTAATTATTAGTTTATGTTCAGTATTGTTTATCAAATCCTCCGTCTTACTCCATATTCATCCTTATTAAGTACTTCAATTGGATTCACAAGGTTCGGACTATTATTATAATTGACTAATTTTGATTCTAACCATTTTTATATTTTTTTCAGTTTGTAATCGAATATTTAATTAGAATTTTATAATATGGTTTGGGTTTTGTTTAGCTGACATAAATTGTTAAATAACATAGAAACTGATATTGGAAATCCAAACCCTAACAGAGCGTTTGTCATGTTATTTTAACCTTAGTTGAAATTATACTTTAATAAAAATTAACTGTTGTTTTTTGTTTTTTGGGATATGATAGATGGTTTTTATGTGGTATGTCTATAATGTTTAGGACTAAAGAGAAATACATCATAACTATTTTTTTTTTTGATGCAATATTATGGTGTTATAATATTTACAAGATAGTTGGAAGCTATGAACATAGAAACTTAATGTAACTATGATGCTTTTTAGTAATTATCTTTATATGCTTAACAGTTCAGGAATTATCCCAATCGCTTTTTCTTAATATTTGACGAAAATATTATGGTTTATCTATGGTGAATAGTGATAACATGATTGGTGGTGATTTTTATTGGTTACAGGTATACGCACATCTATCGTGCGGATCTACAGTTCCCTATGTTCAAAATTAGTTCCATGTATGAGAATGTTTATGTTAAACATTCTGATCCCTTAAATTTATGGCAATCTATCATATGAATTCTTTTCATTATTTTTTTTAATGAATTATCTCTCATATGAGTCCTTTTTTATCCGACCAATATTTATGGTCCAAAATGATTTGAAAAATCTGTGGGTTGCTTCAGATTCAGAAGCAGATGGTCGGAATCAGATGAAAGTGAAACTGAGCAAAAAAAGGTAAATGAGAAAAGTATTCTGAATTTGTAATTGGAATTATTGAACTGTTTTGATTAGGCGGGAAGTTGGGGCTAATATACAAGGGCAATGAAAGATTATTAGTGGACAATTAGGTTTGCATTTGTACAAGTGGGTATGAAATCATAACCATACAGTAATTTAACAATCTCTGTACAACATCCTATTAACCTGACAATGTGGCTGTGTCGAATGTTAAAAAAATTCTATCTAGGATTCAAATTATAGGTTATTAGTATAGATGATACCATTAGCATAACCACGGTCAAATCAGGTCAAATCAGATTTATAAATCGACATTCCACAATGTAAAAAAACCTAACAAACGACCATGTGAAATAAGCCCGTGCCGACCAGGCACGGGTGATACCCTAGTAAGAGATTCTGAAGCAAAAGAAGTGGTGCCATTAACTAACTACAAGGTTCATTTAGAAGAAATTGATTGAATATCCGTCCATCCTACTCTTCTTATCCAACCCTCCCACTCTGCTATTCCCTCAAACACCATCATTTCTCCTCACATGGACTCCCTCACTGTGTTTGGGCTTTCATCTTCTCTACCAATCAACAAAACCCCTAAAATCAACAACGTTTCCACCTCTGCAACCACATTTCCCCATTCAAAACCTAAATCCTTTCAAACCCACCACCAAAATGTTTCAAACCGCAAAAATAAAACCTCCTGTTCTCTGAAAATTCCATGCACCAGCCGTATATCAAATTTCCTCCAAGACCATCTTCTAGTCTTAAGTAAAGCTTCTTCTTCATTAACGATTCAGTTATCTGTTGCTTTAGTCACCCCATTGTCTAGCTTTGCCTCTGAAACTGAATTAACCATATCTAGTTCCAGTGATAAAATAAGCCTAGAATCCGTACTAGTTTCCATTGATGATTTCAATAACAGAAACCCATTTTTTGTAGCAGGTTGTACTTTCATTTGGCTTGTTGTAATTCCTTTAGCTCAAGAATATGTTTTTAAGAAGTTTAAGTTCGTTTCTGCCGTTGATGCATTTCGTAAGCTTCGAGACGACCAAAATTCACAACTACTGGATATCAGAGATAATAAAAGCTCAAGGGTTCTTGCTTCTCCTAATTTGAAGATTTTGAGTAAGAGTGTAATTCAGATTCAGTTCATGGATGGGAAAGAGGAGGGTTTTGTGAAGAAGGTGTTGGAGAATTTTAAAGATCCTGGAAACTCTAGTTTATATGTTATTGACAAGTAAGTGAACTTCATTCTTATTATTATGCTTAAAACTTATCAAACAATGAAGCTTTTAGGCATCTACTGAATCTAATTGTTAAGTTTGCTTCCAACTCCAACTTATTAGTAGTATCTACCACGTTTAGCTTTTGCATTTCCAATCTAATGCCATGTTGAATTTTTTCATATCCAATTTGGGAAACCATTTAACAAAATGAGAACTATTTGGCAATGGGTGAAAACCATAGAATGAACCAAGATCATAATGTTCAACGAGTGTTTGTGATGAGAGTTTCACTTCATAAATATTTCCCTTTTGCTGTGTAAGGTAGCTTTGATGGTAAATCACTACAAGTAGCGGAGTTGTTGGTTAAGAAGGGCTTCAAAGAAGCTTATGCAATCAAGGGTGGAATCAGGGGCAAGGATGGTTGGCAGGTTGGTTTTTTGTTTTCACACTCTGACAAAATCTCCATCTCAAATTGGGTTTTGTTTTTATTAATGTCTGCTACTATTCAATCTATGCTATAACAATGTACTTGTGTAACATAAAGTGAGCTTTCAAATTGGTGCAACATTTTGTCCATTTTTTTCAGACTGAAATCAAAACACTAGTACATGAGACAGGAGTGAACAATTACAAACTCTAGTCATTAGTCATGGTAATAGAAAGACACTTGAAAACTACTAATTGCATACATTGTTTTTGGTTCCATGCAGGAAATACAAGAAACCCTACTGCCACCATCTGTACATGTTTTTGCCAAAACAGATAATAGGAAGACAAAGGAACAACCTGAGACGAAGGATGCAGAAGTAAACAGGAAGACTTCCAGCAATGACAGTAGTCCCTCTGTTACAAGTGTATCTTCCAACAAAACTGAAACCGTGGAGGAAAATGGATCAACAAAATCAATTCAACCTACTTCACAAGCAAATTTTAAACAGCAGAAAATGTTGTCACCATACCCCAACGTACGATCTTGATTTCATTCTAATTTTATTGCTCTTGCCAGCCGTAATTCCTTTATCTGGCATCTCATAGTTGTAGCTTAACAACCCATTGTTGTCCCAGAGCATACTGACCTAGTTCTATCTGAGACAAGTGTCGGAAGTCTACCAATATACTATGACAATGTTTAAGTAAAGTCTATCACTAATATACCATGACAATGTTTAATTAGGTTTAGGATATAAACCGGCTAATTGAGCTTTATTCATGAACTTCGCAAATTCTCATCAACTCATATATATTGCTAATTGATTTCATTTTGTTTCAGTATCCAGATTTGAAGCCACCTTCTTCCCCAACTCCATCCAACCCTGTGAGTTTAAGCAATATGAATAACGGAGGAACCTCACCCATCTGAGAACGGATATGATTTCTTTTCTTTCTACCTATCGTATCTGTCTGCTGTAAATTAGCTTTCACATTTAGTAATTTCGAATTGATCACAGTGATGTTAAAGAAGAGCATTTTTCAGTGAAGAGAGTATATCAGTATGATGTTAGCGGAAAGCATTTTTTAGTGAAGAGAGTATATTAGTATGTTAATTTATAGTATAATCGAAAGATTGACACCTATTTGAAAAAAATGAGTTAGATCAGAAGATTTTGACTCCAATTTGGTAGAAAACTTTTTACAACATTTTCAGGACCTTTTGTTTTAAACTCTTCTTTTCATTATTACATTAATATCTTTTAAACTACGTATGTTAAATATTTAATTTTATTATTTTTTTGGAATTTTTAAGAATATGTTCCAAATTATATTCCTCAGTTAGAGATATGTCTTTTAACGGAAAAAATTAAGGAATATGTCATAACCATCCATTTTAACCGTTAAATGATGAAAAATGCACATGTGTGAGACCGCACGTGTCAAATTCGGATAATAATACCCTTATTTTTAAATTTTAATTCCCATAAGTCCTAAATTTATAGATTGTCGACGGGTGTCATCTATGATTCGACGGCCAAACAATTTAAATTTTTTGAAAATATAAAAAACCCTAATTCTAAAAATGACTTTATTACCCCTTAGTTTTAAAAAATGACAAAAAAAAATTTGACTGTTTTGTTGACCTTATTGTCTGAATTTGAACCTGTTTGAAGTCTGAAATTGAACCTGTTGGAAGTCTGAATTGCAAGTAATCACATTTTAAAACAAACTAAGTAAAACAAACTAAGTACTAATATTGTCTGAAATTGAAAGTTAAACAAAGAAAATCCCCACAAACACAACCATCCGTACACAAAATACACTCCACTCATTCAGTTCATATACAAAATACATAAAATACACTCCATTCATTCAGTTCACGACACATAACCTCAAACCCAACTTTTCGGTTCATACACAAAATCACATTTTTGTTATTTTGGATCGCAGCTCCTCTACAGAGTGCCCACTTTCACTTTCCAGTTCATCTTGTAGTTCAGTTCGAGCACCTTCATACTCCTCCTATAAAACATAAGGAAGTTTATGAACCAATGTTACTTGGATATTAAGAAAGAAGGCACGGATGGAAAAATGAAAACTATATGCATTAACATCAATGAGATTTGCAAGCACAGAATATTGGCCACTTGCCTTCTCTTACTCTGGAGTATACATATGTTTACCCTTCCTTTCCCACCTTAAATATGCTTGAACCTGGACAAGATCTTCAGGAACTGAACTATTTGTACTTCTTTGGCCCTCTGTGCCAACTGGACATGGAAGTTGTCCCCATTGCATTTGAACCTACCAATATCACACAAATAAAAATGGAGCTCATATTTTCTGATAATTGTATATTAATGAAAATCAAAACCAACTCATACCAACCATTTTTTTGTGATTCTTCAACTAGTCGGCCACATTCAGCTCTAAAGGCAAGCATGCCATTTTACAAAATTTCTAAGTCTTCCTCAAGCAAAAAATTACCTCTTCGTTGTAGGTGATCTTATCTTCCATAACACTTTCAGAAAGAAAACACTCCATGTGGAGTGTAATTTGGGTAATCCGACTGCAAAAACAAAATTACTATTAGAGATCCTGTTGAAACTACTGGCAATATAATTAAACAGATTTGAATTTTTTAAAAACAGTTGTCATTGAGGACTTGAGGCCTGCTAACTTCACTCTCAATCATTGATCCCATAAATGTCAATATGGCATAGCAATTCCCATCAACTGAATTACTTCAACAGAATAATGTTGGATAGAGCTTTATATTGTTGGAAGGTGGAAACCACGCAATATCCAACCAGCTGAATTAGTCCTAAAGAACAAAAGCAAGAAGTTTACCTTGAGAATTACAGTTAACTCGTTCCATTGGCATCGTTCTTCTTCAGTCCCATGTTTTATGCTTCCCAAAAAGCTTACCTTTACATCACGAACCTATTGTAGGAAGAATAATAGCAATGTGAGTTCATAAAACTCAGGTATATATCTGTTTCACTTACTACATTTAAATAAATGAGGTGTCTTCCAGAAAACATTACGTATGAGGTTTTAGGATTCTAGTGAAAGCAAGAAATGAAGGAGGTCATTCTACAGAGTGGTAAGGAGAAGTTCAAAATTTTCTTCTAGAAACAGAAACAAATATATCTCAGCAAATACTGCAAAGCAACACAGGGTCTTCTGTAAGATAGAAATTTAAGTACATCAAGCATGCAGTCTACAGATTTCAACCTGAGGGATCAACCATTGGGGTAACCGATACTTTCAAATTTATCTTATGGTTTTTACACCCTAAAATCCCCAAATCAGCAAACCCTAATTTCAATTTCAAACGAACCCTAAAAAAAAGTAGCATGTAAACGCAAATTAAACACAAAAGATGTTAGATACAGAGATAAAAAGAAAGGGGTTTGATGTTAATACCTGTTTCCAGTACCCATTGATGTTGATTTCTTCATTCTCTCTCTAACAGTTGCGATTGCGATTTCTTCGTGTTGATTTCCAGTCACACCATCATCTCTGTCTCTGTCTCTCGATCTCTCCATTTCAGTGTGTCTCTCGATCAAACCTTTTCTCTCTATCTCTCGATCTCTCTCCATTTCTCTTCAGTTTCCTCTCTGCCTGTCTCTCGATGTTGGCTGTGCTTTTTTTCTTACGTGTTTTCTCTTTTTTAAGAAGACGCCAAGTTAACAAACGTGCCATCTACATGTGTCATGAAGTTGTAATCTCATAACACGTGTCCACCACCTTCTAATCGGACCGTAGGATCTAGCTAAGGGTAGAAATGGAAATGGAAAGTTGAATACACATGTAAACCCACACATGCAAAAATTCTCCATTTAATGGTCCATTTGGATGGTTGGGATATATTCCTTAATTTTTTCCGTTAGTGGACATATCGTCAAATGTAGGATATAATATCAGGACATATTCCCAATTTTCCCTATTTTTTTTAATATCTTTTAAACTATATCAAGTTTGTTAAGTAATTAATTTTATTATTTTCCTTCCTATTCAGAGAAATTTGGTTTAGGTATGGAGATATTAGAAGAAAAACGAGATTACAATAGTTGCAAAAAGTAGTTGCATTTTTACCTCCCATATCACCATATAGGACTCCCTTCGATCGTCCAATTATTTTACCGAACTATGTCCTTTGGAAAGTTGAATGCCATTTATAGTTCAAACATATTCTATCCTCAACTGATCATGTCAGAAATTGATCGAAAATACGGAGGATAAGTTGGCTGTAATGCAGTTTGTTTTTCTCCGTCAACACAAGAATAAGTGATAACTATGAAAGCATGGGGAAAACAGGGGACACCTGAATTGAATATCAAAATTGTTCAAGGAACAGATATCTCGATTGTAGTGATCAAAGGTCAAAGAGTAAAATGATAATATGGTTCAAGTTATTAGCTTATTGAATCAGGCTATCAGCAGAAGTACTAACATTCTAAATTGTGGTTTAATGTAAGTAGTGCTAGCTGCATCCGCATCAATCACCAGACTTGGGTAACAAACATGAATTGTACATATCTAGCAGGTAGACTACTTCTATCACCGTTCTTGTACGCAAATTGAGAATCAAATGTGGTAGCACATACATTATGTAAACTGTACACGGGTTCAGAAACCTCCACGCTTCAGATTTAAGAACTGATCCATCTTGTACTAGGTATTCTTTTTAATAAAAGTTTTTGTTTTCATGTCCAAAAATAAAAAGAAAAAGAAAAAGAAAAAAGATCAGTAGGGCCTTGCTGAACAACAAATTACCTTATGTGGGCAGAAAACAAAAAACAAGCCAACGTAGACACTTAACAGTTAACACTACAAATAAAACTTGTCCTGAAATCCACCTGCCCGGGATAGTCCTCCTCACACACGTCCGTGATTGCCATTTAGAGCTTCTTGCTTTTGTGATACTCAAATTAAATCAGATACTAACGAGGTGCTGATGCCAATTTCTTGAGGTGCTGAAAGGTACGAAGCTTGATCCACTGACGATCATATGGCAGGTAAGCTTGAATAGACTGTTCATAGCTGCAATACAAAATGGAGTACAGATTGTTATAATTTCTTGCCTTGCAAAGAACAAGTGATCCAAATATCCTGGTAAATAAAATAGAAATACACGTTCAGCTGAAAAAATAACATTTCTATTTGTGGTTCTAATTTCCGTACTCTCTCTTTATGGTAAGTGAAGCAATAAAAAATTAAATCAGCCGGAAGTGTCATCAAATAACCAATCATTCTTGTGGGGCTTGTTCATCGATGTCAAGAGTGAAGTGACAAGGTTAAAATCCCACAGGACAGGAAATGCACAAATGGTGCATGAATGTCGAATATGACAAACCCACCAACATATTCTCAAAACTCAAGAATCTGACAGATGAATGCATCCTTTAAGGTTAGCATCATCGCTATTTGGAACCACATATTTGCTCCTCCATTGTCAAATAAATTCCAATTCTGTAAGATGGGATGAGTAAAACTCTTCCACATTAGGTCATACTTAGTACATCAGATCTGATGAAGGAGTACAGCCCCAAATGATACGTGCAACATGCATACACCTCTAATGAGGGTACCCTGAATTCCTGTTTAATATACTAACCCTACAGTAAATGAAGGGAGAAGAATGAATTAAATTAGACGACAATTCAAACTCACACTAAGGCACTCATATCGCCAAGGCCATCAATGTAATTATAGAGATCCGCAATGTCATACGTGATGTTTCTGTTCATAGGGTCGAGCTCTCTAAGCTTCCTTTCATAAAGTCCACAAATACCTTTTAAAACAAAATATCGTCAGAAATTTTGATAAAAATTAGACAAAAAAATCGAAAGAAAGAACTCAATGATTCTATCAAATCAAAATACACCGTACACAACAAAAATCTTCAAAAATCAAAAATCCACCACATACAGCAAAAAACTTCATGAAATTAAAAAGGAAATGAAAAAAAAAGATCACCTCATCCTTAACCATGTGATTTGCAAAAAACTTCATGAGGTGATCTTTTTTTTTAGAAATGGACTACGACACCAGAGTATTGATAAGTATTTAACTCTTATTATGGTGTAAAGCAAACCAATTGCAAATCACATGGTTGCTTCCAACAATCAAGAATAACTTCATAGTTGAAGACGGTAAATGCATAAGGGACACTACCAGCCAAAGGACAAAGGTATCTTTGGTGCTACACTGGTGTATTCAAAGTGGAAAAGCTAAAAGGTAATACATTTGGAATTGATGCATGACTCTGAAGATAACTATGCTATAGCCTATAGAGCTATAAATAAGTACAGGCAGAGGATTCAATGCTATCCTGTATTTTTCCAGATACTCCAATCCTGCATAACTCCAAACATAACTGTGCTACAGAGCTAATAATAATACAAGTAGAGGATTCTATTGAATGTGATCCTGTATTTTTCCATCTGCTTCAATCCTGCGGGATTATATAAATGTTGCTAGTTGCTTTTCTTTTTCAGCTCTGTGCTTTCCTTTCACAATTCACATTATATTATATTTTCTTTGTTCACATGTCTAAACCATCGACTTTATTTCTTTTATGATGTCCTTTATACTTATTAACCCAAGACTATCATATCCAATTCTAAGACTGCATACAATAAAGACAATGTAAGAGGTTAACCAACGGAAAAGGATAATAATATAATGATGGACGTAAGGATTAAGGATCAGAACATATTCTTAAAGATGTACAACTATCTGTGCAATTCAGTAATAACCATTTTTTGGCAAATTTCTATCTCTGTGTATCCCAGCAAATATGTAAAATATGTTGAGTCTAATTCCACAAAATTATACTAAGAACATAATAATACAAGGAAACAAATAAGATACAGGTAACTGCAGCCTTTGTCAGCACACGTATTAGTCATGTACAAGTCAAATAAATTTGAACCACTTTATAAAGTCACATGGTATTCTGGATATCTGCAGTGTAATTTGGTAAAAAAAGAAAAGAAGAGGAGGTTTGTCCACAGTTCTGTAAAGTTAGAATGAAATGATTTGAGGGAGTGTGAATAATCTATTCACCCTTAAACATCTAACCCTTCATGGCACTGCTTAAACTAGTACCTTTGTTACCATTGCTTTTTATTGGGCTCAAAATCTTTCGATGGGTTGATATTCAATATATCAAATTACAGCAATTGCATTTACTGGGAAATAGAAAACAATAACCATACCATCTACGGCTTGACTTATAGATTCGTAATCCATAAAAGTTCTTGTTGCTCTGTTCTGAGATGCTTGCATCAGTATAATGGTGTGTTTATTATTATTAGCCTGCAGATATGAACACAGTTAATTACTCTTGGACCCCCAAATAAATGATTTCCGTAGGTTGGGCAATACTATTAACTTATTACATCAAAGGCAGGAGAGACTTAATTTTGTGAAACTGGCTGGTTGATAAACAAACGACACAGTGGTGACTACTAAGTTCACGTTGCTATGTAGATAGATTGCACACATATTAAGATCAAAAGATTCATCAAAAACATAAATAGAGTATAACATTCACATTGTAATTGTCTGTTTCACACAAATCAACCAAAAGAATAAGATAGCTTGAATATAATGCCGTGTATATCCTCAAGACAATTGAAGATGTAATGTCAGATGTTCCCTGTGTTTTAAAGAATGTTCCATTTGCCTCACCAGAGGATACCACCTTATCTACTGTCAAGTCAATGAAATATGTCTTACGTGGCTGATGAGACCAATTAGCCATTCTTTATTGACATCAACAAGTTGAGTAAAATGTAGCTTAGTCTAAAGTCACAGCCTAAACTCCAAATTAAAAACAACATCATATATATTTACTAATATAAGCAAATAACACTGATCGGATTCACATTGAACATGGTTACACAAATACACCATGATCCTAATTTTCGTATAATTTTTCTCTCTCACTTAACATTTTAAGGGAAAAATATTTCTTCACTATAGACACTACTGAACTGCTACAGTAAGAAATTAACATTCTGAAGTTGTCGAAATCAAACAAAATATAAAGAAACCTATTAACAATATCTTGAATTTAGTTATCGTTCGAAAATCAAAGGCGAGATAAAAATAAATAAAATAATCCATTGTTATACCCTAACATGAGGCTCGAGTCACAATAATACTTTACAAAACCCTAATTTTCAAACAAAAACGGGTTTTAGTAGGTTAAACTAAAATTAAACAGAGGGAGAGATTACCATGCAAGAGGATTGATTGATGTTGTTGTAGAGTTTGTTTAGACGAGAAAGATATTATTCAACACAAAAAATGGGATTTTCTCTCTCGCTCGCCCCAATAATTGTAGAAAGGAAAAGGATAGACCAAAGGGGGTAGGGGTGTTCTAGATGGATGCCAGAAGGAGAGCCAAAATTAATCAAGAGAGACTTTAGTTCGGTCGTAAGAGCATCTCCTGGGGGTCAACATAATGTGGAGGTCTTGTGAACATTTTATTTTATTTTATTTTTTATATTGAAAGAGGAAAAAATCCCAGTAACTTCTAACTAGAAGTTTTGAGGATTCTACGTGCATGTTAATACGTTGTTTCCATGTACGTTGATACGTTGTTTCCTAATCGGAAATGATTGATCAATCTAATCAGATATTTATTTGTACATTTATCTGTACTGATGGACTTGTTATAGAAAATAAAAATATTTACAACTAAAATATTATGATGTCTGCTTGTAAAATTAAATGTAATAGTTGTAAAACTAAAGAATTTCTTGTTTGTATACCTAAAAAGAGTGTTATTTTTGAATCTCTGAGTTTTTATATCAACATATATTTCAACCATAAACAGCAAAACCGGTTCAGAGTCGTTTCGGAACTCCACATTATGTCCACTTAGGTTGTTTTCTATTGAAAAGCGGCTTGTGCTCTATTTAGTTCAAGCAGTTCCCTGGTTCTCCATCCTGAGGATTCCCCTCTTGCCTCCTTATAACTTTTTGTATCATCTATTATAGTTAGGCCTATAGCTGAGTCACAAGCATTAAAAAACATGGAAGTAACTATGTTTATTCCGTAACTCATAAAACCATGAAGAAGCCACATATCCAGTTTATTGATGTATAGGGTTTGGTCCTGAAGTGGGTCGTAAGAAAGGATTTGGTTTAGATTGTAATTCAGGTTGTTGACATTCAGAAACTCATTAATGTATTTCACAATATTTTGGGTTGTAACCCAACTGTTTTGATCTTTTTTGACCATGGATTGTTGCAACTTGCTTTCCATATGTACCATATTATGATACTGCACAACTCCGACTTTTCATTTATATACCACCTTTCCAGTTTGTGGTAGGCCAGTTCTTAATCCAGTCCTTACAGGTAGTGGTGTTATCTCTGACATATATAGTTCATGTTGAGATTTAAATGGTTACAAACTTGAACATAAAAGTTACATCTAAGAAGAGATGTGTATGTGTTTTGTTGTGCTCATTACACAGACTGCAGGTCTTGATAATGTAAGATATAATTTTTGAAACTCTCATACTAGTGGGAAGGATATTGTTAGCAGGTTTCAAATAAACAACTTGATTGCAGTGGGAACTTTTAGTTTTCATATGTAGGTCCATTCTTTGTTTTTTGGTTAATTATTATTCAAATTTCTATTAAGGAAGTAACCGTGAATTACCATTTTCTAGTTAAGTTCCAAATTGCTCTATCATCCTTACAATAAGTAGGAATTGGTATATGACGAATTTTAGAGATCGTTTCATTGTCGAAACAAGTCTGAAGTATTTGAAAATCCCAAGTGTTATTTTGTTTTATCAGGTCCTTGACAATGTTAATGTTGTTTGTTTCCTGGCTAGGTGTCAGGATTGGTGGTTTTTCCCGGTATCTAGAAGTCAGTCTAGATGTTGATTTTATTTCCTCTACCAAGTTCCCAAAAATAATTATTTTGAATTTCGTTTATGTCACTCCTAATCACTTTCCAGGCCCAACTATCATTTTGTTTAAGTTTAGTATTTATATGCATATCATCCTTTATTTGGGAAATAATTAGTCTTTAAAATGGTGGCCCAAAGAGAGTTTGGTTTTTCTGTAAGTCTCCATCCCAATCTGGCTATCATAGATGAATTGAAGTGATGAATATTCGGAAACTCATTCCCCCGTTTTCTAAAGGCTTGCGTATTGAGCTCCAGGCCTTCAAGTGTATAACTTTTGGGATTTTTTTTTAAATCCTTTCCCCACCAGAAATATCTCTGGATTTTATTTAAATCACTACATGTTTTTATTAGGTAATATAAAACAGTTCATTTGGAAAACGCTCATGGAATTAGTGACATGTTTTATTAGAGTGGTTTTACCACCATTAATTAGTTTTTTCATTTTCCAACTCAACAATCTATTTTTCATGTTTTCACAATTGGTTGTAAACTTTTTATTTTTGATGTTTTTGTAAATAAGGGGGAACCTAGGTACTTATCCTCTAGGGGTTATGGTTGAACATTAAGGATATTTTGAGTTTGAGAAGTAATGATGGGGTCAATTATGGAGCTAAAAAAATTCCTGACTTGGAAAGGTTGATAAATTGGCCGGATTTCTCTCCTAAATCATAAATTAGTTTAAGCAAATTCCTACTATCATGAGTTGTATCCTAACAGGAAATAAGGCAATCATCGAAAAATAAGAGAATACTGACCAGGGGAGATAAACGGAAAATTTTATGACCATGAATAAGGTTCAGATTCTCAGTTTGAGTGATATATCTGGACAAAGTTTCCAGAGAAATTAGGAAAATATAGGGGGACAAAGGATCCTCATGTCTAAGGCCTCTTGATGTTTAAAGAAACCACAAGGAAACCCATTCAACAAGATATCTAAATTGGTTGTAGGGATATATTAGAGAATGATTTGATACCATTTTTCAGAGAAACCCATCTTCCCCATTATTTTATTTTTTTGGGGAAAGTACATTCGACTCTCTCAAAAGCTTTAGACATGTCAATTTTTAGATCCATGAGATTGTTTTTTTCCTCTCATGTTATGAATCAGCTCATGGAAAACAGTTATATTATCGAATATGTGCCTTCCAGGAATGAAGACACATTGATAAGGGGAAATAGTCTGATCTAGGAGAGGTTTCATCCTGTTTGATTTTATAAGAAGTGTTGCAAAGCCCTATAGGTCTGAATTCATAAGGAGTTATGAGAATTTTTGTTTTGGGTATAAGAGAGATAAAGGTTGAGTTTATCTCTTTGAGGATGTGACATGTTTTAAATTTTGTATCATGTTTATGAGATCTTCACTAATTGTTTCCCAATTCTTTTTAAAAAAAAAATAAAAAAATAGGAGGGAAACCCTCTGGTCCTGGGCTTTTATTAGATTTCATGGAGAATAGGGTATTTTTTATTTCCTCATAGGTTGGGATTATTTCAAGGGCAAGATTATCTTTGTCTAATATGTTAGTGGGGACTAAGTTTAGCATACTTTCATCAAATTTTGGATTCATAATAATGGATTTTAAAAAAAATGATTTGTGAGACAGTCAATTATTTATCTTTTTGAGGTTGACCATATATCATTACTATGTTATATGGTATCAATTATGTTTCTTTTAAATCTTGTCTAGTTGTATCTTATCTCCTAAAGCTAAATATTATTTTTTATTTTTAATTTTCCAGAAATCTTTTTTAATATGGTACCATTTTATAAGGTCAGGGGTAAGGCTAGTCATTTCTCTGGATTTCGTAAGAGAGGGTAAGTTTGTGGCATGGTTTAGTTTCTTTTTTATATTGTTTATGTTACTGTTTATGTTACCAAAGGTTTCTCTGTTCCAAATTTTAAGAGCGTGTATCAAATTAAGCATTTTTTGTGTAAAACAGAAGGAAACAACGCCCACTATTGGTATTTTCCAGGCATGGTCAATTATGGTTTTGCATTGTGGGTGTTTCATCAAAAGATCAAAGTATTTGAAAGGTTAAGCACCATCGTTCCATGGTGTGAAGGTGTTAGGCAAATAAGAACGTGGTTTGAGGTTAAGGGTGGCATGTGAGAAATGGTACTAGATGGGAAGACTTTTAGCCATTCATTGTTTCCAAAGGATTTGTCTATTCTCTGTTCAGCAAAGTCAATTCCAGCTTTTCTATTGTTCCAGGTGAAGGGGTAACCCTTGAAGACCTAAGTTATCAAGCAAATCTATAAAGGTATCAACTTCAGTTTCGTTAACAGGGAAGCTAATTTATTTTTCGTAGTCATGAAGAACTATATTACAATCCCCTATGACAACCCACGGGTTATTTTTTGTTCTATCCATATTTCTTATCATTTCCCATGACTCATATTTACTTTCTCTGCAGGGGATACCATAAAGGCAAGAAAAAGTCCAATTTTTATTTATAGTATGGTCGAAGATTCTAGAATTTATTTGGTTATGTTTATAATAAATGATTGTAAGATTAACATTTTGTTACAAGAGAGGATTAAGCCACCTACAGTGCCTCTAGGAGGAATAATCCAGAATTTATGAATGTTGATTTTACTAAGATTTTTTTCGACATTATGAGTTTGTTGTTTGATTTCAAAAATAAATAATATGTCAGGATTCTCAAGATTTAGCATATCATTAAGATAATTTTGGTTTCAGACTTGTTTGGTTCCCCAATTCCTAGCAGTTCCAGACAATGGCTTTAGTGAACTGCCAAAAGTAGGACACAAATGGATAAGTAAAATTTTCTAAGTTAAGAGATGAATGGGGATATTATATCAAGATAATAATATGATGGTAAGAAAAAATTCCTAGATAGATATTCCAACAGATGTGTGTGAAGTAAATTGAAGGCATATGTGATCCCGATTTGTTTTTAATTTCTATGTTGTAGACCAAACCATGATAATGTAAACGATTTATGTTAATATTATTGGCTATAAGTGTTGTAAAGTTTAGGGATACCTCTTTTGATGGAATTGGAATTGTATCAATAGTGATTAGATTCCTACTATCAACATTAGATGTTTCTGGATTAGAGGAATTGATATGATTGTATTCTTTTCCCTTCCAAACTTAGATATTACCTTGCTTGTGGTTTGATTGGGAGAAGCTTTCTCCATATTTTGGATTGTCTCAGTTATTGCATAATTTTTACTTATTTTGCCATTATCTACCTCACTGCCAATTCCTCTTTTATTCGAGATATTTCCTTCTTCAACTTTGTTTTCTGCCTCTTATTTGTTTTCTTCATCAGGTCTTGTTATTTTTCATTATTGCTTCTTCTTGTCCAGTGTCCTGGTGATGTGTGTCGCAGCACGTCAAAATTATTTAATACTCTCTCACTACTTAAGATTTATATGAAGTACGAGGTAACAAAGGATTGTTCCCACAGGGAGGTCTTGGTTGTTATATATATAGTTTCGAAATCTTATGTAAAAGGGGTGATTTTTCAAATTTTAATGGACTAAACTAACTAAAAATAAACAAGGAAATAAAGCAAGATAATCAATAGGTGAGAATATTGGTTAAGGTTTCATCTTCAATTTTAAACACATATTTGAATGAATAACTAGAATTCAAATTTAATCAAATAATGTACTTGTAAAATCCGACTACATCTTTAACCAATAAGAAAAGTTAGTTATACATAGTTTTACTAAAAACTATGAAAAAATATTAAAGAATAACAATTAAATCAAAACTAATATGTGGGAAAGATAATCCCATGCTCCAGTGCAATCCTTAGCTTGTCGCGTTTAAGCTACAACCTCATCCGTCTTCTTTTTCTCTGCCTCCAAAGTTCTATTCTCTGCCTCTGTATCTCTGTATGAAGTTATATATTTTAAGTGAAACTCATGGCTCCTATTTATAGAAGTCTAGGTACCACCTATTTTAGAGTTTTAAACTAATTAGGTAATACACCTCAACACACCACCTACCACTTTAACTCTCGTACAAGCTCCGATTCTTTCCTTGATTACCTCACGCGCTAAAACTGGATCCACCCTTACCTAAATTTTCCCCGTTAAAATTCATTTCATCGTATCTAATTGAAACTCAAACTCTATCCTTCATGACTTCTATCTCGCACTCGAAAAGACTCTCTCATTAGCTATTATACTCGAGCAGCAGACAACAACTCCAACAAAATCAATTCTTACCCAGTATTGTCGTGGTAGAACTCTGACATCTTTTAACCAACATCAAACCACCTTTTTCCATTATTCCAGGCTCAATAAAACTCATCACAACTCAGCTCCATAGTTACTGCAGCTTCCATCATGCCCCAACAGAGAACCACCAGTCAAGAGCTCCATTAACAAATAACAATTGAAACCACATATCTACACGAATTTTCTTCTCGAGTTCCATCACCATCACAGACCATTAAGACAGCAAGACTCGACCACTCATAGCTCCATCACTACCGTGAAAACCAACATCTACTGTGATTACTAAAAATCTAGTAACATAATTGTGATCACTAAAAATCTAGTAACACAACCAAATGTATTTATTATTTAAAGATATTAAAGATAAGTTTTGTGATTGAAATGATTACATATGATGAACAAATTAAACAAAGTATGATATTTGTTCTTACCTAATTCAATTCTCTTAATCCTTATTAATTTTCCAATGTTTTTCCCCGACCCCTTTCTCTGTATTTGAGTTTGGTATTTATAGGAAATTTCATGGGTCCCCCCTAAACTCTCTCTTTCCAGCTATTTGATCTTATTTATATCCTAGTATGAGGCTTGTCCAGTATGTTTTTTGTATATCCCGCAGGGTATGATGTGAGCCTTTCTTGTCTTATTTGATTTTATGCTGGGTAGATCGCATCCTTGTTGCGGTTTTGCTTCTTGTTTTATCCAATTAAATTATTCCACATGAGCCTTTTCATGAATATGGTACGGTCATATAGAATTCTGGACCGTACAATCTTTTCCATGCTATTGCATGTTCGACACGTGGCTTCTGAGATCGATGTGTCATGCTTTGACTCTTGTGTCATGCTTTGAATCTTTTGTCTCGCAACTTGCATGATTGAGACGTGTTTGTCATGCGGTAAGTGTGTCAGTTTTGTTCCGTTGATCTTCATTGGAATATGAAATCATCTATTGAGTCTTGATTTGGTACATCTCATTTCATCAGAATATGATGCTCCTATGTTGGAATTTTGACACGTTTACAATGGAGATTTGGTATTCATAGCCACCACCATTAACTCTCTTCTCGCCTTCTCAGTTTCACCCTAGTATTCAAAATCAAACCCATATTTCCAATAAAAACCACGAAACTCACTGCCATTTCTCGAGCATCAACATCACCATCACTATCGTAAACCATCAACAATGGTTGCGAGTATACCTAACTTGTTTTTAGGTTTTAACTCTTCAAAAATTAATTTTGGCTCTAACCCATGCCTTATAACAGCCTCTATAACTCCACTGATCCATATCATCTCAAAATCAATCATCAACAACCACCTTAAAACAATCGAAGATCGATCTTTTCTTGTTTGAAGTAATGATGAAGAAGATGGCAGCCCTTATCCAAAATGTTGGAGTCATTAACATAAGTTAAATATTAGGAAACCCTTAGTAACAATATAGGCGCCTATAGTAGTTCTCTTTAAACATGTCTTCCCGTAGCGTACGATGGAGAGCCAATAGTAGTTGCCCTTAAAATAAACATTTTGCCCTTATTTATCGTTTTGCTTATAACTTCTTCGTACGACCTCATATAACCTCATTCTTTCACCCTTGGCTTCGTAGTTCAATTTTCTACAATATGGTGAGAAGAAATCCTGGAGTTGACTGAGTTCGACTGGGTCTTTGGAAATTCCTCCCTTGTAATGCTCCATTCCTACTTCTTTTGGAGATGTAACCTAACAAAAAACATAAACTACAAAAGTAATAATAATACAAAGTAATTCACACAAAAGCTAGCAAACAAGTGCAAGAAAATGATACTTAAAATATGTAAATTATGCACTTATCTAATTCCCTCACACTTGCCTTTTGCTAGTCCTCGAGCAAACTACAAATTTAAACTAACCAAAAATACAACAATTATGTTTCTTTGAAAGTACGATCACACTTAGCATGTGTAACAAACCTTTAAACTCCTAGGTGTCCCTAATGGATGAGTAATATCCTCGTGAGGGTTTACTTAAGATTTACCCACAAAACCTAATCCAACTTTTAAATATTCCAAAGCACATGCATCCAAAGAGCTAAGAGCAACTGCAGCGGGCGACTATACCAAAGAGTAAAGATTAAATTTATTCTTTGGTCGCCCAAAATCAACCGCAACGGACGAGTATATATAGGAATGAGGCGAGTAAAACCACTGTTCCAGAGAAAATTTTCTCCAAATCTTATATATACTGGCACGCTCTTCTAATTGGGCGTTAACAAAAGACGTTTCCTTATGAAAGCGTTTTGAAACACGAACGCAGTGGCTGAGAAGCGTTTGATGAGACGCTCACAAAAGAATGCGTATGAAGTAATGCTTCACTAGGAGAACGCTGGCAGAAGAAACGCAAGCCAAATAAGCGTCTGTTAAAACGTTCTACTAAAATAACGTCCGTATATCATACGTTCTTTTAAAAATACGTCGGATAACAGGCGCTCTCTTAGGAGAGCTCTGGAGCACCAGTCTTATTAACGCTCACACTGGTGGACGTGCTTCATTACGCGCTTCTTTAGGTGAACGTGAAACTCACCTCACGCTTCTGTTGGTGGACCTTTCAATACTAAGCGCTATTATAGAGGGGCTTCTGGCATTCAGGCGTCTTTTAGGCACAGTGTATATCACTAAACGTCCACTAGTGTGGACGCTTAAACATACGTTTGATTAAGGAAGAGTATGAGTATGCAACGTTCATTTATTAGTACGTTTGGTTCCAGAATATGAAACGCTCACCAAAATGTGCGCCCAGCAACATACGTCCCACTAAAGAAACGTCCGTGTCACCTAACGTTCATCTACAATAATGCTTTATAACAGACGTCTAATTAAAAGGACGTGCGATCATATTCACTCACAAAAATGTTATGTTTAAAATGAAAAATGACCAAATTTTTTTACTCTTTGGTATTTAGGATAGTCCAACCGTTGCAGTTGCCCTAAGAGGACATAAAGTTTCTGCACACTAATAATAAGAAGTTAGATGTATTAAAGAACATTATTCCCATGCTTACCTCTTGATTTAGGAGAAAACCGCCGTATGAAAGAATTTAGGTTCGAGAACGATCAAATGTCTCAACTTCTGCCTCACCAATAGGGTTTTATGATATTGCACTTAAAAGACGCACTTTATGGTTCTCATGAGTGCAAGAAGGAATGAAGATAGAAATCCTGCACATGTTTGAATGGTGACAAAGGAAAACCTTTCGAATTTTATCTGAATATCCCATAAAAACGTAAAGAACCTTTTTTCCAATGATCTCTTAAAAAGGAAATCAATCATTATGCAATGATGAGATTGCTTACTTACCATCTCACCCGATCTACAATCAACACCACTCTCACAAAAAATAAAAACATCTTTGGCCTTCTTTGTCTTCAGCTTCAACTATTGATGATAAATTTCTGAACTTTGAATTTTTTTTGACAATTTCTAACAATTTTCCTCAAATTCTTGTTGCTTGAAACTTCTCTACAGATTTCTTATCTACCATGGCCTTATTGAATAAATACAAAAAGAAATATACACTAAAGCAATATAATTACTATACTTTTTTTTCTGATTTTTTTTTCTTTGAATTTTTCTTAGCTACAAAAAATAATGAAACTAAAATTAACATGACAATGGGGAAAGAACTTAAGCACATGATTATTCACAACTTGTATTGCCTTGGTATCATATAAACTTCAAAAACTTACATCTTTTGTTTTTTTCGCTCATGTACTTAGTATTTAACTAGGATATAGAATTCCACTCATTGTATTGTTACTTCACTTTCAATCTAAATTTTGCTCTTGTAGTATTGCTTGTAAACCTTGAACGTCTTCAACTTTCTTCAAATTTGGTGATGTTCCACTTGTTGATGATGATGATGTTTCTATGGACCTGTTGTTGTTGAGGGAAAGAATGGTGCCAACCGCAAATCAAACTACAAGGTAAGGTTTTTTTTCGTAATTCTGATGTCACCCTCATGTTTGACAAAATTATCACTCAAGAGATCAAAAAATAGTGTTGAAATTGTTGCGAAGTCGAGTAGTTCATCATTCTACCCGGAGTTTGCGCAGATGAAACACTATAAATGGACAATATTGAAGGTTTGGTGCCTCACTCATGTATGGGTATTCTCTACTAATGATTGATCAACCTCTCTAATACTGTATTATTTTTGCACCTAATTCGCCACCTGCAGTTTAAGTCCCTTTTTGTCGGCTATTGCCTATCAACAATTAAGAAACCCGAATATAGTTCTCTAATGCTTCTAAGTTCAGTTATTTCGATAAGAACTCCGTATGGAAGCTTAGCTAGAAGTATATTAATTAAGTGACTCTAAAATATCTAAAAGTTGGAGGTTTTCATACAATATGTACAAAACGTTTAAAAAATTTACCTATGAAAGTGAATAATACAATTCTAAAGTTTATAACTTCTTCATACGACCTCCGAATGAGCTCATTCTTTCGTCGTTGGCTTCGTAATTTAATTTTCTACAAGATGGTGAGAAGAAATCCTGGAGTTGACTGAGTTCCACTGGGTATTTGGAAATTCCTCCCTTGTAATGCTCAATTCCTACTTCGTTCGGAGATGTAACCTAACAAAAGACATAAACTGCAAAACTAATAATAATACAAAGTAATTCACACAAAAGCTAACAAATAAGTGTAAGGAAATAATACCTAAAATATGTAAATAATGCACTTATCACCTGGGTTGTTTGGTTCAATGATCTTGTTTTTGTTAATTAAAGGAGAGATGTGGTTGAGCATTATGAAAAATTTTAGGTTTACTGAAATTTATCATTTCCGATTAGGGATATAATTTTTTTTTAGGGATTTTTGGTAAACAATTTTTTTCTTTTGGATACGGGTTTTTTGCCCGTATTGGTGTGCTTTGGAGATTGACGGGTACAATTTTGGGTGTCTTTTTATTTTATGGTTTGCTGAAGTTCAGTGCAGGCTTTTACGAAGTTGTATTGAGGTGTAACCTCTTGAGCAGTTTCACCAGTAGAGAAAGTAATTATTTGCTGGCTATTTTTTTTGGAAGATGATGGAATTGGACAAACATTTTTGTTTTTGGTTGGCTTTGGGGATTGGTTTGTGTTTTGATTGTTATTTTGTTATTTTTCTTCTCATTCAAAAGTTTCATGACATCTATTGGTTGAGTGATCCACCCAAATGCATTTTTTGCAAAGAGGAAGGTTGAAAATTTTATAGGAGAATTCCAACAAACTGGGTTAAAGGGAGGTAGGATAAACTTCTGAACCATAAGGTAGTGGTTCTTTCACCCATATGTTAATCAGGCATTCAACATTTTTCTTTTTATGTGCTTTACCATATGTTTTTTTTGTGAGTAATGTAGGTCCCTGCCGGCCTACATATGGATTCCAAGTTGGTTGGTGTGATGAAGTTTGTAGGATAATTTTGAATGTGCATCCAGATTTTGATTCTATAAAATTCCTCTTATTTGATGAGGACCTTCCATGGGCCAGGCATTCAACAAGTACCACCAGGTCTCCCATTAACCACCGGGCTCCTTCTTCTCTGACAATATTAATATCTTCTTTAACTTTCAAGTGAAATTGACAGTGGTTTCTTTTTTTATCATAAAGGTTTACCAACACTCCATATTTCAGATTCCAATTATCATTTATATCTTGAACTATTTTTCTTATTTCATAGGATTTCAGGTTACAAATCTTTCCCAAATCTTTCTGATTCTAGTTTTGTTTTTGGATTTGTGATAAGTTCTCTGGTTTTAGGTAGACTCTTGGCATAAAATTTTGAGGAATTGTTGATTTATATTTTATTTTGTTTGAAAGACTATCAATGTTTAAATCATTGTTGGAAGCAGAGGCTTTGTTACTTATCACAACTGTTTTTTAATTTGCAGAGATTGATTGTTTAAGGTAATTAAACGCAGTATTCTCCTTTGAAATGTTATAAATACTGGTTTTTGTTGAGGGAGTTTGGGTGTTGAGATTCAAAATGATTGTAGTTTTGAAGTAGTTGGATTAGAGTTTAGTTCTATAATAAAAGGTTCACTTTGAGGTATGTGTTGTTTGTTCACGCACAAAATTTTTATGTGATCGAGATATGTGGCTTGGTTTGAATTTTTTTGTAATTATTTAAAATGGTTTCAAAAGAGTAGGAGGTAGTAGTTTTACTAGGTTTTTGTTTCATACTATGTTGAGGAGCTAGGTAAGTTTGACTATGAATTTTTTGTTTTATGGGTTTTGCTATTTATCCATTTGGAGCAAGGAATGATTCAGGTTTCAAAATGTCTTGGGTTGTACAACATTGGGATTCAAATAATTTAGATGGATGAAATGATTATGATGTATATTTTTGGGAAAAGTTATGTTGTTGTGGTTTTTTATTTGAGTATTTACCCCTTTTATAACTTCAAGAGACATAAGTTTATTGTTTTTGGGTTCAGTGAAAATAGGTTTGAGGATATAGTTTTGGGATATCTCGTTAAAATGGTATCCAAGAATTTTAGTAAATTTGGCTTGATTTTTAGATTCAGGTTTTCTTTGTTGCTTAAAATTTGTTATCCAGCAGATCCATTTAAGTTTGGGGCTAGATGGCTTGGGGTTAGCAGGATGACTTTTAATTTTTGGAAATGGGAGGGTACTAGTGAGGTTCTTAGCAATAGGTTATCATGTGCCAATTATGGTAGTACTTATCTTGGTGATTAATGGTGATGATGAGAACATACCTAACTTCCATTTATTGATTAGATTTGCAGGATTGAAACCAAAGGAATGTTTCATAGTGGTTTTTGTGTTATCTTCAACAAATTTTTTTTCTTTTTGATGATAAGTAGACCAATAGTTGTTAGGTTTGTCATTGATATCTGCACAAGCTGAAAAACTAAAGAGACTTACAATAAAAAGTTAATAAGAAGTGATCAAATAGGTAAAAGTAATACAAAAACCTTGCTAAAAATAATGTAAATTAAAATGTATACAATAAAATTTAGATATCAAAGAAAGACTGGCAGATTAGGGTTGGGAAAACTTTGTTCTAGGATTGGTTAACCAAATTGCATTAAATGAGGGGTTTGTAAAAATAGGTATAAGAACACCCTGCTCAAAGAAATTAGCAAGGAGAGAAACAAAACTAAGGTAGATAAAAGTAAAAAAATAACAGGACATAACAAGAGGTTTATGAAATGGTGCATAAAGGCAAGTAACAGTGTTAGGCGTAGGCTTGATTTTGGAAGTTGGAGTAATAAGACTGAAGTAGCTTCTCAATCTCCACTCAATAAAAAGATGGAAGCGAGAGTTGGTGTTAATGATAGACACATTTTTGTGTCCGATTTAATCTCAATTTTATATATTGTTGGTATTTAATTTTTGTACTTATCATGGTTTTTATTTCTTTTTAGGTATTTTTGGAGAATTGTTAAAGGAACCCTCACATTGGATTAAGGCACCCACTCTTTGGATCAAGGTACCCAAGTTAAAGGCACCCAACATTTTGAATGCACGTTTTGGGCGGGAAGAAAAAAATTTCCTTTTCACGTAACAGCAAATTTGGAAACAAGTTTGTTTACAGAATTTTCTTAACTTAGGAAACTGAATTGTTTGGGAAAGAATTAAAAAGGGAAAGATATCAATCTCTACTCTTATTAGAATCAATCGGAAGAAATCGGAAAGAAAGCTCATGTTTTGGGAAAGCTTTTGTTCATGAATTCAAGGAATTTTTGGGAGTTTTTGGAGAGATTGGAAGCTTGAATTAGTATAAGTAGGCATGTATAACAATTGGGTTGGAGGAGAAAACAATTGGGAAGCTTAGAATTGCTCACAATCAAGAGAATCACGTAAACAGGAAGCTCAAAAATTTCTACTGCTGCCAAGGAAGAACACGAAGCAGGCTACACCAGAAAACTGTCGTTCATTAAAACAGAACCGTACTTTATTTCAAAACGCAACAGACAACTGTTTCTTGTTGCGTATTATTTTGAACTGTTTTCTGTTACGGGCTGAAGTGTTTCCAGCAACACTTATAGCCGTATCTAATCGACTGTGTGCAATCATATTCTCCTTGTAAGCAATTTTTGAGTAATAAATAATGATTTTTGAGGATTTTGCCATTACTATGAGGAGCTAAACTTCTTCTTTGAGGCTATGGAGGAAGCTACTTTTCCAACAATTATGTGATAAGTATTTAATTAATTTATGCAATTTATTTATGATTAATTGCCTTGGTTGAAAATTGATTTAAAAGATTTTTTTTAAGCAATTGTGATTCCGTTAGATGGTGCATGCCTTGGATTAGGTCCCTAGATGCTCCATGCTTTTGTTATACAGTTGTTGTTTTGAAAATCTATTTTTGC
>JAJJMC010029152.1:1477713-1497904 GCA_023531435.1 Papaver californicum
ACAAGTCTGAGTAACGAATCTTTATTTACCACTTTAAAATTACATCAGTTAACCAAGAGGTGTCATAGGATAAGTACGTAGTGGCTACAACAGAAGCTAATTGTGGGGTTGTCGCTAGGTCGGAGCAGGGTTTTGATCTAATATTATGGTTCCAGGCGAACCAATGGGGAATCTCGACCAGGTGGGTATTATGATTGGGATGGAATAACATATGAAGAAAGGCAACAACAGATTGCAATGGGTCTCGATCGATTTAACCGTCCCTTAGTTGCTTTCGAGTCAGAAGACAGTTTCTCATACGAGATGTTTTGTTATGTGTCTGATGAGAATCCATCTCATTTTGATGAAGATGGTAACTACTATCATAATAAGGAAGGTAACTATGAGTATTATGAAGAACAAGACAATGATGGTTATGGAGAAGGCTAAGAGACTGATGAAGCATAAGATGATTACGTAAATATGGTAGTTGGGAGTGAAATGGGGATAATGTTTCTTTGTCCTTTTGATATGGTGAATGTGTGGGAGCTGGAAGAAGATCTTGGATCTGAAAAGAAGGGAAAAACTTCTCAAGAAAAAGATGAGAAAGAATAAGTAGAAGATGGTATGATTGAAAGCAACAATGATGATGAATGACAGGTTAAAGAAACTATCATAGGTGAAAATGATGAAAAAACAAATTGAAAGAGGACTAGCAGTTGAAAGAAAAGATATATAGTGGAATTTAGAGTTTCGGAAAAGAGGGTAAGTTTGGAGATTGAGCTAATGTAGAGTTTATCTATGAGAGTCAGTGTTTGTTTAGGTAGCTAGAAGTGTCTTGTAACTGTTAAGAATTTTTAGAGATAAAGTAATATGAAGAGTATCTTTAGAGTAACAGATACAGTAGTGTTGGTGACTTTGAAGATTAGGTGTCTTAAGTATTAGATCATGAGTTTAACAACTATGTAACTGGTAGAATTAATAAAATTATGGTTTTAGCAAAGGTTTAGAGTGATTTCTTATTAATTCATTTTTTCATTTGAGAGGTCTTCTCTGCTAATTCAGTTTGGATTCTGATCAGAAACTATCCGTTATTAGTGAGTAACGACTACAATTTAGATAGTTTTAGATACTAGCAAACGGAGGACGAGAGTAGGAGAAAGAGAGAAGGAAAAGTGTTTTTATTAACATTTTTTATGGGTTGGTGTTTTATGACAAAATAAATAGAGTCAAAGTTTTTTACATAAAATTCATCTCTAATCTCCAAGGTCTTACCAAACAGATTTTAATTCATTATGGAATGCAATATGATGATAGGTACTTATATCCAATGTCATGGAGAATGGTATTTTTTCAATGTTAAAATACTAAAAGCTCTGCAACGTCACTATGACGTAAACTTTTTTTGTTCTTCCTCTCTTTTGAATTTTTTCCCTTCACTGATTATAAATATTCATCTCAAAATCACAAAGATCAAGCTTTTCATCATCCAACTCATTCACTATCAAATCTAAAATCCCAACCACTACCTATTGATACGGGCGTAATTCATACATATTTACCTCTTAATTTATATTTGCTAGTGCTTGAATTGTACTAATAATATAAATTTATTGTTTATTAGGTGGTTTACATAAAATCTGAAGTTATAAAAAAATAAGGCTAATCAACCTAAGTTGAGACCGACGGCGGAAAATGGACTTCACGTACAGGAAATGAATCTTTTGGACTTCACCTTTTGTGCAGGTCTTTCAGCTGGTCAAAGAAGTAAAGATTTACGCACGCTCATTAGTTATCAGTCAACAGACGCACTTGTTTCAACTTCTGAGTCAAGGACACGGTTCTCAGTTGGAGCAGGCTTCAGGACGTGAGTAGGCTAGTGTTGTTCATTTGTTAAAGGTAGAACAACCTGTGAAGAAGAAATGATGAGAGAATTGAGAGGTCTGTTTGTAACGTGAAGAGCTAGAAGGCTAAGGATACCTAGGGCTATGGTGCTAAGGTAGGTATGGTTGGTGGTTTTGTTGATTAAAGAGAGGCGGACATGATGCAGGGACAAGCTATAGAGAAGTCGTTATCTGTTGGGACTAGAAGAAAGAGAAACAGGTCAAGAAGGTATGCTAGGTGGTAGGTGAAAGTGATGGGCTGAGTTGACCGAGTAATGGCTAAGTAGACAGGATAAAGGAGTTGGCTACTGCTGGGAAGGCTTTCACGTGATAAAGGGAACAAGGTAGGTACGTTGAAAGACTAGGTACAGCTAGGTGTAGAGATAGCCTATGGGTTAGACGGAAAGAAAGCAACTGCTTCATGCTTCAGATGGCACTCAAGTTCCTAGCTTGATGGGACTTACCCTATATGGCTATGACCCATATGTGATTAGATGGAGGATAGTCTAGGTTTTTGAGGCTAAAAAAAAAAAAAAAGTATGGACACGTTGATGTAGACTAGGATTTATGAGTTGTTCTTGAAGTAGGGGACAGTTAGGCTATAACTAGGCGTGAAAGTGGGAGGACATGAGCCAACGGAAGCACGTGAAGAAGAAATGTTGGAGTAGGGAATGATGAGAGATAGGCTGGTACGGCTAGAGTAATGGGTAGGCTTTTCTTTTGGATTTTGGGTTTTGGACAAAGTACAAAGGGATCAGAGAGAGAGAGACTATAAAAGAAGAAAAAGAGAAAGAAGGAGGGGGATTCTTTTCGGCGGCTCTTTTTGGGCAGTTCTGTTTTTTTGACAGGAGTTTTCTTCTCGGGGGAGGACATAGGAGCAGATTGAAGCTGCCGTACAGGTGGAAAGAGAAGAACAAGACTATCATACTTTTGGGTTCAATTCTTTATCTTTATTTTTTTAATTATTTTTATGGATTTTAAGAAACCCATCTCCATGTCTAGCTAATTAACTTATAATTAGGGTTCTATGTTGAAACCACTTTTGGCACAAGACTAATTAAATTGAATTATTGAGTAATAGACCATTATGATTTGAATAGATTAATTCCATGATTTTTGTTTATTGATTTAAATCTAAATTAGTTATCGTTTCACCGGTTCTGTACAATACAGTAACCTATGCGTAGAATCAACAGGATAATAAATATGTTTGTCTACTTTTTAGATATTTCATGCTTTGGTTAAATCTTTAAATGGGGTATGCTTTTTAGAGCCGGATATTATTTGTGAACCTACAATTAGTTTCGTATTATTTTCTCGCTAAAGCAATTAGATGGTGTATGCTTCAGACTAGGGCTTTTGATGCGCCATGCTTAGGGCGTCCCAGTGATATTTGCGACTCTAATACATATAATAGGTGATGTCGATAGAACGAACAATAAACAAATATTCATGAGTTATGTTTCATTTCAGTAATTAAATAGAAATAGTGGTGGATACTGAAAAACCCTGGTTACCGACTCTCCCGTTAGATTTATTTTTATTAGTTTAGTCTGTTTTATTATTTTATTATTTTATCTAAAAATCCAAAAATATTGTTTCTGGTTAGGTTATTAAAGATATTAATTGCAGTATTTCCCCGCTCTCTGTGGGTTCGACCCGTACTTGTCGTTGTCTATCAGTTAGACGCCGTGCGATTGCGGTTATTATATTGGGTAATTCCAAATCACATCACCTATCTAGTTTAATTTTTCAACATTTTCAGATCAACATTTCTTTCTTTAACAACAAAAACAGAAACTACAACACCTTTTACTTCAAAATAAATATATATGTCAAACATTCATAATTATATGAACCTACATGTTCAAACAAAGAGAAAATCAAAGACATAATTACTTATACTACTAATGATTTTGTTCACCAGAATAAAAGATCATCACATCTATCCATAACCCTATCAACACCACGAAGTTAAACTTATTTCAAAATCCAGGAATGTACACCAGGTGTAAACTGAAAAAAAAAAAAGTCAATTCTACCCACTTTGCCAACCACATATCCATTAACAATCATCATAAAAAAACTTGTTCTTTTTTCACAAAGTGGTCCCAATAACCAAAAGTTATATTCTCAAGATTTTTTTGATACCTCGAAGATGATTACCATGAATCATCATAATCATCATCATCATAAAAGTCATTGTTGTTGGTATTGCTGATGAAAGAAGTTGCAGACCCATATCCTCATTGTCTACCTTGACCTATGTCATCTTCCTTACTTTTATCAGCACCCTGTTCACTATCACCATCTTCACTCTTATCATCATATCATGTTTCCTAAATTTTGTTGAGTATCTGATGAATGATTCGACCAATACAATTAGCTTAATCTGAAAATGATCAATTCGAAGGATAAACTGTAACTTCACTTTTCTTTTTTTATTTAACTGAAACTGAACACGGGATCGAGTTTAAATCATTAATCAAATCGCGTGATAAATTGAAATTGTGATTTCTTATATTCTTCAATTAAACCGAAACGAACACGAGATCTCCCAAAACTGTAACTTCTCTTTTCTTCTTTAATCAATTTGAAGTTGAAAACTACTTTTTGAATTAAAAATATTGATCACATCGACATGATTGTTTGAATTGTAACCCTAAAATCTAAGGGAAAACAAATATATAGCTTTTGGAGAATATCTCAGACTCTTTCTGAATTATATCTTTGGAGAAAATCTTTACTTCTCTATAAGTATTCTCCTTTTGCTAAATTTCCTTTCGAAACACCGATATTATATAAGGAAGGGCATGTTTGGAATTTTAAAAAATATTAAATACTAAATTTGAAGATTGTAAATCAAGATGGGGGTTTTGTCTCATTTGTATTCCTAATGGTTTTTATATATGGGTAGATAATAATATGAGTGGAGTTTTGATACACCAAGTATGATCACCTTGGTATTTTACACCATTTTATGATAAATAAATGTTTGATAAATGAGTAATCTCGCCAAATGAATAATTTTCTTTGATCCCGACTTGAATAAAGGGGCTAAAGTAATAACCTCACTTAATGCATTAACAAGTTTTTGAGTTTTTGAGATCCCCATAAAAACATAAATAAATAATCACTGAAGTCCATATAAAAATATATTTAAATAGACCACAATACTTCATTCAATCAACAATGTAGGTATAAAAAGTCACTTCTTCTCAAGAATTACATATAAAGTTGATTGTTTTTTCCTTTTATCTAACTCAAAACGCATCCTATTCTTTTTTCTTTTTTTAACAACGTATGCACAGTTTCTGGATTTTTTTCCTCGTATTGTAGAAAGTAAATTTTTATAGTGATTACTGCTTGAAAGAACTTTTTAATAACCCACCTGGTATGACGCTACTATCATTCGATTCAGGATTATTCACATCATCTATTAAATTCGGATACAAATTTTAACCACTACCCACTTGTACATTTATACATTCTTTTTAAGTCTTTTTTTTTCTTAATTTCTTAAATAATAAGTGCTAGGATATGATCTGTGTTGTAACAACACGGAATTTTATGTCCCCCTGATTTTTTATTTTATACTTTATCACCGCCGACCTTAATTAGGTTAACAATTTTCAATATAAATTGAAAATTTAGGGTTGAAATTTTTAGTTCGATAATAGTAGAACTTTAAACTTAGGTGACATTTTCATACCCCATGTTTTTGACTTCACAATCATCAAACTTATATGAAAAAGGAAGAAATTGTGACTTGTAGAGTTGGACGAAATCTAAAAAAACAAATATAGAGATAGTTCAAATAACAATAATTAGTAAATCCCTAAAATCAAAATCCAAGATATCACGATGTCCAAATGAAATTGATAACTAAACAACCTCAATTAGAAGAATCTCTAGTGTAATTGTTGGCTAACTTCACTGTTGCGTTGTACACCGTGCATGACAGAGGAAAACGGTTGATCCAGGCACTGGTGTTGGATGAATATAATTTTCGTTACTTCTTTAATGTAAATTATTGTAGTTACACAGAGCCTCATGCTAGAGCTTACTGTAGCAGAAAAATATTTCTGGGCATCCAAGGGAACAATATACTTGCCGGGGAAGCTCAAAGGATTCAGCTAAGTTCTTCGAAGGCTAAACACCTGATATCTTTTGATACAATCTGGCCATCATAACTCAAGGCACGATAGGAGAAATTTGATGCATATCCATATATCTGATCCTTCATATCGAATGTAAGCATCGCTGCGGAAAAAGAAGGAAATTAAACTAACATATGAGAATTCATAGTCGATACTTCCAATAACAGATGCCTTTACACACATACCCAGCCAGTTCATCAGAAGTATAATTTTCACCAAAACATATTTGATTAGACGTATGAACACCGACCAAGTTCAGTTAGAAGTAGAATTTCCACCTACATAGCACGTATCTATGAGGCATGTAGGATTTCTTCTGGCTTCTTCAGTTCCCAACATAGCAGCAAATTACATAATCAATACACATTTCCTTGAAGATGGAGGTAGTACTGCAAACTACTGCAAATGGTACATATGAACACCGACCAAGTTCAGTTAGAAGTAAAATGTATTTTTGAATTCGTTGTAGCAAAGAGTTTTTCTTGTCGCATGGGAAATGATTCAGATCAATTAGAGGCATATATAGAGAAAATGGATGTTGGATTGAGCTATGAATTTCTGCTTGAATTTCTGAATTTCAGATCACATAAACTATGTGAAAGTATGGCCTGCTTTTGTGAAAGTATCTAAAAATGAAATATTCCATGTGATTTGGACTACAAATTGTCTGCTTTTGTGAAAGTATAACAGGACGTCAGTCTATATGGAATTAAAGTTGACTATGGAAGATTAAAGTGCCATAAAGCTCATGCACAATTATTTAGTGGAGTCAAACTGGATTAAAAGCTATTTTCAAGCCATCTGATGCTCGATCTCGGCGGTAAATTGGACGTTAGTAGTCTATGTTATCTCCTATTGTAGTGTTTGCAAATTGGGAATGCTATCATATTAGAGTGCATGAGTTAAAAGACTGATTCGATATTACTCATTATATGAAAACAACATAAAGAAACCAATAATTAGCATGACTACTTGGTTCTATTACCTGCATCCATCTTGTTGCAGTAAACTCATTAACGGAAATTGCACGTTGTCCATCAATCGGAATAGGCCCAAAGACATTTGATGTACAGAAAAGAGTGAGAGTATGAACCGGAAAAATCCACAATAAGGAGTTGATTAGTGAAAGGAAAGTGAAAGGTGCAATTAAACGTCAGTCTTGACTTTATCAAATAACTTACCTTCCAGCACCAGGGGCAAATCCAACAGCGTAATATACGACAATTGCCCATACAACAGCTACGATGACGGAGTAAGGTACACGCAAAAGCCAACTCGGAGTAGACCATGCCCAAGCAGGAGGAAAGTAATTATCTCTCTGCTTATAGAATACTGGGAGTCGAGATATCATAATAGGTAATTCAGAGAACCCATCGAACATCATATTCACCAGCGCGAAAAATAAGCATGAAAGATAAAGGTTTCCGTATATCTCGTCTGTAGGATGTATTCTTGTTCGTAGAAACATTGTGCATGTAATAAACCCAACAACCGCAACCTGCAAAAATGAAATACAACATTTTGACGAGAAAAATACACAATTTTTGGTAGTAGAGTAAAGAATAGGAAAAACGAAGAGATACATACTTGGCATGTTTGGAATATATAAAGAAATCGATGCCTGCTAAGTAGTAAAGATTCTCGAGCTGAACATGTCTTGAAGAGTTCTTTCCTGGATACAGCAAACTTTTCTTGAGAAAGAGCTAAAGAAAGGGACTTCTGTTTATCATATGGAACAGAAAGAGTTGAAACCATAGACCTTCCATAAACAGAATTTTCAAATGCTTCTCTAATTTTTGAAACAAGAAGAAATTCATATGGTCTTGATTGATCAGCCCAGTATTATTCTTGGTAATTTACTGACGTAACCTGAAATTCAAGTAAAATCACATATTGGGAATGGCATAAGCAAATAACTATAGGTGAATGATCATTTCAACAACTGTCTGTACCTCTTGAAGAAAATCAGCAACACCCTTGCGAGGTGGCAGTTTAAATCCTAATGACTCAAAGAACTCTACAACATGTTCTAGAGGACCTTGATAAAAAATGTGCCCTTCCGATAGTAGAATTAGATCATCGAACAAATTATATGTCTCAGGTGCAGTGGCAGTAAAGCCATCAATACAGTACCGCCTATTTCATGCACACAATTTCGTACACATTTCACAATTTGAAATGTCGTAGAACTATCAAGTCCAGTGGAAATTTCATCCACTAAAAGCTTCTTTATTGGCCCAACTATCATTTCTCCTGCATATATAGGAAGCAACTGAAATCTTTACACAAAGTTGACAGATAAACAAAAACAACCAAATTCAGTACCTGTAGTAACAATCTTTCTTTGACCACTTGTAACAATGTATATAAAAAGCATTACGTACACGTGCTTACCTCCTTGGCCACAGTCACTCCATCATTTACAATCTTGGGGGAGCCATATTGCTTCCGAGAAGAGCATTCCTATCCTTTAGACCAAGAGTAACTGCAAGAACATTTGCAAGCTTGTTAACACCGTTCTGCAATGGCAGAAAACTGTATAAAGGCAACAAAAAGTTAAAACCAGCAATGAAACCAAAAAAAGAATGAAAAATAATTAAAAAAAAATTAACAAACTTACTTGCAGCTTCAAAAGCCATCCTTGTTAAAATACAGGTCCTCAGCTACCCTAATCTTTGGTGTATATTTTCTGTAAGACCACATTCTGTCTCCCTCCAACAAAAGGCATTGTCGATATTTGTGAAGAAGTTGAAAGCGTCTTATCAGTGACACAATTGCACAGAGCAGCCAATGAACCTACAGAAGACATTGTGGTCAAACTCGATGCCATATTACTTCCACTGATCTGAAATTCAGTGTCTCTCTTTCCTTATCCTAATAAACTAAGTACAACTTAACGCAGCCTTTCGATACCCACTCTTAAGGAGATAGCTTAACCAAAAATTTGCTCATTTAGTACAATCGGAAGAATAAAAAAAAAGTATATAACAAAAACCAAGTCTTTTTAAAAACCCCAAGCCAGAATCTACTAATTAAAATAACACCCATAGCTTTGTCCGAAACTTATCCAAATTAAACTCAGCCCAAGATGCATTCAAACATTGCAGCTTACATTGTTTGAGTTGACATGTTGTGATTGCAAAATTAAAAGCTTTGAACTACAGCATGATAGAGTGTACCAGCAGCACCAGAATTTGCTGGGCAACTATAGCTTCTTCCTCCTACAAATACGAACTCAGAAGTTTGTAATTGAGACATACATTGCCTACACCAGCATGTACAAAAAAAAAACAAAATAGATCAACAGATGAACATAATCTCACTCTCACCATGAACCAATATTTCTGGCTCACTGTGCCTGCTGTAAACATTAACAGCAACTCTACCACCACCGGCTCCAGCCAAACCATTACTCCCGGAGGCATTAATCTTTCCATTTCCCGTCCTGAATTTGATCAAATAGGGGGATTCAGATAAGAAACACTGCATGCTTAGTAAATGCATGTCTAATAAGTTATTCTTGCAGTATATCATACTAATAGACACTAAAACCCAGCCTTTTAGACCGTGAATAGCCGTGTGATTTAAAGCAATGACATTTATACTCAAGACAACTTGTATTATGCTCTGGATACTCATTCAAATGAAAACAACAAAAAAGAATCAGAAGCAATTGGCAGTTAAGCTGAAATCTGAAAAAGGATAAGACATTACATTTTATAAGCCAGAATCTTAATGCTGCCTCCAGATCCTCCTCCGCCTTGATGACCACCATCACCTCCTTCAGCTAAAACACTCCCATTAACCTCAAGAAATCCTGTTACCACAATTTCAATCAGCCCACCGCCATCACCACCAAAATCCGTCTCTCTGCTAGTTGTCCCACCTTTACTACCATAACTCCAATCTAAGTTGACCACCATTAACTTACTCAACCCTTTCCCTCTCTCTAGAAAATCATGTTGATTAACAAAATTAATAATTTTTAGGGCGTAGCACAACATACCTGCATTACAACTTGTTGGCGAATGCAGAACCTACCAAATTTGCAAACCCCAATTTCCCTTCTTAAGAATCAGAATAAGAACAACAAATTGAAAATCAATAGATATAAAAAAAAAATTGCGAATCAGAAATGTAGGGTTGATAGCGAAATATCAAACCCAAAGTTGGAGAAAAGAATCGATCTATAACACTCCAAGAGATAATCCACTCACCCTAACTCTCATCTGTCATGGTTTAATCATCAAATGCGTACCAAAATAGGCTTTCTTTCCGACGACAATATTAGTAAGTAGTAGCCGAATTGAATTGTTGTTTTGATCAGCAAGATCGTGTCTATTCATGTTGTGCTGTTTGTGTCCTATTTGATGAACCATTATTAACCTCCAATTCATTTTCAACAACCGCCATGATGATCAAACCCGAACAGAAATTTCCCGAATTCAAACAAAACCCACTTCTTATTTCTCCTTCTCTGCCAAAATCAATCTGCAAAATTAAATCTTTTTTTATCAGTTATCGATGATCACAACTAAAAAATTCCCTAAAAAGTGAAAATAAAAGAAAGATACTGACTTAAAAAAAGAAAAGAAATTGTACCTTTTAATACTCTTTTATCATCTAAATCTTCTTCATATAATCAACCCATTAAAATCATAGACTTCTCAAAACCCACCAAACAAAAGATGAAGATTAAGAATCAAAAACTTTTATCTGCAAAATCAACCAAAAACTTGTATCTCCAAGTGAGAGAGGTTTCTTATTAATTTGTTGTTGTTGGTTGGGATCGTGTTTGTTGAATTGGATCCATATGGCCGTATCTGCTATGAGAGGTCTCTCCGCCTTTCTTAGAGGGATTTTGATTATGAAATCATTTAGGGTAAAAGGCGTTTCATCGTTAAGAAAAGAAAACGTCTTCGCATTGATTTAAAAAAATAAATCTCCAATAAATTAAAAACCGCACGTGCAAGTGCATGACGGTGCGATCTGGACCGTCCTTTATATGTCCAATCTATAGATCTCTCTTCATCTCGTAAAACCTTAGAGAAGAGGGTAAACACATATTAAATCTCCGCCGTCCTTTTATCTATCCCAAATGTAGATGACCGTCGATTAGAAAAAACACCATTGTATTTTTTATATCCAACGTTTAATCTGGGACATCCTTTATGTCTTTAAAATGTGGATGACCACGATCGGTAAAAACACCATTATATATTTCAAGTCCAATGTTCAATCTGAACCGTCCTTTATGTATCCAAACTGTGGTGACTGTCGATTTATAAAAACACCATTGTCCCTTCTAATATAGATAGGAAATTCTATATAAATTAATAACTTCGTTAAACAAATATTTTTCTAGATTCCCAAAATACACACCTTGTTTTAGGGTAAATTAGTAAAAGGGAGACCAATCCTAGTCACAGCAAGAACTACATCTTTCCTTGTTGGGTAAGAGAGAGAAGCCCCTTTCTTGGTACCATCCTTTCCATTTTTATAGACTTTCCTCTTTTTCCTTTATCCTGACATATGTCCTTTGAACCTTCTAATATTACTAAAGAGCCGTTTTCTTAGTTTTACCCTTTTTTCCCCCTTTTTCCCCCTACACCTCAATATCTTTATGGATATTTTCCCAAGGTCGTGGGCTTAGTCCCAAAGTTCTTATATAACTTATAGTAGAGATAACTCCCCTTATCCATAAGTGGTCATTTTTCAGGTATCAACATTAGTCCCCTGAATATTGGGTCAATTGTGAGGCAGCACAATAGTCAGTTCACACGTCACCAGAACAACTTCTTTTTGATTAACTCCTAGATGCGTTTTCCCAAGCCTTCACGACGGTTGAGTTCCTGATTAAACACCTTACCCTGAGCCCAATGGTCAAAAGTTTCACTATATATATTTCCAAAAACCCCTTTTACAGCATCCCTCTTTTTATTGTACGCATCCTTTCTTCTTGTCATTTCTTAATGTTGAACAACCCATCTAAACACTCCTCGGCGGATGAAGATGAGGTAGAGAAAATGGAGAATAAAACCGAAAAGTCGGAGGTACATGCCGATTCTGGCAGTCATTCGGATGACGGGAGTCTCCCTATGACTATTGATGGAATCTCTTACACTATGCAAGAAATTCTTGGTAACCAAGATTTACGAAGAGCCATGAGGCCCGAGGTTTTCGATGATGGTTCACGAATAACCCCTACTGACGATCATCTCAATTCTCGTCTGATTAACCCGAAGTTGATGCCTTTCTTTTCCTATCCCAAATGGCTTATGCACCCCGAGGAAGGCGACCTCCCTTTCTATGCTTTTAACAAAATCCCGCGTATGGCTATTTAACATGGGGATTATCACCTTCCCACTATAGATTCGTGTTCCTCAACTGAGATTTTTCCTCTCTGGGAGTCTTGGGATGTATATATGTTCCAACCCTAGTCATTTGTCTATGCTCCGCTCCTTGGGGATTGACGACGCCATAGAGGCATCCCTTTATCGTGTGGTTGCCAAGTGTAAAAGCGACATGGTGCGACTTTATCCGTGTTGGATATCTCAGGTTCACACATTCTTCTTTTTTTGGGGTGAAACAAGTCCTGTTTTGGAAGATGTCTTTGCTTTAATGGGATTGCCAATTCACGGGTCTCATCTCTATCACGAGGAGGCCCTCTACCAGGCTATGGATGACTCAGACAAGGCTCTGCACTCCTATGATTAGTTGCAAGGGTAAGTCTCGAGAGGCTGTGATTGAGAAGAAGAGTAACCCCTTATAGAGGGCTCTCGTCCAGTGGAGAAAAGCGTGTTTAGGTCGGGAAAATCGCCCAAAGGGAGAACCGTGATGACCGCGACTTAAGCAGATCTGGGTAAAACTTTGATAGTCAGTAGAAAAATATATTCCAACTCGCCCTGAGGGGGGTGTTGTTGTTACAAAGAAATCAACTAAGGAAAAGTCCATGGTCGCCCCGATTTCGATGAAGCAATAAAAAGCTTTGAAAGTTAGTGATATGGGTATCCCATCCGATGAAAAGATGATGGCCAACTCCATGAAAGCTCGTGCCACTTCACTGTCCGGTCGAACCGTTCATAAGAGAGTTCATATCGATCATGATATCAAGATGAACAAACTCTTTTTCTTTATGGATGAGATATTGGGCTTCAACTCCTTATATCGATAAGGTTGGTTCTCCTTCTTATGAGGGGGAGAGCCCCCGTGCTGAATTAGCAGCCTTTCTCCTTTATTGGTTTTGTCATGATATTTTCGAACACAACCCCTGTGATACCATTAAGAATGAGCTTGTGCCAATGGCCGTGTTGATGTCGCGAGGCATCTCTTTTCCTTTGTCGCCTATGTTCTTGGGTGACTTATATCATCAACTAGATCTCCTATGTGAAGATATTCGCATGGAACGCTCGTCATGATGTTGAAACTTTTGTCGTCGCAAATTTTCTTCAAGCCTGGGCGTGGGAATAGTTTCCCAAGTATGCTCCGCCGATCAAAGCTTTAGCCACTCGTCGTGAGGAGAAGGTTATGGGGAGAGATGGTACGGTTGAAAGGATCTTTACTACCTACCATTATCCACGTATGGCCCTTTGGCGCAGGAAAGGGAGATTTACTAAGGATACGTTTGTTCGGTATATGGACATAGCCAATGAGTTCAAACCTTCCCTTATCATGATGGTCACGCTGGTTCCTACATTATGATTTCTCTACGAAGATTGAATACGTAACCCTAGATTATTCTCAGGTTTGGCGGTTATCGACTTTGATTCTGTTATGGCCGTGTTACCGGGTTACCTTCCTGGCTTTCACCTGTGGAATTTCATAATGATGTCTTACAACTTTGTTCATGTAGCGCGCCAGCTGGGTTTTAACCAAGGGGTCCCTCATCCGTTCTCGCATTTGTTCTCTACTAAAGATGTCAATGTTAGGAGTAGCTTCGATCGCTTCGTTTTCAAAGGAGAGACGCGGTTGTCCGATCGGTCAATTGATTTTTCTTTTCTGCAACCATCCCCAACGCGTGCTCTCTCCGTCTCTCCTAACTGTTTTTTTTTCATACAGAGATCCACAGACAAGCTTTAAACTTCTTTTTACGGCTTGCAATACACCTACCTGTGTTATCCTCGGACGATCTTAAGTTGATGCATGCGTCTGGTCGTATCAAGTTGGATGCATTTGTGGCAGAAGAGCAGGGCCTTTGTCTTAGTTCAAAAGGGCGATCCCTGACCCTCATGACTACAGGATGGACTCCTCCAACCAATGATGAATTGTTAAGGAAAGAGTCTAAAAGGGGATTGATGCCTTCGCCTCCGTCGAGGAAGAGGACGACTAAAATTCAAATCCCTAAGCCGTTTTTGAGCTTTTCTGGGCGGGTGTGTCTTTTGTTTAATTTTTTTTTTTTTACCTCTTCTCTTTCCCCCTCTTTTTTTATGGACACGATCGTGTGTTATCCAGGTAGTGATGTCTCTATCGTGTCTCATTTTCAGGATAAGAACAGGTTGTCGCAAGTTCTTATTCTTCTTCTTTTGTGGATCGAATCCGTAACTTGGGTATTGATTTGACACGTAATGGTGGGTCCATCTCTCCTTGTGTAAATATCATATTTTTTGATCCCCTGGTCGCCACTACTTCTCGGTCTAGGAATCAACCTTGTGAAACGCCTATAATTTGCTTAGTTCCAGCCATGGCGGTTCTTCTCATTCCCCAGTTGGAACATCTCAAAGTCATGTGCTTTCTGACGAAGATTCTTCTTTTTTTTGGTGATTTTTGCTTTCCACGTGTCATCTTTATTTCGTGTTTGTCCTTTTTAGTTTGGTTTTTTATTTTATTTATACTTTCATCATGTTGCCTTCTTGTGTATATATATTTCTTACGTTTTTTTTAGGTTCTGCTAGCGATTCTGACTCTTCTTCAGGCTCCTCTTCCCCTCATTTAAATCCTCCCAAGCCTTTTCCCGCTCGGGTACCTTCTTCCGATCCGCCACTTTATAAGGTTAGTTCCGTTTTTTGTTTTTTTTCCTTAACGAGAAATTATTCTTTCCCTTTTTTTTAATAAGAAATTATTCTCCCTTTTTTCAAAAGAAATTATCCTCTCCCCACCCATTTTTAAAATACGAAGAAACACGAAAACAACTCCACTTTCAAAAAGGATGCCTCAAGCGTGACAAGTGGCTCGAAGCGTGCGCGACATATTGAAGGTAACTTTATCTCGGATACACCCGTGGGAATAGACGACGTTGATTTGTTAGCTGAACCGGAAGATCCTAAGTTGTGTTTCCCTATTGTTGTGACCGCTGATGAAGCTGGAGCGGATAAGTCTTATAGACTGGTTCATGGCTTTTGGGTTCCATTCATATGGTTGTTACTTATAAACAATCAGTATAGCGGAGCGTCCACTTAGTAAAAAATAATATTATTAAAAGCATGAAGACTTTAGTTCTCATAAACAAGGGTCTGCTCGAAGCTGCCGAAGGGCTTTCTCGTGTTGGGGAGGTTCCTCCTAACGCCGATAAGCTGAACGAGTGGGAGACTTCTATTCTTACAGTTGTGGATCTTCAACTTCCTGTCATACTGCTGAACACAATCAAGGGCAAACATGATCCTCGTAAGAATCTCTTGGTGGAGATTGCCGAACTGGAACAGGATATTGAGGCCTTGGTACGGTCGTCTGCGGAGAAGAAGACCGCTCTAAACAAACTCCTCTCGGCTGTTTACGGTGCCACTAAAGCGGCTACACGAGCTAATGCCGCAGTGGATCATGCGTGCGAGGATCTTGAGAAGAAAAAACAATATTTGGCCGCTTTTGAGGGGGGCGTTTGATTTCTTATTGCTGGGAACATTTGTTGTGTTTTTTCTTTGTCTTGATTGGTTCTCTTTCGTTTTCCCCTCCCTTGGGTGATGATGATTTTTTTTCTTTCTCCTCCCCTCCCCCCTCCCCCTCCCCCCATTTTTTTGAGATTTTACGTTGGTGTGTCCGTTAATCCAGTGGTTATTAAGTATTTGTGGTATTTATTATGGTTGTGTTTGTGCGTTCGTTCATATTTATTGCTATGTGTTTACTTTACTAATGGTGTTTATAATTAGGGCTTTTTTTCCTCTCATTCCATATCATTTTCCTATTTGATGGCCTATCCAACAGTTGCTTCTCTCATTCGTAATTTGGAACAGAGGCCGGCGGGTCTGTTAGAAGTCCGTATCGATACAGAGACGCGGTGGGAGAAATGCATGTCACCCGTGATGTGGTTCATGATCGATGGTATCATGCTAGCATAATCTATCAGGCATTTTTGATTCGTGAACTTGTTGTCACTACTCTTAAGGCTGTTTATTGTGTATACGGCCTGACAGATGATGAATTAAACACCCCAAATGAGCCCTCATGGAGGCTACTGAGACGCGTTGGAGAGTTGACCAAGATATCTATCGTACCAACAAGTTGCTTCGGGCTCTTCATGTTATGGGTTTTAAGTCAATCCCTTTTCCTTTTGTAATTATTAAATGCCAGGATAACTACTTTCGGACGTGTCCTATTTATGTATGCTCTCTTTCTTCTTTTTTTTTTCTTTTTTTTTTATCAATTGTCTCCTTTGTTTTATGATTTTTGGATATTGGGCATGTTTCCGCTTGTTTGCCTTATTTCTATGTATCTATTAATGTGATATTAAATGCTTGTGATTGGGTTTTTTTTTCCTTCTTTATATATCTTTCCTCATTTAGTAAGTTATGTTTAGTTTTTATTGTGATTCTTCCCTCCCTTGTCGTCTCTTTTATGGCGCGTGACCATTTAGTGTCCAAAATCGCTCACCTTACTCAGATATCTAGCGCGTTGAGCGTTGTTCTTGATCATTTCGATAATGAGAGTGGCCTCTCGCATTCTCGTCTTGTGGATGGTAATCGTCTTTGATAAGAGGCACGACTGGAGGGTATGTTGCTTCCCCTTCTGTTTTTTGAGCATCTTCGTTATTATCGGGAACGTCGTGTTGCTACTTATTTCCAATGTCTCAACGTTTATAGAGCGACTCAAGTAGTGGAAGTTGCTCTTAATTCGGCTCAGGCGGCGCTTTGAATCTTGCCCTAAAAAATTTATTTTGTTATATAAAGGAGACGTGTGTCGTGCCCTCTATTTATCTTGTTTTTATATTTCCTCCCTCTTTTGTATGTCGTGAATCATGATAATATAGTCAATGCTCCTTGTTGTGAGTCTTATTTATAGTTATGGATCCATCTGAATGTTTTTTAGCATATGCATCATTCTCGATTGTATTATTTGAAGAAATTTTTTTCCTGTCACCCCTGTAGGCAATCTGTATTTGCTCATTTGGCTAGGCGTGAACATTTCACCCTTTGACCTGGGATGCGTTTCTTTGCTCGAGCAGGGGCGTTTTGCCCTCTGCTGCTCTTGTGATCGTCGATGTTTGTTTCTTTTGGTCGAACAAGGGCGTTCTGCCCTCTGTCGCTCTTGTGACCATAAATTTCGCTTATTTGGTCGAGCAGGGGAACTTTGTCCTTTGCTGCTTATTAGTTTGGTCAAACAGGGGCACTTTTGCCCTATGTCGCTCTTGTGACCGTTGTGTGTGGGGTGTTGGCTTGGCCGAGTGATGTGATTTTGTATAGTGGTAAAAAGAGAGGTTCGATTCTCGAACTTGTGAAGGTAATGATTTTAGAAAATATTAAACTTAACCTAAACTAATAAAAATCAGGAAAATAAACTAGAGATGATTTTTAGAAAATATGGAGAAAACTAGGAATCAGGATTCAGTTATTTCTAACAATTCATGTGATTAATCATGTAATTCTTTTTAACAATTTAATTCAAGTTTGCCAAAAATATGTTTCCTAAAAGAATAATTGTAAATCCTAAGCATGAGACATCAAGAGTAATTAACTAAGCATGACCCATCAAAAGAGAACACAACTATTTATTAAAAACCATTTTTTCTAATTTAAATCCATGTAAATAATAATAAAAGAATTATAAATAATTATTAGAAAATAATTAAATCACATAAAATTGAGAAAAATACCTTATCCATCATCCCAGTAAATAAACTTAGCCCATGGAGAAGAAAACTTGCTCAAAAGATCTTTTCATTGCTCAAAAAGTTGATTACAAGGTGAAATAATAGTGCAACAGCTGAACAGATACGTTTATAAGTGTTACAGAATAGGGTTCAGCCGTTACAGAAGTGTTTCTAAGCAACAAAGGTTTAAAAGGATAGGCAACAGAAGCAGTTTGAATCAGCAACAGTTATAAGTGTGGCTGAGTCGTCTACTCAGACGGTGGTAGATGAAGAACACGCCGGCCGGAGCAGCAGCAGTTGGCCGGCGATGACCGGAAGTGGCCGGAAACCTACTAAAATCTTCTCTAAGCTTTTTTGTTCGATTCTCTTGGCTTCTCTTGGTATTTATAGATAGTAGAAACCCTAGAGAGAGTTCTAAACCTAATAGAACTCTCTAGAACAGCCCACAAATCCCATTCCTAATCGAAATCAAATTCCGGCCAAATACATGATTTACACACTGATTTCACGGGATCTTTTGATGTTTCTCGATTGTTCTAACTTGTGTGGGTTATCTACTATCATTTGGAACAATCTGGAAGCAAAAGAAACCAAATTTTCACGTTGCTTTTGTGTTGCCAGTGAAACAGACGAGTCCGATGAGTTGACCCGGTGACGGCCCGATCCAGCTCGCTGGGCTGACCCGCTGGGTTGACCCGATCCAGGGGTGCCCCAATCCAAAGTGTGGGTGCTTTGATCCATTTTCCCGGGTGCCTTGAACACTTTTTGAGCCAATTTTTCCACAAATCTTTATTCTTCTAATGTACCTACAAAAGCAATAAAACACGTAATAGACACAAAATCGAATACTAACTCACTAGAAATTAAGGTGCAAATTAGACACTAAAATGTGTCTATCACCGAGTAGGGGCGCTTTTCCCTCTACCGCTCTTGTGACCATTAATGTTTATTTAGGTCGGACAGGGGCGCTTCACCATCTGCAGCTCTTGTGACCATTTCAATTGTTTAGGCGCCGCTCTTATGATTGTTGTACTTACTCATTTCATTTATCATCATTTACCAGAGGTAAAAAAAAAAGGGGGGTCGCTTTATTAAAATTGTCATCTTACATATCATTGTCAACGCATGGAAACTCTTCAACCATTTTCAATTGATGGGGGTTTTGATCTTGGATCCGTCCATCCTCTTTAGGTGATAATACCCACTTTCCGTGACATTTCTAATGATGTAGGGACCTTCCCAGTTAGCTGCAAATTTTCTAGTGCTCGCATCTCACTGCACATGTGGTGCAATCTTGAGTACTAGCTCATCCACTTTAAAGACCCTTTCTCTGATTCCTTGGTTGTAGTGTTTAGCGACACACCTCTTGTATGCCTCGGTGAAACATTCTGCTCCGGCTCTTTTTTCTTCTATTGTGTTTAGATGGACAAATTGGCTGATCTCATCCGGTGTGGTATGACTTGCCATGGAAACCCTTGCAAATGGAATGACAATCTCAGCTGGTAAAATAGCATCTTCTCCGTAAACTAGGGAATAAGAAGACGCTCATGTTGAATGATGTGATTTTAATAAAGTGGTAAAAAGGGTTTGATACTCAGACTTGTGAAGATTCCATTTTCAGACCTAATTTTTAATAACTAAAATAAAGAAAATTAAAATAAAATTGATTTAAAATTGATGGGAAGAATTAGGACAAAGGATTCCACCATTCGCCAATTTTCAAGTGATAAAAATCTTGCAACTCATGTATTCAGTTTAATCAAAACATTGCCGAAGTTAGGTTTTCAAAATAATAGTTGTAAATCGTAAGCATGAGACATCAAAAGCTCTAAACCCAGCATGACTCATCAAAAGAAAACACAATTATTTGAGAAAAAACATTTTTTCAATTTTAATTCAAGCAATTAATAATAAAAGAATTGTAAAATAAATATAATTAAAATAGAAGTTACCACAATTATTGGATGAACGGCTTCCTTCGTCGCCCCAGTGATGGTGATTAGCTCATTGTAATGGAAACACACTCAAAATAGACTTTCATTGCTCAAAAGGTGCTTACAATGGTGAAAAAGGAGTAACACAGAAGAACAGAGACGCTTATAAGCATTACAGAGAAGTGTTCTCTGCGTTACAGAAGAAGGAAAAGGAAACAG
>JAJJMC010029152.1:1497914-1511938 GCA_023531435.1 Papaver californicum
TGTAGTCTGTTACTCTTCTTCTTCCCAACAGCGTAAGTTTTTTTTCTTCTGATTTTTTCCGGTCGCTCCAACTTCCCTTTTTCTTTGCTTCTCTTTGCTATATATAATAGTAGTAAACCCTAGAAACCCTTGTGAACCGATAAGGACTCAAAAACAAAACCAAATCAAATTGAAATCTCGTTAGAATCCTAAACAGACCATGACTCTGTTTCCAACTCCAAGTTACGGGAATATCCTTTTTTTTTCTCTTCTCTGTACACATCAGAGACTCTCAAAAAATAGAGAATAATCCGCAAAAAATATCCTCCCTAATAGCTCCCCCAAACTTGAGTTTATCTCCAGCTCAGATTCAATTTTTCACGTGAAGAAGTTTCTTCCCTGAACTGTCGGGAATGGCTACTTTTTCTCCTTTCCAACTCAAGTAGCTATCCAGTGATCGTAACAACTCGTAAGGAATCAAAACTGTTGAGAAAATCCATCAAAATCTTGTCTCAAACAAAATCAGGAACAGTTTCACATGTAAAGAAATATTCTCGCCATTTTTGGTTTCAAATTCAAAGAAGGGGTGCCCCCAATCCAAGAGTTGGGTGCCTTTATCAATTCTTCATGGGTGCCTTTAGTAATTTTTCAGGTGCCTTTATCACTTTTTGATATAATTTTTACCAAATTATTTATTTCTCAAAAATACCTACAAAGACATAAAAAGCCATAATAAGTACAAAATCGAACACTATCAAAATAGATAATCGAGCGCGATTTCGACACAAAAATGTGTCTATCATTGAACTGCGCTTGGATATGCGGTATGCCCATAATGCCAGTGGCAGGTGCTCACGACATCCCCTGTGGTGGTCGTGCACGGTCCTGCTGAGAATCCTCAAAAGAGTCTTATTAGTAGCTTCTGCTTGCCCGTTTCCTGGAGGGTAATATGGGGTATACGTGTGCAGTCGAATATTGTACTGATCGAGTAAGTCGTAGATGTCTTTGTTAACAAACGACTTGGCGTTATCGACCCTGATTATCATCGGAGCTCCGAATCTGCATATTATGTGCTCTTTGATAAATGCGACGATAGTCTTTCCAGCGTAATCTTTCAGAGGAATCTCTTCTACCCACTTCGAACTGTACTCAGTCGCCATAATAATATACTTGTGCCGCTTTGAAGATTTTGGATTTATTGGCCCGATAAAGTCTAGACCCAACTATGAAACAACCAAGGTGTGATGATGTTGTGTAATTGAGTGTGAGGTGCATGGATTAATAGCCCGCGTGTTTGACAGCTCATGCATTTCCTTACATCCATCGTTGTGTCGTTTTCCATGGTTGGCCAGTAAAACCCACCCTCGTGGATCTGTAAAAACAGCTTAGGCAATCCTTGGTGTTCCGCGTTGTGGGACTTGGTCATTACCTTTAATGCTTTTTCCTTAGACAAGCATCTCATGATCGCTTTGCTATAGCTTTTCCTGTACATGATCCCTTCGTTCATGAAGAATTTGCCCGATTTCTTTTGTTTTTTGAGTGTCGTTTGCCTGTATTTGGGGAGTTTACCATGTTGGATGTAATCGTATAAGGATATTTCCAGTCGTTCGCTTCTACTATGCACGCGTCTGCCGGCTGGGGTGGTGCTTGACAATCCTTGCAATTGTCTTGAATAACTACTTTTTGAGACACCATGCTTGGACAATATACTCATAGCCTTTGCAGACGTCGTTATAATCGGACACTACCCTTATGTCCACATGGCTCCTCGTGTATCCTCTGTATCGTTTCTTCTGCCTCCTTTTTACTTACACAACGTGTCAGTGACCCTCCGGGTGCTCGATGGTAGAGAGCTCCCCAAACGGTTAGGAACTGCTTTAACACTTTTATTGGAATAACCTGCATTCCCTCGGTTTTTTTCCAGGACCTCCAGGTATATATTCCTCCAATCATCCGCGTCTTCGAAGGATCTATCTTCCCTCCATGTACTTTGCAGGTCTCTTCGCTTTATTGTTACGGTTCTTTCTTCCTCATTGTTCCGCGAGCGTTACCAGGGCGTCCATGTGTCTGTTCGAGTTCCTTCTGGTGTGTTCGATTGTGGTTGACTCGACGTTCGTCATTAAGCTATATGCCTCAACCCGATATGGTGCTAGATGTGCTTTGTTCACTTGAAAATCGTTGACTTGACTGGCGACCAGCTTGGAATCTCCCCTTACCTCTAAACTCTCGAGGTCGAGCTCCTCGGCCATTTTTATCCCCAATATCAACACTTCATATTATGCGACATTGTTGCTACAATGAAAATCCATCTTGAAAGCGTAAGATAAGATTTCCCCCGTCGGAGCTTCAAACGCAATGTCGTATCCTCTGAACCTCTCATATGAGGATCCGTCAAAGGACATAATCCACGGTTTTCCCCCCTCAACTTCGGCTACTTCTTATGGTAAGTCGTCATGGGGTAATCATATCCTCGTCTCCCGGTGTTTCCCATATCTGTCTGAAGGTCGGTGCCAGGATGAATCCTAATGAATTGAGATACATGGTCTTAATCGTAATACTAATATCGATTCAACTGGTATATACAAGGGTCTCAACGATCGATTTATTGAAAATAAAATAATTATAAATGTATTGACAACATGATTGGATCAAATTGAATCTAAGCGCATGGTCCTTATCAGCATCTTACATGATAGTTCCCATGGATCCTGCGTTCCACGCTTGCTTAGGCGACGAAGACAGGGAGAACACACACATATTACTATCAAAATGTCAATACTCATTTTTTTTGTTTTTTTATTTGAAATAAAGTCTAAATAATCTCAAACACTCTACTCCATCCTGGCAGTGATAACAATTCGATACTGGTGTCCCACCAAATCACTTAGAGAAACACAAAATTGCAAAAATAAAAATAGAAGGTGATATGGTTGAGATAGACTCCGAGATACGGTGACAACTATCATGTTTTTTCTAACACCTGAACTCTGTCCTTTTATGAATAGACCATTTAGCTGGGCACACCAATTCCTATAGAAAAATAGCTCAGTTTTCATCTACCTAGAATGGTTAGTGTCATCCTGAATTGTTCACAAGTTTCTAGACTTTGGAGTTTCATAAAAAGTTTTTCCCTTACCCCCAAACTTAAATCAAACAGTGTCCTCAATGTTTCTAAAGATGAATGATTAAAAACATGAACAAGGAAAAACTATTACCAATCGAAGGAAAGGAGTTAAGGAAAGATACTACTGTGTCGCATGAGCATGGGTTACCTCCCAAGAAGTGCTAAGTTTAAAGTCTTCATCCAGACTAAGAAATAACTAGTCACCTCATAAAATCATATAACAATAATCGAAACAACCGTGGGTCATCTTAATCAAATAGTGTTATCCAAAATAAGAGGAAACTGCAACAGGCCAAGAAAATGAACAAACCAAGCACACCTTTATCTAGTTTTTTGTTTAAGACAACTATAAAAGGGTCTAAATAAAATATTTTCATGGGCTGGATTTCCTTGTAGGCAGGATCAAAAGAATCAGGTTGTAGAGTCCGGAGTAACTCAACTAAGAACTTAGAAGCACATAAGAATAACCTGAATAATTGTGGATCCTCAAAGTCTATCATATTTGACTCACACAATTGACTACTATGAAGGTGGTCATTCTTAAACAAGTGTGTTGATTCTAATTCCCTAAAGTAATTAGGTTTTGTCTATAAACTTAATAACTGACACATTTGAAATTCATACGTTCCCACATATGGAAGAAAATATTTCGGTGGGAAAAAAAAGTCAATCTTGGTATTATAGCTTAGGTAAACCACATCGACCATATGATGGGTTTCTAACAACTGAACTTCTTCCTGGACATGATTAGGCTCGAGAAACAGTTCTTGAAGATAGTCTCTTAATATGGTAGAGGCACAAACATCAAGTCCTAAGTGAGGGACTTTTAAAAGAGTCAAAGGTAAAGCACATGGAGAATGATAATCACCCCCAAACTTAGAATTTTGGGTATCTCTAGATAGACTAGTCACAATTTCCCTAATTTTTAGATCATCAGATTCCTGAAAAATGGTCAATTGCTTCTTCTGAGTTATAATCAAGTGGTGCATCCTCACTCATATTTAAAATCTCTACGGGTCTATCTTTGTTATCTAAGACTATTATTTCTAAATCGTTGGACTTTAAAACAGTATTCTCAGGATAAACACGTTCCTCTAAACCATTATCGGCTTCAAAACAAGAAAGTTCTACATCGTCTAAAACAATGGTATCTCTAGTCAAATCCTCTTCCTTTTGAATAGGTGAATAATCATTAAAATTATTTGGATTTGAACCAGAAATAACACTATCATCATGAAACACAATTGGAGTGACAATTTCCTGATCACTCTGTCTGTATATTTCAAGTTTTTCACCAATACTATCCTCATCATCATAAAAACATGAAGATGTTTGAACCTCGTCTAAATAAGTAGTGTTACAAATTATGTCCTCGTCCTCTTGACTAGGTGAATATTTATGAAGGGTAGCACTATATTGGCAATTAAGATTATTTTGAGCAATATTACTCTCTACAAGAATTTCATTCAATCTATTTACATTCTCAGTCAACTGCTTGAGGGATTCTTCTAGAGAAGGATTTGGGTCATCATAGGGAGTACTAGATTGCATCTGCTTTAGGGCATCCCTCCAAGACAAAAAATTAGAATTTTGCTCATTTTCATGTTCGTAAGACGGGTGCATGTACGAATAGTAATTGGGATCACCCTGGTATGAGTAATAACCTCCAAAAGGTTGGTGGTGATCCCGACTACTATCCACACAATGTTGATAGTATGGATAATGTCTATTTTGAAATTCAGTCGGATATTAATTGTATTGGTCCTCATAATACCAGTTCGACATTTTCTAAAAACTTCCTAAAAAGAAAAATCTAAGAAAAAATAAATCCTAACATGAAGGGGTCTAAACATATACAAACAAGGCCGACTCAACCAAAACAAACCTACTGAATTAGCAAACAAAAAGCATGATGGCTCCACTTAGATTGTTTCTAGACCAGCTTTTATTCTTTCGAAAGGCAACTAGTTACAGTTTTAGCAAACCTCTTAGAACGATCTGAATTAGATTAAGTCAAAGAGAAACATGATAAGCTCTAAAAAGCTTTGATAACCCTATCTCTTTGGCATTTTCCTTGGGTTACAAGGCGGCTCTAATCAACTTAAAATATAATCTTCCTGAACTTTAAGTTAGGCTAATAAAGTAACCAATACAGTCCTTTTGAACGAGGTTCCCTATAAGCTCGTTACCCTATCGGTCTATTTCTAGTCAAAATTTTAAGGTTTAGGTTCGCGTTTGGTAACGTGTTCCTAAAGCGGGCAAGAAGGAAACGGTGATGAAATTCGAGTCCTTATCTTGTATGGCCAGTTCTTGCCCTTTACTAGAAAAGTAAAACCTTATTCAATTCCTCAACATATATGCATACGAAGGAATACAGTAAACCCACTTGCAGGGGATTCGTGGGTTGAACGAGTCTTACCTCCCGTACCAGACGGGGGATGAATCAGTTGTAGTCGACTCGGGCTACCGACTCTTGTGTCGGTGTGCGAACTCGAGGGCCCGAGACAATATCGTAATTGTCGTCCTTCCCTGTAGAAGTTTATATTTAATAATACCCTTCCGTAGGGTTTAAAAATAAATAAAGTGTCCAAAGTCCAAAATAAAGTCCAAAAAGTGTCCAAAAAAATAAAAGAAAAATTACAGAATTAATAAAAATTCCTAATACAATTTTCTAAACAAATAAAATCTAATGAAAGTAAATCTAATTAATAAAAATAAAATCTAAAAATAAAAGTCTTTGTCTTCTTCTCCTTTCTTTAAGCTTTAACTTTAACTCCAAGTCTTTAATCACCAAAGTCTTTTGCTCTATTTCCTTTCAATCCAAAATCCAAAATCTGTAGCAAAAAGAGAAACACCCAAAGAAACGTAAAATAGAACAAAGTAAAAATAAAAATATAATTAAACTAACTAACCTGAAAAAAAAACTAAGAACAAATCTAAAAACAAGTCCGCGTCGGCGGCGCCAAAAATTGATGTGATTTTAATATAGTGGTAAAAAGGGTTTGATACTCAAACTTGTGAAGAATCGATTTTCATACCTAATTTTTAATAACTATAAATAAAGAAAATTAAAATAAAATTGATTTAAAATTGATAGGAAGAGTTAGGACTAAGGATTCCACCATTCGCCAATTTGTCAAGTGATAAAAATCTTGCAACTCATGTATTCAGTTTAATCAAAACATTGCCGAAGTTAGGTTTTCAAAATAATAGTTGTAAATCGTAAGCATGAGACATCAAAAGCTCTAAACCCAGCATGACTCATCAAAAGAAAACACAATTATTTGAGAAAAACCATTTTTTCAATTTTAATTCAAGCAATTAATAATAAAAGAATTGTAAAATAAATATAATTAAAATAGAAGTTACCACAATTATTGGATGAACGGCTTCCTCCGTCGCCCCAGTGATGGTGATTAGCTCATTGTAATGGAAACACACTCAAAATAGACTTTCATTGCTCAAAAGGTGCTTACAATGGTGAAAAAGGAGTAACACAGAAGAACAGAGACGCTTATAAGCGTTACAGAGAAGTGTTCTCTGCGTTACAGAAGAAGGAAAAGGAAACAGGAATAAAGAACGGACTGATACCGCAGTAGAAACAAGACTGCCTTAGCAGCTGAAGATACGACTGAAACAACGACAAAGAAAATGACGGTTTAGAGGTGTAGTCTGTTACTCTTCTTCTTCCCAACAGCGTAAGTTTTTTTTCTCCTGATTTTTTCCGGTCGCTCCAACTTCCCTTTTTCTTTGCTTCTCTTTGCTATATATAATAGTAGTAAACCCTAGAAACCCTTGTGAACCGATAAGGACTCAAAAACAAAACCAAATCAAATTGAAATCTCGTTAGAATCCTAAACAGACCATGACTCTGTTTCCAACTCCAAGTTATGGGAATATCCCTTTTTTTTCTCTTCTCTGTACACATCAGAGACTCTCAAAAGATAGAGAATAATCCGCAGAAGATATCCTCCCTAACAGCTCCCCCAAACGTGAGTTTATCTCCAGCTCAGATTCAATTTTTCACGTGAAGAAGTTTCTTCCCTGAACTGTCGGGAATGGCTACTTTTTCTCCTTTCCAACTCAAGTAGCTATCCAGTGATCGTAACAACTCGTAAGGAATCAAAACTGTTGAGAAAATCCATCAAAATCTTGTCTCAAACAAAATCAGGAACAGTTTCACATGTAAAGAAATATTCTCGCCATTTTCGGTTTCAAATTCAAATAAGGGGTGCCCCCAATCCAAGAGTTGGGTGCCTTTATCAATTCTTCATGGGTGCCTTTAGTAATTTTTCAGGTGCCTTTATCACTTTTTGAGACAATTTTTACCAAATTATTTATTTCTCAAAAATACCTACAAAGACATAAAAAGCCATAATAAGTACAAAATCGAACACTATCAAAATAGATAATCGAGCGCGATTTCGACACAAAAATGTGTCTATCATTGAACTGCGCTTGGATATGCGGTATGCCCATAATGCCAGTGGCAGGTGCTCACGACATCCCCTGTGGTGGTCGTGCACGGTCCTGCTGAGAATCCTCAAAAGAGTATTATTAGTAGCTTCTGCTTGCCCGTTTCCTGGAGGGTAATATGGGGTATACGTGTGCAGTCAAATATTGTACTGATCGAGTAAGTCGTAGATGTCTTTGTTAACAAACGACTTGGCGTTATCGACCCTGATTATCATCGGAGCTCCGAATCTGCATATTATGTGCTCTTTGATAAATGCGACGATAGTCTTTCCAGCGTAATCTTTCAGAGGAATCTCTTCTACCCACTTCGAACTGTACTCAGTCGCCATAATAATATACTTGTGCCGCTTTGAAGATTTTAGATTTATTGGCCCGATAAAGTCTAGACCCAACTATGAAACAACCAAGGTGTGATGATGTTGTGTAATTGAGTGCGAGGTGCATGGATTAATAGCCCGCGTGTTTGACAGCTCATGCATTTCCTTACATCCATCGTTGTGTCGTTTTCCATGGTTGGCCAGTAAAACCCACCCTCATGGATCTGTAAAAAACAGCTTAGGCAATCCTTGGTGTTCCGCGTTGTGGGACTTGGTCATTACCTTTAATGCTTCTTCCTTAGACAAGCATCTCATGATCGCGTTGCCATAGCTTTTCCTGTACATGATCCCTTCGTTCATGAAGAATTTGCCCGATTTCTTTTGTTTTTTGAGTGTCGTTTGCCTGTATTTGGGGAGTTTACCATGTTGGATGTAATCGTATAAGGCTATCTTCAGTCGTTCGCTTCTACCATGCACGCTTCTGCCGGCTGGGGTGGTGCTTGACAATCCTTGCAATTGTCTTGAATAACTACTTTTTGAGACACCATGCTTGGACAATATACTCATAGCCTTTGCAGACGTCGGTATAATCGGACACTACCCGTATGTCCACATGGCTCCTCGTGTATCCTCTGTATTGTTTCTTCTGCCTCCTTTTTACTTAGACAACGTGTCAGTGACCCTCCGGGTGCTCGATGGTAGAGAGCTCCCCAAACGGTTAGGAACTGCTTTAACACTTTTATTGGAATGACCTGCATTCCCTCGGTTTTTTTCCAGGACCTCCAGGTATATATTCCTCCAATCATCCGCGTCTTCGAAGGATCTATCTTCCCTCCATGTACTTTGCAGGTCTCTTCGCTTTATTGTTACGGTTCTTTCTTCCTCATTGTTCCACGAGCATTACCAGGGCGTCCATGTGTCTGTTCGAGTTCCTTCTGTTGTGTTCGATTGTGGTTGACTCGACTTTCGTCATTAAGCTATATGCCTCAACCCGATATGGTGCTAGATGCGCTTTGTTCACTTGAAAATCGTCGTTGACTTGACTGGCGACCAGCTTGGAATCTCCTCTTACCTCTAAACTCTCGAGGTCGAGCTCCTCGACCATTTTTATCCCCAATATAAACACTTCATATTATGCGACATTGTTGCTACAATGAAAATCCAGCTTGAAAGCGTAAGATAAGATTTCCCCCGTCGGAGCTTCAAACACAATGTCGGCTCCGCTGAACCTCTCATATGAGGATCCGTCAAAGGACATGATCCACGGTTTTTACCCCTCCACTTCTGCTACTTCTTCTGGTACGTCGTCATGGGGTAATCATATCCTCCTCTCCAGGGAAGGCCGCCAAAATATCCGCGATTGCTTGGCCGCGAACCCTCTGAGGCTTATGATACCTTAATTCGAACTCAGAAAATTGGAGGAGCCACCTAGCTGTCCTCCATGTTAGGATTGACTTCGTTCCCAAGTATGCAATGGGATTAGCTGCTGCAACAATGATGGTTTCGTGTAATAATAGGTATGACCTTAGTTTTTTAGCCACGTATATCGAGGCTAAGCATGCTTGTTCGATCTTTGGGTAACGTAACTCAGCGTTCTTCAGGATCCAACTAACATAATAGATGGGCGACAGATTGTCGTTCCCTCTGTCTTGTGCTAGGACTGCGCCTATTGCTAAGTTGGTGAAGGAGGTGTAGAGGTAAATGGGTTCTCCTTTCATTGGGGGTCGAAGTATCTGCGAACTGATCAAACATTGCTGGAGTTTGCAGAAGGCGTCGTGTTGAATCTCTCCCTATTTAAAATTGGCATTATTCTTTAACATCGGGAGAAACACAGTCAGCAGTTGGGCGAGCCCCGGGATGAAGCGTCTTGCGTAAGATATCCTTCCGATTAAGGTTTGTAACTCCTTTACGTCCTTGGGAGAAGTCATGGTGTTATTGCTTTTACCTTGTTGGGGTCGACCAGTATCCCTTCGTCTGTCACCATGAAGCCTAGGAATTTTCCTGAGGTTACACCGAACACACACTTAAGCGGGTTCATCTTCAGCTTGAATTTGCAGCATTGCTTAAAATCTTGTCTCAAGTGCGTGGTATGATTTTCTTTGCTTTTGATATTACTGCGATGTCATCTACGTATGCTTCAATGATTTGATATAAAAGATCGTGGAAGATTAGTGTCATTACCCTTTGGTAAGTGGCTCCCGAGTTTTTCAATCCAAAAGGCACGACGACGTAGTAGAAGTTACCATATGGTATTTGGAATGTCGTCTTTAACAAAATATTGTTTGCGATAAGATTCCATTGCATGTCCTTATGCTCACTTAAACAGACACCAACCACTAAGCTACATCCTAATTCGTATTTATTTTGCATATGTTTTTTATATACTTCATTATATCACTAATTATGTTATTTTAAACGAATGAAACACAAACACACACACATATATATATATATATATATATACCGTTCTGAATTATTACCAAATCACGAATCGTTGATCGTATTTTTAACCGCATTTAACTTCTACAATCCGAATAATATATGTAGAGCTGTACATGGTATAGTTTGGTAGGGTTTTGGATGAAACCAAAACCGAAACCAAGGACAACGGTTTTTAAGTTTTTGAAACCGTGCCAAACCATTTTACAAAAGGTTTGGTACGGTTTTGGATGAGATAGTTCGGTGTAAAACCATTGATTTTTCAGAAACCGTTGGTTTATCAAAAATAAAAATAATATTCTGTACCCCTGAATGGCAGCTTAAGAGCATGGTATCTTTCTATTGGCCTTTTTGGGATGGAAGCTTAGTAATAGAATCTACTGGCCGTTATGTTATCAAGGTATCCCACGGGCAAAGGTACTGGGATAATACATATTAGTCACAATAACTGTCTGTAATTCATGCCTCATACATGGTTAGAAAAGTGTCGTTGTATACACTTATTTATGAATATCTGCATGACATCTCATTAGTCATTAATGTTATTATTTGGAAACAAACAATTGAAGGATGAAATTGTTTTTATTTATAGGGTTTGAAGTTGAATTCCATTGACTAAATTCAGTATTATCCTATTCGAGAATATATTTCTACAATACAACTAATTATACAATAAAAAGATTAAAATAAAGAATGAAGAGAATGGAAAGGGATTAATTAGATTATATCGTATTATAATGGTCACGAATGAATGAATCTAATGACTAATATTAACGGTTTTATCAACGGTTTTTCGGTCCGGTTTTTTGTTAAACCAGAACCATACAAAATCAACGTTTTTTACAAAATTTAAACCATACCAAGCTGTTGGATAAATAGTATAATTCAGTTTAGGATTAAACGATGTAGTACAATGCGGTTTTACGGTTTATACCATATCATATACAATCCTATATATATGTGTATGTTTGCTGAATTCCGAATCACTAACTAGTGTCCACCGTAGTAATTCGCAGTCAAAAGCGATGACCTCTTGGAGGAGTGAACCAGCTTTCCACATGCCCTGGCCTGGATCGATTTAGTGGTGACACTCGGTAAAAGACAGTCCTACCCAGCCGCCAACGAGCGGTTAGATCCTAATGAGCAAAGCAAAACCCAACAACACTTCAAAGTTGTGTGCGTGCCCTAGTAAACTCCACTACTTCCCGGCGACGGAAGAATCTCAAACTCATTCATTATGGATGTTTAATTTAATTCAATGAGTTTTTTGATGGCGAAATTAGAACCCAAGGATCGAATTGTCGTAGAATCTGTCGCAGAATTTGATCCATTAAAAACTTCATCACCATCATCATCGCTTAATTCATTCAAATCTTTAGCTATATCATCAGTATCAAATACTCAAACCCTAATTTATATCGGAACTGATCATGGATCAATAATCTTACTTTTCTTAGGTAATTCATCTTCTCCTGATAAAGAAAATGGGCGTTCTACTGGTTCGGATCTCAAACCTGAAAATCACACCCTTACATTCTCAAGATTTATACCTGTTACTAATTCTCCAGTAGAATTAATGCATGTTTTTGCGGAGATTGATAGTATTTTAGTACTCTCAGATGGGTGTTTGTTTTTATTAGATTCATTGTTACTCCAACCTCCCAAAAGATTGAGTTTTCCCAAAGGAGTCACTTTCTTTACTCGTAGGTTGCGTAGTGGTGGTAATGTATCTGGTACTACTACTTCTTCAGGTTTAAATATTTTTGGAGAAAGTGATTCAGTGAATTCCACTTCTAGTTCGAGGTTTCTGAAGAAATTAGGGGGAGGAATCAGCAGGGCCAATGGGACTAAATCAAGAGATTTTTCTCAGTTACAAAAGGAAGGTAGTGGTAGTAATTGTTTGGTTTCTGTTGCTATAGGAAAGAAGATAGTTCTAGTTGAACTTTTATTACCATATGAGGGAGTTATTGATACTGTTGTTTGGAAAGAAATTCAAGGCATTGAGGGAGTTAAAACAATGGTATGGTTAGATGATTCTATTGTTGTTGGTACTGCTAACGGTTATACACTTTTTTCGTCAGTTACGGGGCAAAATGTAATGTTGTTTTCACTTCCTGATCCGTCTTGTAGCCCGTATTTGAAAACACTTGGGAAACATCATGAGGCTCTTTTGTTAGTTGACAATGTGGGTATTATTGTTAATAGTAATGGGGAACCAGTTGGTGGAAGCTTGGTTTTCCGTCATGCTCCTGATTCGATTGGGAATATATCTTCTTATTTGATTGTTGTTAAAGATGGAAGGATGGATTTGTATCATAAGAAAACAAGTCTTTGTATTCAGTCCATTAATTTTGTTGGACAAGAAGCTGGTTCATGCATTGTGGCAGGCGAGGAGGGTGGGAACGGAGAACTTGTTGCCGTTGCGACACCTTCCAAGGTAATGCTAAAATTCATACTGTACACTATCTAGAAAAAAATAGAATGTCAAACTGTTAACACTGTCCAACATTTTATCTAGCATGTTATCCATTATATAATTCTTGGATGTAAACAAAAGGATCACTTTTTTTGATTAGGCAAATATTTTGTTTGTTATTCTCTTTATGCTACAAGAAGTTCATATCCATTTCTACAGGTCATCTGCTTTAGGAAACTATCAGTTGAAGAGCAGGTTAAAGACTTACTGAGGAAAAAAAACTTTAAGGAAGCCATTGCTTTGGTGGAAGAACTCAAGTGTGAAGGTGAAATGACAAAAGAAATGCTTTCCTTTGTCCATGCTCAAGTGGGGTTTGTATTGCTATTTGATTTGCATTTTGAGGAAGCTGTGGATCATTTCTTGCAGTCTGAAACAATGGAACCATCAGAAGTATTTCCATTTATTACACGGGATCTGAGTCGCTGGTCCCACATGGTATTTATTTTATTAATTTTCTCTGTCTGTCTTTCTTTTACTCCACATGGTATTTAATTTGCAGCTTTTAAGAATTTCCCCAATAGTGAATTTTGCAAATGTATTCCTTTTGACATAATTGTAACAACCTAGGTCCTAGACTGACAGTGACCAACTATTTTCCCGCAGCATGTCTTGGATAAGGCTAGTAACAATACCAACTAATGAAGATTATGAGATGCAATTATGACAGTGTTAGTTGGAGAGTCTTTCCAATTTCCGATAATGTGTTTATGATCATTAGCACGGTGGAGTTATTCTAGTTATTGGTCCACAAAATTTATGAACTAAGTGAGATATTAATTAACTCCCCTGGCACATGTGTTCAAACAGTCCCATGTTTAAGACAACAAAATTCATAACGTTGAGTTGCTTGATGCATAAAATGCGAACTTGTCGTGGACTGGTGTTCTTATTGTGCATCACTTGATGAAGTGACAAAGGGTTTTCTTATTCCATTTGAGTATAGTTAGTGTACTTTTCTATTATCACACTTCCGTAATAATGAAAATTAAATCAGATTCCGAGGAACCGATGAAGATTATGAGATGCAATTATGATATGTTAGCTACTCTTTCCTCTTTCTGATAATGCGTTTAAGATAATTAGCATGCTGGATGATTCTTGGTTGTTACACTGTTTCTAATTAGTATTTAGTTATTGGTCCATAGAAAATATGAAATAAGTGAGATATTGGTTGGGGGGGGGGGGGGGGGGGGGGGGGGGGGGGGGGGGGGGG
>JAJJMC010029152.1:1552988-1606144 GCA_023531435.1 Papaver californicum
CCTCCACAACAAGCTCAAAATTCAGAATCATCGGAGATACTCTCCATATGAGATTAGTATTCAGACTTTGGGGTAAACCCAACTATGAATAAAAATCAAAATCAATAAACTAAACAAGTTTAATGAAAATAAAATAATTTTAATTAATCAAAAACTCTCATAATTTTCGTTTTTGGAGCTCCTTATATATATAACTCCTACTAAACAAACCCTAAACTTATCTAAAACCTATAAACTTGTTTCCCAAGGTATCTAATACCTTTAGGCAACTTTCCTAACTTATTAAACTCTTAAAATAAACTTTTTAGACTCTTCTAAAATTACCCTAAATAATAAATCCGAAAATTAGTTATTTTTCTACTAAAAATAACATTAATAAAATATAAATAATAATAATAAAATAATAGATTTATTTCCATAAATCTCCCTCCATCATTCTACCGGTGTTGGAGAAGATTCGTCCTCGAATCTTGCCGATATCATGTTCTGCATGTGTAACTCGCTGATGACAATCTTCATACACAAAAAATAATTTATGCACTGTATAGAAGCATGATGTATGATGGAAGCCCAAAACGGATCTTTATAAGTTGATTCAACAAATCCTCTATTGTTAGGATAGATATGGAAGACCATTTGTGTATTACAATAATCAACAACTAGCTTACTCCCGGGCAAAGACAACTCATCAATATCAGTAACTTCTAAATCAATAAGTTTATCAGGATTAGATGACTCACCATGAAACTCCATTAAATCATGTGAAACTTCTTGGGACTTTTTTTCTTTGTCAGAAACAGGATGTTCTTCGCCTTTTGAGAAGAAAAATGCATATCCTCCTCCTCATCGACATATTTATCAAAGATCGGAGTTGTATATCTCTCAACAATAACTTAATTGTGTGCATCATTGTCATGACGGCAAAACAAGTCTTCAAAGTCGTTATCTGCACTATTATTTTCTTTTATAAGCAAACATGATTTAGATCGAGATTTTAGTGACTTCTTCAAATAACATTCTATCACTTCCAGAATCTCCTTCTTTGATTTGATCAGATATTCATATCTTCTCAGATCTCGTCTTGGTGACAATTTAGTAACCCTGAAAACTTGTCTTAGTAACATCTTATTAACCCTAGAATCAAACTTTGCTCTGATACCAACTGATGCAGATCAGAAGCGTGTAAAGATGATAATAATCGCAGTGGAATAGAATTATTGAAAAATAACCGGTAGAATGGGTAGAAATCGATAAAAATTAGTTGATCTTCAAAGAGATATCCTAAAATCTACGGGGTTATAGAAATTACTTGATCTTCAAAGAGATATCCTAAAATCTACGGGGTTATCTAGACTTGTTAATTCACTATGAATAACGACTATAGATATGAGATTAGTATTCATACTTCGGGGTAAACCCAACTATGAATAAAAATCAAAATCAATAAACTAAACAAGTTTAATGAAAATAAAATAATTTTAATTAATCAAAAACTCCCCTAATTTTCGTTTTTGGAGCTTCTTATATAGATAACCCCTACTAAACAAACTCTAAGCTTATAAAAACCTATAAACTTGTTTCCCAAGGTATCTACCAGCTTTAGGCAACTTCCCTAACTTATTAAAACTCTTAAAATAAACTTTTAGACTCTTCTAAAATTACCCTAAATAATAAATCCGAAAATTAGTTGTTTTTCTACTAAAAATAACATTAATAAAATATAAATAATAATAAAAAAATAATAGATTTATTTTCCATAAATCTCCCTCCATCATTAGGCTTGTTAGAATCTGTTTATATATATATATAAGCACATAGAACGATTTTACCTCACCAATAATGTTGAAAACTTGGCTTGTAAAATCGGTTGATACATAGGTCCACATCGAACGATTCTAGACTAAAAAACAACCAGAAAAATTGGTATTTCCTCTGCTTTCGTTCGATATGGATGTTCATATCGAACGATTAAAGCCTAAAAAGCAAACAAAAAATTGGCTTTTTCTAAGGTCCAAGAACCATTCTATATGAAGGTGTACGTCCACCGATTCTGTAACCCTGTCAAACTTTTTGCATTTTAGCCCCAGAATCGTTTGACATAAACGTATACATCCACCGATTCTGTAATCCTAGAAAAAATTTAGCATTTTTGCTCAGAAAAATGAATGAATTTTTGTTTTTCGAACTTAAGTATGGATAATTATGTCTTTTAGCTTATGTTTGTCGTTTGAATTTAAACATATTAGGTTTATTAGTTTATGAAGGAATGAATTTAGTTGGTTTTAAAATTGTTGTTTACGTTGGCTAAGATGCGACAAAAGAACTACAATGTGGGCCAGTTTATTAATGGCACTCTGGCAGTTTTTTAACCAACAATCGTTCGATGTGGACATCCCTATCGAATGATTTTGGTTTTTTGGAAAAATTACAAGTTTATAATCATTGGATATGGCTTTGCGTATCATCATCACCGCGTCACGACCACCTCGACCTCGTTTGGAAGGTCCTTGTTCGACGCCATCACTATCGCCACTGTCATGTTGGTCACCTCTGCCTTGGCCTCTGCTTGATTCACCCTGAGCATCCTTTCTCGCTCTAAGTTTTCTCTGTGGCGCCGACATAACCGTTTCCCCATACATATCAGCTTGTTCGTCCTCCTGAATGTTCTATTCTTCAATCTTCTTCTGATTGACCTCAATATGTTCTCCTCTTCTCGTACAAGCTTTTACACGGTTGATCAGATATGTAATTCGTCTTCTCCGTTTTATTTCAAACAATAAACATTTTACAAGTTTTGCCAAACCATTAACAAACCATAAGAGACTACAACACTTACCAGAATATCGAGAGCTCTATCCCCTTCCTTGATTAATGGCCCATCGTCTATACGTATCACATGAGTACGAGAAACATTGTTGTACCACACTGTGTAATCCGAAAATGATTCAACATATGATTTCAATGTCCTACCCATTGATAAGTGCATAATTCACATGTTTTTCGTGTCGAATCCATACTAATATTAGCTATAATTCTTGCATATTACTTTTTATTATGTTTTTTTTCTATCTTATGTCTTATATTAGGTGAATCATCCAAAAAGGAGCTATAAAGGGCTAAAATGAGCAAGGAAGTAAAGCATTACAAGTAAAAGAGAGTCCAATACAAATTCTACTCATTCAAATCCAGGATTTCTTAATACCATTTTTAAGAGAACGAGAATACAAAGTGAATGCAAAAAGAATACGGTCATTCCGAGTTTGGACGAAGAAGTTATGGAAAAAACAGTCGAGACGAAGAAAAGATCATCTACAACTCAAGATCCGGCATTGCTCTTATGAGCACATACAATGCCGGCCTTGACATGAAAAAGGGAAGAAAACTTGTATTTTTAACACCAAGAGTCGGCATTGCTATGGGAAAATCATACAATGCCGACCGTAGTAATTTTTGGGGCAGAGAATTTGACCAAGAGCCGACATTGTTGTGGGAAATCACCTATGCCAGCCGTGGAGAGCGTAAAGGGTCCGTTTTGACGTGTTTTTGACTTCTAAAAGGAGGAAACCCGGTCCCAGAAGGATTCTAAGTCCTAGATATCATGAAGTACTATAAAGAAGACTCCCAATACATTAAGAATAATCTTTTTACAACTTTTACATTACTTTGCAAGTCTTGGAGGAGATCAACAACACAAGGAGAAAGCTAGGGTTTCAGAGCGGTTCCATTATCGTAACAATTTCTTAACTACTTTCTTATATGTGTAGCATGGATGCTTCTACATCCACGAGTAGCTAAAAACCTAATTGATTGAGGATGAATTCTAAGTTCTAAACATTATTTGATTTAATATATGATTCTATTTTGAGTTCTTCACATGATTATCGTTTGTTTATACTACAAAGAATATCTATGATTGATTGATAGATTGTTTAGGTGGCCAACTAAAATAAATTTGTTAACTTAATTTATTGCTAGTATTGAGTTGTGAGATAAGTAATAGGCCATTGACTCGTACACAAGTAGAGAACACGAGACCTTGCTTAAGGATTTTGTGGAGCAATTGTGTGTATGAACAACACTAGTAAGTGGACCTTGATCTAAGAGTCTAACTGCTAGGATTAACCTATAAATTCACAAAATATAAAGCATTCGACCAAATTACACCTTGAGTGATCTACTACTAGGTGGTTAGGACGAATAAAATCTGGTAGGCGAGAACTTCCGTATCCAGTGATATAAGGAATTTCGGGGATAACACTGATCTAGTTGTTATTCTACGGTTGGTGATAATCTGTGATTAACAATGAGTAGATGAACATATATCTCTCCATTGCTTACAAGTTACAAGTTAATCACTTTTAATTGCTTTGTTAGTTAACTTCAACCTAAAACAAACCCCCACTATGACACTTTAAACGACTGAAGCACTTCGCTCCTCGTGGGAACGAAATTGATTTCCATTATATTATTCTTTAATTGAGTGAAAATAAGATCACTAATTTGATTGCATTTGGAGTAGAAGAGAGGTCCGTGGTAACATTGTTTCTCGTATCCAACCATCGTTCCTTCCGCAAATTCTTCCTTGTAAGGGTGAAAGATAACATCCTTCTTCGTCACTTTATCCAGTTCCCGCCTCAGATCAAGGAGGTTCGTCTCCTGGCTATTCGCCTTGCTATTGAAGGAGTATTTGTTTCGAAAATAAGTACGGTTCCAATTCCCTTTTACACTGGCCCTATCAGCAAAATTTGGGAAGTGCAAGTTATCCACACCTGCATCAATGTAGGAATATAAATGAAAATAAGAAAAGTAAGATAAACAAAACTCCATAACTATACCCCTTGAATTACCTAGAGAAAAGCCACATTCCTTTCGACTTGGGTCATGTCTAGCCTATTACACTCTCTCATCTCGTTTAACATACAAAAAAAACAAGTAGTGCCCCAAGAGTAACGCAGACTATTGTTTAATGGTTCTACTAACTGGATGTAGTTGGCGTTCACCCGAGAATCGGAAATATCGTGGAAGATAACACATCAGTAAATTTAGAGAATATATGCGGTGGTTGTAGCAATATTGATACGGTGCACGGTCAGCTTACCGCTTCCATGAAGCTCCTTTGTTCTCAAGAATTGTTCCCCCAGGCTATTGAGATGACATATTCTCTGTTTTTTCTCAGCTACCGTCATCTCCTTCTTGGTCTGGTCCGTATCCCAACCAAACACCCTCGAATTGAACTCGTAGATGACCTCCCAACTAAGCTCACTCACATAGTTGGACCCCCTCACGGCTTTACCTCCTACGCATAGACCTGTGATCAAATGCACATCATTTGGGGTAATTGTCTGTAACGACCTAAAATCTAAGTACTAATTAATCAGGAGATTGACCTAATATGACACATTAAGAAATCTAAACTATGAATTAGATAATAATCCAATAAACTAAAACCTATCCGCTATGATATTTATAAATGGAATCTCTCAAGTGATATAAATAAAATAATGTATTTCACTTTAAAAAATAAATATACACAAAAAACATATGCATAAAATAATATCAATGCGACTCTAATTCGCTAAAACTTTAATCTATGAAAATGAATATCTTCATGTGCACCATTTCTTCTGATAACTGAAATTGAAGTGGAAACGAGTAAGCACATCATCCTGAAAGGTACTCAGTGGAAACATACAACTTTCAAGTAATCATTAACGTGCTTCACAGTTCTAAAATTACAATAATTTAAAGAGATAATAACAAACTTAAGCACTCAACAATTCAAACGTTTAAGAAACAGAGTGTCACCCTAACCTCGCTTTACTCAATGGAGAAAGCGAAGCTATAACAACCCCAATCAACAATAATAACACCATCCACATAAAGTGTCATTCGAACCATGATTCTGGATATTACCATCAAGATCAGATAGTTAGACAATCAAACATAATATGCATATGAGTGATTTCCCCCAAATGGAATAGTATATATAATATCGAAAATGATGAATTACCGTCCTACTAAGTAATATGTAACGGATGAATTACCACCCTACTAATAATATCGAAACGGATGAATTACTGTCTTACTATATTATTAATATATATAATATTGAAACGGATAAATTAGCGCCCCACTAATAATATCGAGATGGATGAATTATTGCCCCACTCAACTTAACAAGAAGCTGTGGGGAAACCACAGACACTCCTTGCAGGAAAAACACACAACGCATATCACAAACAAATACATTAAAGTACACACAACATACACATAAATAATAAAAGTGCAAAAAAGAAGATTAATAAATACAAGTAGGTTATAAGAGTGCCCACCTCATTTGATGACAAATCTCGCCTACTCAAGAATTCCTATCTACAAGTCCATAGTACCGAGACCCTTATCATCATTATCATCATCTTGATTATGTAATTACCACATGAATCAACATGACAATAATACATAAGAGGTCTTTCAGAATCCATTCGATATCCTTTTCTTTATCTCTACATCCTCTTTAGTTATTTTACTATATTTTCTTTATCTAATTTCCAATGATAAAGGCTCGGTCTGACTAATTTCTAGTGATAAACACTTGATATGACTAATTTCCATTCGATATCCTTAGACCGAGTCAGCTCGGTCAGATAATCTGAATCAAATGAGTTAGACAACTGACTAGGACTACTAAGCCTGGATCTCTTAACCAAGCACTATGATGAGCAAATCGCTTGGCTATAACCTTAAACTAGCCAAAGGCAAGTACTATCGGGCATTGCTTGGCTATAATATCGCCCAAAGCTTTGGCTTGTCTAGAGGAGGGATCAGATCTGATCCCTCCTCTAGCCAAGCCATAAAGACGGATACGATTTGATCCCTCCTCTAGCCAAGCCATAGAGACGGATACCAGGTATCCGTCATATTTTTGACAGATACTGAGTATCCGTCTCAATAATAAAACCAAATTCGGTTTTTTACCTATATTAACACCTAATATTTATCTTTTAACTATTTTATTTACTACAAAAAAAATTTCATATTATTTCTCCAATTTTCTATCTTAGTTAGCCCGTTTTTTACCTATATTAACTCATAATATTTATTTTTTAAACTATTTTACTTAGTCTAATTTTTTCCTATTATTTTTCCAATTTTCTATCTTAATTAGTCAGTTTTTACCTATATTAACTCATAATATATCTCTTTTAACTATTTTATTTACTCTAATTTATTTTTTCCTAATATTTCTCCAATATATTTTTCTTTGAACTATATTATTTACTCAAATTTCTTTTTTTTTTCTTATTATTTCTCTAACATATTTTTCTTTATTAGTTTTAAATCTATAAACAATGCTAATAAAAAAGAAAGAATTAAACGGATACCTGGTATGCGTCTAGCACTATTTTGACGGTTAATCAGTATCCGTCTCAATAAGCCAAGCGATAGCTTTTTACCATAGTGCAATTTTTAGCTCTTTCTTTTGTTTGGATATAATTAACTTATAGACAAGCAAAAGGCTTCATCATAGTGCTTGGCATACAGACTACAGATTAATTCCAATACCGTTTCAATCTCCCTGAGCTTTCTTAATCAAAATCATTTGTAGTTCCATCTTTAATAACAATGATTTCACAATCATAACTCCCAATATTTATTGCATAATCAAACATAACTGAATTTATATTACTTCTAATTTACTCATTTACAACTGCAACTCAACTCAACCATTCTTCCTGCAATTCAGTTCTAATTTCTAATTGTAATTACCTGAAATTTATACTTCAGCACCAACATAACTCTAATCTATAAGCACAGTCCCATATAACATTCATCTTAATTTCTTAATTCCTTCACAATTACAATCACATTCTAGACTTCCCTTTCTTTGATTTAGCCATAAAATATTCTATCATAATTAGCGTAGCAATTCATCTAATTGTACAATTAATCAAAGCATAACAACATTCAAAAGTAAAACAGACTTCATTTAGATAGAAAAATTACCTTAACTCAGATTCTTCCTTATTATGACTTCATCCAGAAATTCATCCCAAAACATCAACAACTCATCAATTCAATTTATTTAATCTAATCAATTAACTCAATACCCAACTTAATTCTTAATACTTTTAAACTTCAGAATCAACTTGAAAACCCTAACCCTAATTTCTAAATCTCAATTTTGAAACCCTAACTATCGATTTCTTGCAAATCTTCAATCTTTACTCTAATTCATATCAAACCTATTTATATTCTTTCTCTTAATTCATAAATCTTCATATTCTAATTTTTTTTTAAAAATCTTACGAAACCCTAATTCACAGAATTCTCTCAATCCATGTTCTTCACTGAAATTAACCCTTCTTAATCAGTGTAATAATCTTCTTCTTTATCTCATATACTTAAAACTCATCTTCAACTATTCAATTTCATCATTAATCCCCATTCACAGAAAAAACCCTAACTTCTCGTCTTCTCTTGCTTTACCAACATCACTACCACTATCAGCAACACATCCTTATTCTTTCCACTATAATCTCAATATTAAAATATCCATTTACGTATCTTAATTCCATCAACAGACGAAGAATAGGAGGAGGAGGAGGAGAAGTCGAAGAAGAAAAAGAAGAAAATTAGAAAAGAGATCGATTCTCATTAGGTTTAGGTTTACATATGATTTCATTATTAAGGAACCCATAATATGGATACCGGTCGCAAAGGTATTTTATCTATTTTCTTGAATACTGGGATAATAGCTTGGTTTCGTTAATAGTATTTATTTATAAAATAACTATTTTACCCTTCAATTACAATTTAAGTGATTTCTTCTTCATCTGGTCTCCGAATGATGCGTTTGAGTACTCCATTTCGCATAACTTTTCGAGATCTATCTAATGGTATTATTTGTTTGTCCAAATTATTATTTTTATTAATTATTAAAATTAATTTTTCAGACTTAATTAATTGAGTCATTAGCGGCTAAATCGTTTCTTGACCGGTTTAATAGTTTTGACCAGCTTGCGGGTCCTTACAATCTACCCACCTTACACGAATTTTTAACCGCAAAAATAGGGATGATCTTCCAGCCTTCATAACTACCCATCTTATAAACAAATTTGTCTTCTCATTTTGGTTGAAGTACTACTCATACTTACATATCGCAAATGATTCGAATTCATCTAAGATGACTTTGAATACATAAAGATCGAGGTATTTATTTAGTTTTCTTATAACAATTGTGATAATTTTCAGAGCTAACAAAACTTAATTATTTATTATTATTAATATTACTAAGTGGCTTCTTAATTTTGTAAACTGGTTATGAATACTTAAGTCATCCATTTCCCATTAGAAGTAGGATATATATAAAGTGAATTAGGAATTGTGACTTCCACCAATGTTTCCAACCGTTCTTTTTAGATTCTATTTGTTTTTTATTATCGAAACTGGAAACACTATTATGATGCACATAAGTTACATGTTTCTTTAGAAAAATAATATACATCGGTCATTTTCTAATTCAAAAATATCTATCAGGAGGATGCTCAAGGGTCTCTAACATCAAATTTAGTGACGCACAAAAAGGCAATAAAAATTAAAACTCAACAATATCTTGAAGCAAACTATCTAGAGTTCATATTTTGTCCATGAGAAAAGAAAACAATTAGAAGAAAAACAATTAGCATATGTGGAGGATTTGTGTGCTTTGTAGGGGTGTATTAGACCAAATTATAAAAACATGTAGAGTTGATCCTAGTGTGTGGGTCGACTCATATTCTTGTTCTCCTCATATCACATTTTGCTTTCTATCTAACAAAAATCTTTCTAAAATATATTTTTCATTTATCTTAATTTCACTCGATCAAATTTATGCTCAATGGATTCCGAGTTTGATTCTTCCGATGATGGGATGGAGTGGATATAGATTGGCATAATGAACAAAACCAAAAGTACTTGCAAAGAATGTAACATATGGACGATGAGCCAGATAAGGATAGACAGGAGAGAACCACTATGTTGCTATTATATTCTGGGAAAATACCTACTTATGTATTTTAATACAGTGATAAAATAAGGTTCAAATTTCGAACTTGTGAAGATTTATTTTAAAATTAAAAACTAACTAAAACTAGAAATTTGTAAAATATTGTAACAATATTGGGAAGAACTCAGGATTCCACCAAAATCACTTCTGAATGATGAACACAATGATTCTTAACAATTTTAGCCTTTTTATTGACTCTGTTTCTTTACCAAAAGTAGATTTCTAAAATATTAACTGTAAATCATAAGCATGAGGCATCAAAAGCTCTTAAATCCCATCATACACCATCAAACAAAATCACAACTAATTAGAAAAATCAATTTAAAACCAATGCAAAAGTCATAAAGAATAAAAACTAGTTACCATTTTGTCCCAGTGATCCGGTTTAGCTCATCATGCTCAAAACACTATCAAAAGATAGAAATATGGCTAAAAAGTGCTTGAGAAGAAGAACAGAAGCTAAAAATAATAAAACAGGGAATTTGCAACGCTATATAGGCGTTACAGATTAACTGTTACAGTTCAAGTTCAAGATAAACGTTGCAGACTGAAGATAAACGTTACAGTTGGATGAAGGAACCATGATAGAGTGGTTGAAGAAACCGTCGCCTTATCTTATGTTATTCGTATTCTTCAGTAGCAGTAGCCAGAATTGTTCCTGAGCCTCCCCACGCGATTTTTGCTGTTCTCTTTGTTATTTATAGGTTTAGTAAAACCTAATATTCATTCCTTAACCAATTAGGACTTCCAAAACCTTTCCAAAACCGATTAAAATCCTTGTTTATCCAAATCAGAGAATATTTTTCTTTTCCTTTAACAGATGGGATTTTCAACTTGTTTTATGGCCTATAATCACTTATGTTGACGTTTTTGACTTGTTTCAATTACTGCTTTAAGTTGATAAGGTTTGAAACTCTTAAAAACCCCAAAAAATCGGATTTGAAAAACATACAATATATTTTACGCGATGAATATCTTCCCGCCAATTTCAGAATTTGAATTTGAAAGGAGGTTGCCCATATCCAAAGTTGGGGTACCTTTAGAAAAACTCCTGGGTTCCTTTAGTAATTTTCTCTGGTGCTTTTAACACTTTTTAGCCGATTTTTCCACAAATATTTATTTTTCAAAAATACCTATAAACACATAAAATAACCCAATAAATACACCATAAAATAACCCAATAAATACACCATTGAGCACTAGTAATACAAAAGAATTGAGAACAATTTAGACACAAAAATGTGTCCATCACCTATCATCTAGAGCTAAAACAAGTATTTACAACATGATAGACGTTTCAAGGACGAGAATTTTACCACTAGAAGCTAATGCATATTATTTCATTTTTAGTTGTGTGTGTTATGGTCAAAATTTGCAACGTCGATTCTGTATGAGCAACAACTTGTTGGTTAGGATTATTGCAGATTCTTTATTGTCATCTAATCGTATTTTGTAAGGTTATCAGAAACCATCCCTAGAGCCTTTTGTTATCACTTGGACCAGCCAAAACCAATTGGAAAAAAAAAAGTTTAGTGTAAAATATAAAAAGTTTATTGTTTGGTCCTACTAGTATGCAACCCGTGCTACGCACTTGGTCTGATGGAAATTATTGATTTGGTGTGGCGAGGCTTCGCCCTGCCCTGTCGGACAAATGCTTTTGAACATCTTTAAAAGTTTCTTGATCAATATGATTATTTTTATGGGTAGGAAAATTTGATACCCTTTGATAATCTCACTATGGTATATGTGTGCAGTTTAAAAAGACTTAGATATCGCGAAAGTATGAATGAAATTGATAAAAAACTTAAACTTAAGTGTACATTGAAGATCAAATATTGGGCGAATCTTTTGATTTTTCGAAAGAGAGATTTTTCTGAAGCAATGTCAAATGGTTAACTAAGTGCAATTCAGCATCTCAATTTTGCAATTTTTTCCATAATTATTAGACCTCTACAACTGACATGAGGTCACAGAAATCACAGAAAGTTTAGTAACAGGTTATGGACATCATTTGAAATCAATGAATAAGTGAAAGGAATAACTTACTATGAAACGTAGATTTTATAGTAAGTTAACAACTTCCATATAAACAACATCAATTCTACCACCGGAGCAGCTCTATCTGTTCATTTAACCCATTTATGTATTCCACCTGCAATTGTATGTAATCCAACACCATATTCAGTTTCAAATGGAAGTATTAAGTGAAAAAAGGACAAAGCGTAAAATTAAGTCAAGTTGACACAAATGCAAGTACAAAGCGCATTTTTTCAACACCTACAAAAAACTTCTAATACAGTCTAATATTAAAGAACTCATCAGTGAATAATGTTGACAGAGTATGCAAACTATAAACGAATGCGTTAATCCATAGCTAAGTATTTGAAGAAGAGAAAAAATACTTGTAAATGAAAATATATACAACCCATACTGTATACCTGGAGGAATAACAACCCATAAGATTCAACAATCATCTCTTTCTACGTTAAGCAAGAACACTAAAGAGGGAAAAATGCCTTACTTTCTGATCCATAGTAAGCCATTCATTTATAAAATCGTCAGTAAATTTCCTATCACTAGTACAAATTTGGGCTTACGTGACAGTTCAAAATCCTTAATCATGATAGTTCACGAATTAACACTGTCACAAAAAAATAAGCTACGAGATATAAGCGACAGTTTCTTATCAAAACTCACACTAATAATGGTACAAAGTCGTGACAGTTTATTAACTGTTACTTAATAATTATACGATGACAGTTTTTGTAGAAAAATGTTAGTGTACATTGATGTATAATAACAGTTATAAACTGTTACTATTCTTAAGCTAATGCAACTGTTTTATATAAGAACTGTTATAGAAGTGTATAGCTATTTCATTTATAGTGACAGTTCTGATCCAAAACAGCTGTTATTCATATAATTTATCATAAAACATTCTCAAACATACGATTGTTAGTTTTAGTTCTTAGTTATTTTTTCCGAAGAGAGGGCTAGCTGTACTATGGGAGGTATGTTAGTGGGTCTGCTCGCCTCTCATCTCATTTAACTTAAAAGAAGATTTCTCACCCAAAAAAGTCAGGCAAATCCCATCTCAAGATTTCTCACCCAAAAAAATCAGGCAAATCCCATCTCTCTCTTCTCTTGGTTTTTTCTCTTACCAAAATCTAGGTCTGCTTCAATCCTTATGTAATTGTAGTTACCTTCTCAATCTCGAACTTTATATTTCCCCAATTTTTTCTTCTTCATCTACATCACCAGCTCTAATATTCTAGAAATAAGATTCAGGGTTAATTTAGAACCTAAAAAGGGGATGATAAGATTATCAAACTTCTCACCAAATTAGATGAACTAATCAACAGGGGGTTATACTAAGGTTATCATCCCCTTTTTTTGTTCGTATTAAAACCCTTAATTTTGTTATTCTTATCTTCATTTTTTCTTTCCCTAACTTTTTTGATTCAAATTTTTCAATGTTAACCTAATATATTCTTTCTGATTTTTGTAATGGCGTCAGTACGAGAGAGAAGTGTAAGAATTAGAGTTCTAATATGATTGGAAATATTGGGTTTGAAATCAGATTCAAAGGTGGAATTGGATTTCTACCTGTTTGAAAGAAGAACTTATGAAGTTGCTGTGAAAGTAACTGGTTCAGGGGTGGGTACCAGAAGCTTTAGGTTTGTTATAAGTTTTAGCTTCTACTTGTGCTAGTATTCTTGAGTTTCGTTCTGTTGCTGAATTAATAGGAAAGATACAAGCATCAATTTCTAAAGCTCCTGGTGCTTACTTCTCACTGCTTATATTCAAGGAGTTGATGCTACGGATAACAAGTTTTGCTACTTTTTGTTTACTGCTTATTCGATTTTTCATGATTTTAAATTTTATTAGAAATACTAATTGTTTGAGATTGTGCAACAATTGTTCCGCACCATTGATGGTTCTCTTGCGCAAAGGTTTTGTTGTAGCAGCAGTCATAGACATAGTTTGAGAAGGTAAATTCTTTTGAACCATGGTATCCTTCCTTAACTGACGATTTTTTCCAGAAGTACGAACTATCTGATGTCTTTTAGTATCCAAAACATGGTAGGATATTTTACTTTTTCTTTCTGCTGTATACTTCCTTGGTAATTTTCCTTCATGACTTATTACTGATGGCACTAACCTAAACTCATCACTGCTTTCCATTGAAACTCCTAAAGAAATTTGTTAAAGTGATGACATTTTTCAAGAAAAATATGTTAAGATGAAGAGAACGTTTTCTTTTCTTGTTTATTTTTTTTTGTTTTCTTTTCTTGTTATTATCTTAACCTTCTTGTATGGGTATTTATAGATATTGATGGCTCTTTTTTATTCTGTTTTTGGTAATACATGTCAATTCCTGAGTTCTTGACATGAATGTTTTATCTTTTCTTGTAACACGTCACAAGATTCCATCTCTGTCGACATAAAAAGAAAAATATCCTACCATGTTTTAGTAAGAAATAAGATAAGATATTTTTCTGTAATTTTCTGGCTTTCGTGGCTTTTTCTAATTTCACATTTGTTTCAGCGGTTATTTTCTTTAACTATCGGCCTTTCAGTGGATTCAAGGTTAACCCACTATATCTCGGTGTAACACCTGAGTACACAAAGATATTATTAGACCATATTATGTGTATATCAGCATTCAATATTAGGTAGTATTAGATTAATGTACATGTGTTAAGGCTCAGTAAAAACAAAGGATTTAGTAATAAATAGAAAAAACGATTCAATGTTCTTTCAACCGTAGACTTACATAAGTTTAGTTTAATGTTATGTTAGGTGATGTCCTTTGAGGTTTTGGTTTTGTTCTCTTCTTTGATAAATCTGTAGCTGATAAAGTTCTTTTAGTAAACCATGTCATTCTTCAAAAAACGGTAGATGTGAGAAAAGTGGTACTAAGAGGTGAGCATAATAATCCTTACAATCAAAAGGATTTTAATAAGAGTAATAGTAATAATGGTCAGTTTAGAACAAATAAGATTTTTGTAGGTGGTATATCTTCTAACTTGATTGGGGAAGAATTTAAAGCTTGTTCTGAGAGGGGAACTGAATCGCATCTTCAAACAGGTGGTGATGCGATGTAGACTGACTGGTGGACAGTGTAATACCTTACTGTATTATGAATAGAAATTGACATCTATAAACCACCAGCAAATGACTATATTCTTTCGTCAATTCTCTATCTAACAAGAGAACTTCACGTGTAGCCTTGACAGGTCCTTTGTACTAATCATAAAACCATAAGATTTCTATATTCAGTCTTTTTCATTCTAGTGCACAACTAGTCTATAGTACATTTTTCACCACGGGCACACACTAGAAACCAAAATTGACTATGTTTCTCATAATAACTTTAACTTTATCATCTTAAAATTATCCACCTCTTCGGAAAATTCAAATGTAACATACTGCCCTGTGAATCTCTGTGTTATTGTATGTTTTTACTTTTTGTTGGTCCTGTTTGTCCAACATAACTATTTTCTTTGATGTATATATAGGTTCATAATGGATAAATACTGGATGGGTAAAGATAGGTTATCACCAGAATACACCAAGGGGGTTGAGGCCTTCTTGAAATATGCCACAGATCATGTTGTCGAAGCTGGAAGTCCTGTTTCCATATTATGTCCGTGCAGGTTGTGTATGAACGGTAAAGCAGCATCAGTGAATGAAGTGAGAATCCATTTGTACGTCAAGGGCATCAATCAGAAATACAAGATATGGGATTCACATGGGGAAGAAACACCCGGTGCTGATAATACCAAATCACAGACTTCATATAATGTTGATGTTCAGTATGAGTTTGGAGATTATGAATATGATGAGTTACCGGATGATGCTGCAGCAGCAATTGCATTGGTTTAGGCTATACACGAAGAGTTTATATGAGATCCAGATAATTTTCAAAAGTTAAAACAAGATGCGAAAAAACCACTTTATCCTAACTGTGAATCCCATACAAAGATGTCATCATTGTTTAAGCTCTTTAACATAAAAGCAAAAGGCGGATGGTCTTATAAGAGTTTCTCAGAATTTTTGAAAGAGTTAAAAAGTATGCTCCCACCGGATAATAAATTGTTTGTGTCTCTGTACGAGGCTAACAAAAGTCTTATGGAATTAGGAATGGAATATGAAAAAATACATGCATGTCCCAGTGTTTATGTGCTTTATAGGAAGAATTACAAAGATGATGATTTTTGCCCGACCTGTGGAGTTTCAAGATGGAAAGAAAAGAAGGCGCCATCATACGCAAGTAAAGAGGTTCATGCGAAAGTGATGTGGTATTTCCCACCTGTACCTAGATTTAGAAGGTGGTTTGGATCACCAGAGACATCAAAATACCTGACATGGCATAACCTTGAAAGAGTTCCAGATGGTAAACTACCTCATCCTGTTGACTCTCCTGCATGGAAACAAGTTGACTGTAAATGGCCAGAGTTTGCCCGAGAACCCAGAAATTTATGGTTAGGTCTTTCTACTGATGGGTTCAATCCAAACAGTAGTTCAATTGGTGGCAGTTATAGTTGTTGTCATGTCATGTTAGTTACTTATAACCTTCCACCTAGCTTATGTATGAAAAGAAAATTCATTATGTTAACGATGTTGACATCAGGTCCTAAACAGCCTGGAAACGATATTGATGTCTATTTGGCCCCTCTCATTGAAGATTTGAAGAAACTATGGGAGGAATGAGTTGAAGCTTACGATGCCTACAAAAAAGAGAAATTCAATTTCAGACTCGTACTTCTATGGACGATAAGTGACTTTCCAGCATATGGTAATCTTAGTGGTTGCCCTAAAGGAGGATATAATGCTTGTCCAGTTTGTGCTGACCGTACTTCTTCTATTAAGCTTAAATACTCCAGAACAATGTTTATACCAGTCACAGAAAGTTTCTTCCGAGAAAACACAAGTTTAGAAAGGAGAAAGAGGCTTTTAATGGTCACCAGGAGTTAGACCCTGCTCCAAAACCTTATTCTGGTGAAGAAGTATTCATTCAGGTTGAAATGATAGAGAATTTATGGGGAAAGAAAGTGAAAACTAAACTAATCTACTGGAAGAAGAAGTCGATATTCTTTGTACTTGAATACTGGAAGTACTTGCTAATTCGACACTGTTTAGATGTCATGCACATAGAAAAAACATATGTCAGAGTTTTGTGTGGACATTACTGAACATACCCAAAAAAACGAAAGATGGTTATAATGCTCGTAAAGACCTTGAAGATTTGGGGATGAGGCCTGAATTGGTGCCTAAAGAAAACGGGAAAAAAAGCTATCTCCCTCCTGCGTGTTTCAAGTTAACAACAGAAGAAAAGAAATTTTTTTGTAAAACCTTGTCTGAGTTGAAGGTTCCCGAAGGTTACTGTTCAAATCTGAAAAAACCGGGTATCGATGTCGGATTTGAAGTTGTATGGTCTAAAGTCACATGACTATCACGCACTTATGCAAAAGTTTCTTCCTTTAGCTATACGATCCATTTTGCCTAAGCATGTGCGATATGCTATAATCAGATTATGTTTTTTTTTTCAAGGAAATCTGCACCAAGAGGTTGATGTCAACCACCTGACAAAAGTACATAATAACTTGGTGGTTACCTTATGTTTATTAGAAAAATATTTTCTTCCGTCTTTTTTTGATATCATGGTTCATTTAATCGTGCATCTAATTCGAGAGGTTAGATTATGTGGACCAGTTTGCTTCCGATGGATGTATCCTTTTGAAACATTTATGAAGGTTCTGAAAGGATATATTCAAAACCGCAATCGTGTAGAAGGATGCATCGCTGAGGGCTATACAGTTGACGAAGCGGTGGAGTTTTGTTCTCACTACTTAAAGATGGTAACCATCGGTGTTCCTGCAAATAGGATGGCTGAAAAAAACAAAAACGTGGAGAGTACAAGACTTATTTCTGAAGAGAAGCCGTTATCAACGCTTAAGCAAGTTCAAGTCAGTGACACATTGCTGAACCAGGCACACCAAACTGTACTGAATAACACAACAGATGTGCAGCCTTACATTGTGTAAGAACTATACGATTTGACTTTGTTATACTGTATTTGAAATATATGGGTTACCAAATAAATGTTTTCTGATTCATATTTCAGGCTACACAAGAGGCATTTGAGGGAAGAGTCTCCAGAAAAATCCGAAGAATGGTTGTTGAAAGAGCATAACCGAACATTTAGGGATTGGCTAGAGACAAAAGTATGTATAGTGTTTTATCTTCTTTAATTTTGTATAATTGTTTTCATGGTGTCAAACTAACCTTACACGCTTTAGAACCTGTACAGTATTAGCATATATATGCTGTGATAAGTAGGGCTGTCAATGGGTACCCGGTTACCCGGTTTCTGATCCTCATGTTAGACCCATTAGTTTGCAGCAATTGTTCATGTTTTGATAAGTATGTGACTAGTGACTACAGATCTACAATCGAGGTACCACACTCTTTGTTTACCATTGAAGCATTTGATTGCATAAGATGGATCTTCATTTGCTATTGATCATGTGTGTGCTTAATTGTTAACCTAAAAACGATTGGATAATCTAACCAGAGGATAACTAATAATGAGGATAAAAACCAGCATAGGTGTTTGCTATGTAATACTTGGCTTAGTGATTGTGGAGGATGTGACCATGCTTGTTTGTACTAGTTTGTGGAAAAAATAGTTGTATTGGGTTCAGTAGTATTATTGGTGATAACCCTGTGCTGTCCTAATTGAGATCAATGGCTACTCCGCTTTTTCTAATCTGTGGCAAAAGGTTTTGGTAAAGGCAGATGCAGCTGCCCTGTGCCCTTTCTTGCTGTCGGAGGTATTGGTTTATGGTAAAGGAACTGCGACGAGAGGTTTTGGTGCTCCAACTAGTACTTAATGAAATTCAGTTAGACTCTTAATGTGTTTGATCTTACCCGAAATTGTTGTACTTAGTTTTTGATGGGCTGATCGATGGTATCTCTTAGTCCACATCGTAGTTTACTTATCAATTTCTCATGTGTACCTGGGTACATAATCAACATAGGTGTTTGCTCTGTAACACTTAGCCTAGTGATTGTGGAGGATGTGACCATGCTTGTTTATACTAGTTTGTGGAAATAATAGTAGTATTGGGTTCAGTAGTATTATTGGTGATAACCCTGTGTTTTCCTAATTGTGATCAATGGCTACTCCACTTCTTCTAATTTATGGCTAGAGGTTTTGTTAAAGGCAGATGCAGCTGCCCTGTGCTCTTTCTTGCTGTCGGAGGTAATTGTTTATGGTAAAGGCACTGCGGCGAGAGGTTTTAGCACTTAATGTTTTTGATCTTACCCGGAACTGTTGTACTTAGTTTTTGATGGGCTGATCGATGGTATCTCTTAGTCCACACCGTAGTTTACTCATCAATTTCTCAAACAATTTCACATATGATTTTTGATTATTTTGTACCTATTAATCTGATTTGCAGGTCGAAGAAGAACTACAAAATCCAAATCATGATATTTCAACAGAATTATAATGGATAGCATGTGGCCGAAGTCACCACGTGTTCAAAGTTGAAGGATATGAAGTCAGTGGTTATCGTTTTCACACTAGGGATCAGGATGATAAAAGAGTTAACCAAAATAGCGGAGTAAGCCTTGTTGACGAGGATAACATCTGTTACTATGGTGTGATCCAAGAGATATGGCTTCTCGACTATCAGATTATGAGGATACCTGTGTTCAAGTGTACCTGGGTACATAATCAGCATGGAATAAGGAAAGACGACTTGGATTTCACACAAGTTGATTTTCGTAGGTTAGCCCATAAAAATGAACCCTTTATTATGGCTTCCCATGCCAAACAAGTGTTCTATGTACAAGACCAACTTTACCTTAAGATGTCTATCGTCATATCAACACGTGACAAAGACGTAAATGTGGAAGAGTTTGTAGATGAGTCACTGGTCTTTGAGGTTAGTCATACTTTCGAAAATACAGTTCCAGCTGCGGATTCGTTTGACATCAATTATGAGTCTCAGTCTTCTCTCTTGCGTAACAATGATGATGGTGTCTGGATTGAAGACTTCACGAAAGAGAAAAATGAAAAAACTAAGAAAACTGCCAACCCAAGAGAAGAAGATAATCCAGTGGACAATGATAGTTCAACGGATGATGACAATTCAATGGTAGGCGATTCAGATTTAGATTCTGATTAATTCGCTAACCTGCTAATGATTTTCCCTAGCAGTCACGATTTAATTTGTATGCAATTGTTTTATTCTCATTAACTGGTTTATTTAAATTTCTTAATTAGATTTGAAAAAAAATCCCTAATTTGTAAGACTTTTTAATCTGCACTCAACTGCAGAGAATGATTGGTTTAGACAATATAGGTACAGCAAAAACCTTTATTTGGTTAGTATTTGGGGAGCTGGTTTACTACATTTGTTATGAGTTGAATTGAAGTTATTATATTGCTCGAACAAAGTACTGAGCATAGTTCTGTAGCGTTAATTTTTTTGCAGTATGATAGATTTTTCTAGCCAGGGAACTGGCTTTTGTATGGTGTCCTAGGCTTCACAATGTTGTGAATTTGAAAAAAGCAACAGGTTTAGCTTGAGAGATTCAGAACTACTTTTCACCCAATATTAAGTTTGTGTATGCTCCATAGTTTGGGGAGTCATTCTCAAAGAAGTGAAAAGTCTATTCTATTGACACTGTAGAATCTCGAAGTAAATTTGTAGTCTAATTCAGTGAAGAATCTCTCGAAGTTTTTTGTTGTCTCTTGCTTGTCCCATATTTTGTCAGCCGACAGCTTGTTGTCAGGGCCAGTTTTTCGTTGATCTTGTATTAGTATTTGGAATCATAGATTGCCTCACTGTTATAGTTGTTTCATTTCTCCCCAATGTCGACTTTCAAATTCAATGGAATGGTATTGAGAACAATTACATGTGATGGTGTTCATTTCCTTTAAAAGGCTGATGGGGAGTTCAACTAGGGCTCCGTTAGGCGTTCGGATAAACATATGCCTATTGCTGGGGCGTGCCGCTAAGTGTGTTTCTATCATCAGACGTTCTTTTGGGTAACGCCTCCCATCGAGCGTTCATCAAGAGTCCTTCCCACCCAAGTGTTTCTATACACATACGCCCGTAAAACTAAACGTATACCGCCCGATCAAATTTTACTCCCGCACCCTTGTGTTTCAGGCGAAGTAAAAAGTATAATTTTTACTCTTTAGTCGGATGGTCTAGTCGTCCCACTGTGGACCCTCTAAGACCTCTCTCTCTCTGTAGTACATATGCAACTTCATGATAGACATAAAACCATGTCTAGGGTGGAATAGGCATTAATTAAGCCCGTATTTTTAGTAGTAACTAGTAATTCCTAAGTATGAAAGAGAATAAATGCACCCCTAGCAAAGATACGACACGTGTTAGAGAAAGGCAAAAATTAAGACACGTATAATGTCTGTCAGAAAACATAGGATTCTACAGTGCTAAAGAAGCTCAACAATCAACACTGAAAACGGCTCTGTTATTAGGTTAGGGTAAATGAAAAGAGAATTTTCATTTATTCTTAAGTATTTTAGATCTGGGTTTTATATGCTCTAAATTTCTGAGTCTTTTTTTTTGTCAAGCCTCAATCAAATCTAGGGTTGTATAAATCGTTTAAAAATAGCAAATTAAAAAAAATGGCAGCAGCATCTGGAAGAACTGGAGTTGTTAACGGTCTCCTTATTAAACTTCATCTCATTGGTGATAGCGGCAAGTCTTTCTTCTACTTCTCTATTTCTACTTTTTTTTGAAAATTAGCTCAGGAATTAAGTTTTTTTTATTTCATTTTGTTATCGGTGTTTTAATCAAGTATGATTTCATCAAATTAAGTGACTGTGGGGATCAGATTATTCTTTTTAATTAGTTATTTGTCCTTCTGATCACCCATTCAGTTTCCTAATATCAAAGGGTGTTTTTGGGGTTACTGCCATTTTTCTTTATGTTTTTCCTTTAGAGAATAGATTGAGCAGATGATATAAGTTATTGCCAGTAAAATTAAGATCATTTATTACTCTTCAAAGTTGTTAAACTTAACAATTGTTACCTTGGATTGCTCTTTCGCAGATACAATGGTGATGCACCTGCAATTACAATAGGACATTAAGAATCTACACACTTGAGACAATCATGAGATCGGAAGTAAGTATGTTGCTCTCCCTTAAGTTCATTTCCAAAGCTGTTTTACAACTTAAAAGACTAAAAATGAACCAATCATATACCTTAGATTTAGCTTCATACCCTTTCTTTAGAGCATCATTAGAACTAATTTTAAATCTTTTATGTTCTCTACCACATTGAGTCTCTTCTAACAGGATAACAATGAAAAAAAAGTCAAAAAACAAAGTAAATAAGTACTTGAAAGCAAAGTAAGAAAGTACTTGAAATGTATAAATGAAATTTTTTCATTCATTTAATAGCGAGAACGTAGTTGTGCTTTCTCGCAGTGTTTAAACGTAAATTTTCCCAGCGTGAGTGAACTGGTTATTCCTCAACCTAGGTATGAGTATATATTTGATTGATTTATGCAAGTGAAGATATCAAGTTCATTAAGAATGAGAGAGAACCTTTACACCATGCATAATATTAGAAAGCCTACTGGACTCCACAATGATTGGAAGTAAGGTAAGATCCGGCTTTGGCCTGCTTCCCTTTTCAGCTGTGTAGTATCCTTTACCAATTAGTTCACCTGAAACATTAAAAACAGTGCACGAAGCCATATAAGCTCTAAATATATATAGGCACTAAAGTTATGGTCATGTAACCATCTAATTTTCTTTTGATTTTTCATACTTTCATTTCCAAACATTATAACAATACATATCTTTCTCCATAATTATTTTGGTCCTCATTTGACTAACTCGATTGAATTTGTTTGCAGTTTAAATAAACCGATAATACACCTGATAAAATAATCTAGGGTTTGACGTCTTCGAATTATCATGGATTCCTGCAGGAAGGTAATTTTAAATCAGTTTATATACCTCATTTTATCTGTTTTCTTTGTTTATTTCGCTCAATTTCAAATATCAAAGGTTTATTCTGATTTTAGTTGCATCTGTGTTTATTTTTTGGTTCTTCAACTTCTTTTATATTAAAGAACCATCTTATGAAATTTAGGATTTATGTATGATACCCATGTTAATGTTTATCGGTACCATAGGAACAGTGAATCATTAGAACCTAAAACTGTACGCAAGGCTGAAGTCCATGACTCAAGAACAATACTAATGGTCTTAATGCAGTTAATCTTCTCTGATTGCAATCCTTTTTTTTTATGTTGCAATTTATTATCTATTCTTTTTTATTATCGAGTATGGTTAGTCGTGGTTTGTAGTCTCTAAATTCTAATTTGGTCTTTTTGTGTGCAGCTTCACAAAATCATAGGTCTATTTACTGTGTATTATGCATGCTTGCAATGGACTAGAGCCAAGACAACATAGCTTCTTCGACCATCTTAAACCATGCACTCAGAGCCCTGACTCAGCTATGTTGAGTTGAATCCATGAGAAAATATTTAGTGCTGCTATATATATATATGGTATGTAAGCTTTTAAATTTTGATTATCAAAGTTGTTATATTACATAGCATAGTTACAAACCCTTATGGTGCATCTCTTTTGATGCATATGAAGGGAGCTAATTGACTTGCTCACCATTAAGCAGGCGTAAAATAATGGTATTTTAATTAAGATAGAGTACGAGAGTTAGCTTGCATGTTTTAGATTTGCAAAAATAGTTGTGTGAGTTTCTCCTTTTGAAGAATCTTTTATCTTGTAGGGTTTTGAGCTTACATTGTGTGATAGTTGAATCTAATTACTTTTATATTATCATCTGTGTTTCTATCTGATATTTTATACTAATTATCCAGTAAATTACTATAAGGCTACTTATCAGCTGCTATATAACTTTTATGGTAAGGTCAAAGTTATAAGGGTTTCCATGTTAAAAACATTCCAGTAATAATATATGTAGGGTTTTTTGGTCACACACGACCTAACAACCGCTCTCCCACTCACACACGACCTAACATACTTCTCAAACATTCAAGACTCTCAAGCTCTATCTAAAGTTGTTTCCCCTAGCTGTTCCCTTGTATTTTTTCTTAAAACGAAAAATCACCATTTCTTTCTCCTCTCTTCAACAAAAATTTGGTGCCTGTTGCGCCAACACTAGGAGGTACCTTTTTTCTTTTCATCTGTTCTCTATGAAATCAATGAAAATACATAACCATTTTTGTCTAGGGTTATAACATTTTTTATTGAGATTATGAATAATGTATATCTTGGTTTAAGATTTAGGGCATTTGCTGTTTAGAGTGACAAAATTAGTAGTTGTTGTTTACCTATTTTTGATTTAAGAAATAATCTTAACCTATGATGTTCATTGTTCATCAATTCTTTCAGTTACGTACAGTCGTGTTGGTAGATATGCTTGTGGCGTGTTATATTTTGGAAGTTAATAATTACAATATTGTGTAGCGTTGGAGAAGGTTCATTAATGTTACCTGAAAATTAATATTTACTTGTACATCCTAACATTTATTATGTGGTTTTCTAGTAATGGATGATTCAACATCTGATTCATAGCCTGATTCAGAGCCTCAGCGATCTCGTTGGAAATCATGTAAAGACAATTCCTATTTGATATAGCTATTTGTGCCAGAGAATAGTGCAAACTGTATTGAGAAACAACGTAAGATAATTAAATTGTTATTTCAGAACGTAAGTAGCTTCGAGGAACCAGATTTCTTATATCTGTTTTTGTTTGTGTTAGTGTACTTATTCTTGATAACAATGATTTGTTAATTGTAGGTAAAAATAAACCTCGAAGTATTACGAGGTTACCGCTTCTCGCTAGTGAGAACATACTGAAGAAGAAACAAATACTTTTGAATGAAGAAGGTCTACCAAAAGTAAGGGGACAAGCTAATTTGAAAATCTACATGGGAGTTATTGCAAGGGCGCAGATCCCAATAGACATCGACTCCTGGAAATATATACCTCTTTTAAAGAAGGATCGACTGTGGCAATTAATACAGGTATTTGTATGAATGAATATCAAATTTTATACACAAGTACTTTTATGAATGATATCAGATTTTATGTGTATTACATGTAATATACTAATATGTTTCTTGTATCAACGTGTTTAAACTGCTTGTGTTAAGAGTCGATTTGAAGTCGAATCAGGTTTGAAAAAAACTTTGCTTAGTGGATGTGGAGAATTATGGAGAAACTTTGAGTCTAGACTCACACAGCAAATTCGGAAGTACAAGGATCAACCTCAGAAACTCAAGAATCCCCAACAGAATATACACAAATTAAGCAACAACAGTGGGATAGATTTGTGAAGTCCAGATTGAGTGAAGAGTTTGAGGTGTGCATATATATACTTTCTTTTAGTTGTTTCCTTGTTAAACTTTTTCCACTTATATCCCTTAAAGCAATTTTGTTTGTGTTTTATAGGATATACATGAAAAACAATCAGAGAAGAGATCAGAAAATATTTACAACCACCATTCTGGACGTATTGGTTACGACGGGCTAAAGGAGATATTAGTACGTAGTTGTTTTTATTATTGTAGTTATCTTGTATTATGTAACTAGATATATCTTTATCTTTATGGATGTTCATCCATTAAATTTTAAATAAGCAGATAAAGAGGGTTGACTACACACCATATGAAATTGATCGAGGTGTACTGTGGAAGGAAGCCCGAAAGGTTGATGGAGAATACAAAGATGAGGCGTGTAAAAAAAAGGAGACGAAATTGTAAGCTTTCTTACATATGTAGGATGAGATTGAAAGAGACATAAAGGTATGGTTTCTCTTAATTTACTTTCTTCCTAATTTATAAATATTTTCTTTTTGTGCAGGATGAGTTTGAAAAGAGACGTAAAGATGGGACAGTTGATGAAGATAGCGATATTGATGCGATAACCAAGCTTTTTGGTCCTGAGCATCCAAGAAGAGTCAGGGAAGCTGGCAAACACATCACCCCAACTGCATTCTTTGGTAAACGGAGAAGTCGCTTCAGCGTAACCAAGACACGGTACGAGGAAGTCCTAGAGGAAAATAAGCGTTTGAAACTAGCACATGCTGTATTAGAAAAGGAGGTTCTAGAATATCGACAAAGTCATCAGGTGATATACAAATTTAATTTCAAAACCTGCATGTTGGCTGTAGAAGGCAATCTGGATATTTCTTGACTAATGGTACATTATATATTATATTGACTCTCATATTTAGTATTGATATTCTTTTCAAATTTTAGTCAACTGCCGCATCTCGCCCCCATCTAGCTCAGCCAACTATGTCTCAATCGTCAAGAAGTCCCAAAATTCAAAAGGTAGATGTTACCACGTTTTTTATTACTATATTGTGGTAATTTTTTTTATTTATTTCTTTTGTTACTCTAATTTTAAATCTTGTTGTGATCCAACTAAATTTCTTTTCCAGAAATCTGTTACTGCTACTACAAAGAGTTCTGAAGTTGAGAAGGCATCGCACCCCCATCTAGCTCAGCCAACAATGTCTGAATCGTCAAGAAGTCCCATAATTAAAAAGGTAAATTTTACCAAATTTATTTGATTATTATTTTGTGGCTATTTTTTAACTTTTTTCTTTTGTTACTCTAATTTTTAATCTTGTTGAGAGCCAACTAAATTTTTTCCTCCAGAAAGCCGTTACTGCTACTACAAGGAGTTCTGAAGTTGAGAATGCATGCCTTAAAACATTTGTTTTTTTTCCCCTGCATGAAAATGGTATACATACATCTGAATTGTTTTTAATTATTTAACAGTTTCGCCAAACTATTTCATTGATCTCATCAGTGATTTATTTTTTCGTTTTTAAATATTAGATTTCCTGTTTTCAGACAACAGCTAATTCGTTACTAAAACAAATTGTTCCTAAGAGGAAGAGATCCGGGAGTTATATTTATCTCAAGTCTAAGCAGAAGAAGGTAACTAATTGTCCACTACCCAATATATAGCTTGGATCATTTGTTGTGTTCATTGGTTTACCATAATAGTTGATTAATGGGTCTATTGATGCAATCTCATAATCAGGTTTCTGAATCTCCTATAGATACGTTTGCTCAAAGATCTGGAATTGGGAAGGTAGTCTTTGACATATCCCATGGTTGACTTGTAGTATTCTATGTTGTTTTTTTTCATTATTATTTTGTACAAGCTAATTGGTCAATACATATAAGGCAAACCATGCAAGTAATTCATAGGCTCTGATGAAGTTGCAGCTGGAAATGTCTTTGACAACACCAGCAAAGAAAAGGTACATAATATTGAGCTGGGTGAAGATAATTTCCGTGTTCAGGTCCTGTCTGCTAAAGATCTTGAAGCATTAGTCCCAATACCAATTGAAGATGAGATAATAACCGTCAGAGATGCTCTAGGGACATACTTGGCGTGGCCCAAAGAACTTGTAGTCGTAGAGGAAAAAGTATGTGGCTAATGTTGCATTGTATTCTTTGACCTGATTTATTACTATCACTTTTGTATTTCTGGTCATGAATCTTATTCTGTAGGGTGAAGATACAACATCTCCTTTGGATTTCCTTGAAATTTTTTTGCATGATGCAACTTGCCATTTAAAAAAAATATGGGAAGGGGGGGGGGGGGCAGTTTTTGCTACAATAGAGACCAATGTTTTCAAGACGGAAACCAATGACTCTGTATGTATTACAAAGGGCGATATCGAGAATATCTGTAAACGAGAACTGCAGGCATCTGTTACTGATGTTGTTATTTACATCAGGTAATGGTAGACGTTATCCTCATATGTAGTAGTATAATCAACAATGTATCTATCATAAAGTCTTATAACTTCACATGGCTCGATTTTCAGGCATTTGCATCAAAAAGTTCTCTCGGCAAGAAAACAAAACAAGTTTACCTTTATGGATCCTACGGTAATAACTGCAAGTGCATCTAGTTATTTAAAATTGACCCGTGATTTGGTAGCACGGATGGACAAAACAACCACAAAACTTGTTTTTGTACCCTATGTGAAGAAGTAAGTATTGGTGTTAGTTATATGTTTCAATAGTAAGATTAACCACACTTGTTTTTGGTTTTAGAATGTCCTCACTTTTCATTTGTTGAAGAAGAGGATGTCTGAGTTGTCTCCTTTGGTGGTGTTTTAGCACATGACCCATATGTTTTGTATGCATTCAACAAATATTTCCTTTATTTTGGACAAGTTCTGTGGTTGATGTAGGAAAATGGATTATCACGCCCTAGGTATTTTTTTTTGGTTATTGGAAGACGTTATTAACTTTGGTTGTTTTGTACATTACATCCATCATTGGGTCTTAATGGTTGTGAACTTGAGTATTCAAAAGGTATGGTGGCTGGAATCGCAAGGGGGACAACAAGATAAAGAAATTGACAAAATCATGCAAAGGTCAATTACATTTCTCTTTTCATACTAATTTTGTATTGTCATTAAGTATCTTCATATTTACTTAAACTTATTGTCATCCTGGGTTGTGGAAGGATGCCTTAAAAAAAGACATTCAAATGGTTCTACTGTGTTTTGTTTTCCACAAGTAAGTGCACTAACTTAATTGTGATGATAAATTTCAAAATTAAACATTATTAACCGATATATTGCATATTGCCTGAATATTAGCATATCCCGTAACATAAAAACAATTGGGAATCTGGATTTTATGCAATGCGATTTATGAAAGAAATCATAGAAGGGCAGCTAAAACTGCATAGTACAATAATGGTAAGTACACTTTTGGAGTTTTGTTGTTTTCCTTCTGATTTTCATCTTCTTAATTAGTTGTTGATTTTAGAACTTTGGTGTGTTTGTTGAAGGATTTACATGAAATGGGTTTTTTGCAAATGAAAAAATGAAAATGTCTTTTGCCAGAACTTGATATGTTTGTTATACCTCAAATGCAATATTGATGTGGTTGATTTATTATGAAAATTGCCCCCTACTGGACTTCGATACCTATTAGTTTCTTGAGGTGAGTGAGTAGTGCTGGTGGTGGGTTACAGAGTTGGTGCAGGTGGTTTGTTGTTGGTAAATGGTTGGTGCTTCTGAGTGCTTGGTTTGGTGGCTGTTGTTTTTTGGGAGTGAGTGAATGGAATTAATTAATGGTACTTATTTTGTATTGTTTTTGCAGGGGAAGTCCGAGTACAATGAAGGAGAGATCATGGAAGTACGAAGAGAATGGGTAAACCACGTGTTGCCGTTATTGGTGACATGAATTGGCAGGAGTAGATTGGGGATATGAATTGGCAGGAGTATATTTCGATCAACACTTCGGAAAATGGATGTGGTTTCCAACTTCACTGTTAATTTCTTTTAGTTAGTACTAAGATTACTTTCATATCAAGTCTTTTGAATTATGTAGTACATTCACTTCTAGTTAACTTATTTTGTTTGAACTTACTAGTTCCGTACTAGCTATCTGTTAAACAGTTTATTGAGTAATCTAATGACAATTTTAATAAAAGCTAAATTATCTTTCCATAATTATCTCGATATTAATATCTGACTGAGCATGTCACCGCCAACTGTATCATGAACTAGCTGTCTACAAATTAGCCTATATGATATCATTTGAACAAATAGTGTGTCACATAATAGGATTAATGGTAACAGTTTTCTACAAAGTTGACTGTTCTATGACAGTTTTATTTAAAAAATGTAACTGATATTTGCCAACAATGACAGGTGTATAAAGAAACTGGTACTTTAGTATAAGAAATTGAGTTACTAATGACAGTTTTCTTTAAAATATATTACAGTAATTTGTCAATAATGAGAGGTTTATGAAGAAACGGTCATCTTAGTCTAAGAAGTTAAGTTTTTAACGACAGTTTTCTTAAGAAAATGTTACGGTAAGTAGTAACAATGACAGGTTTATGGAGAAACTGTCACCTTAGTAAAAGAAATTAAGTTACCAATGACAGTTTTATTTAGAAAATGTTATTGTATGTTGTCAACGACAGGTTTATGAAAAAATGATACTTATAGTCATAATTCTGTAACAGTTTTTTATAGACCCTTTCGTAACAGAGGCTTTAATGACAGTGCAATTATTTTTCAAAACTGTCACATAAATGTTTTGGTGGCAGTTTTTAACTGTCACATAAGCCCAAATTTGTACTAGTGTATAAAATTACCAATGAATCTAACTAATGGGTTGTTTATCAAATTTGCAAACATATGTGTTGTTGTAAAATTCATCAAAAAATAATCAAGATCGTATTCAGAACAAATCAATCAAATTTACATCAAAAGCAAATCGAATCGAAGAAGTCACTTCAATATATATTTGTAAATGCTCGCTCTTATACGTTCTGAATCATTATCTCACTCCATCAATCAATTTCTTGCAGAAAAATTTAAACCCTTTATTCAAAACAACAAATTACTTCAACCCATGAATTCAATTTCAAAGATCTGCAAGGATTCCCAATCAATATCGAAATTAGGGTTAGGTGAAATTAAATTTCTGTTTGGAGATGAACGCAATTACAAATATGGTACTAGTAAAAATAAAAAAAGAAATTTCATGGGTGCATAGACTTTGGAGGCATTTGTGATTGACGTTTCATAATCGGACTCTAGAAAAATTATTTTGAAGGATTTTGAAGGAAATGGAATAATGTGATCAGCTTGCTGGGAAACTAACCTGGACAATTAAGGTTCTTACTCTCTCCCTTACTTAAAACATACCGAAACTTGTCCTAGCATGACTCTTAATTTCCTGAAAAAGCATTCGAGAAATACATCAGATATCAAAACATGATTCATTCGAGCATAAAAAAGATGAGTATTAAGAAAGAAACAAGATATATTATAGTACATGCCTTGCCCGTTTTAGCATCTTGTATCTTAGAAGGCTGGAGGCGAGGCATGGCAATTGCTATAAGATGATCATATTCCTGCAATATCATATCACAATCTCATTCTTTTAGCTCATTGCAATTTCTTGCACACAATAACTTTGACATGGCCATGTAATTGACACATTCATACCTCCGGACTTAAGAAATTATCCAGGGCAATGATTCGTGGTGCCCAGCTTATAATCTCAGGTTTGACCTACAACGGCAAAAGAAATGAATAAGTGTACCAAGAAGCTAGAGTGAAACGTATATAAAGGTGGTGCAGAGATGGATATGAAGCTGCAAACTAAACATACAAATCCGGTTCAGAGCATCTTTGCTTCATCGTCATTCTCACAAAGCGAAAATTTTGAGAGACTAACCACCGAGTACAATAAGAATAATCTTTGAGAACCAAATTTCATAACTGAAAATAAACGTCACTTACCAAAGCTTCCCTATTATTGATGACCACCCATGGTGCCTCATTACCTCTTTATATTCTTGACCGTTAACATAGATGTTATATTTGCAATAAAGCATCTTATTAGAATGTATACCGCAAAGCTCCATAGGCTCACAATGAATCTGAAGTAGTTCTTTCAAGTTGTTCTTCTGGAAAAAACGAAGTCACATGAGTCTTTCTATCATAGATGGAAACAAAATGCTCAAAATAAGTCAGATAAAACACTTGATTGGGTTTGTTACTGATGTTTTAGTTTTAGGAATTGAAACAGGGAATATAGTACGAACCATAGAAGTCATCCATCAACTAATTGTGCTGCAACATCGGTACCTCTTGCAACCTCTACTCCCATAGCAGCAACATCGGTACCTCTTGCAACATTTGACATTATGTATTCGAATTATCTATCTTTTTATAATTTTAATTAAATCTCGACTCTAAGAAACGGCGCGGCTATTTCACAGGGTAATAAGCTTGGGTCGTTTTTGGTTATACAGTAAATTTGGTATGGGTATGGGTTTCATGTTTCAACAATGTGATAATCACACACCTATTTGCACTAAGCTTCGTGGTGCGTCTAATGTATCCGAATTGCATATATCGAACTTGAAGAAAAAAAGATTTGTTTTTTTTTCCAATTGATAATCAGTAAAATGAACTTTCTTTTATAGTGTGAACTCAGCAAACACTTCTACACACAGGGAAAAATGAAAATAGAATGTTTGAGAGAAGAAATTGAAAGGGCAATAAAGCATAATCCAAACTGCTAAAATATCCCTCCATATGAAAAGCTAAGTAGCAGGTGTTTTATATGTCTTCGGCACCATATATTCAGCGCACAATCCGTCCACATTGAAAGCTAATCAACAGGATTTTATGTCTTCATCACCATCTTCTTATATTCTGAACAATCCTTCCATATGAAAAGCTAGGCAGAAGGTGGTTTGTATGTCTTCAGCATCATTTTCCTGTATTCTTCTTGTTTAGTCCAAAGTGTTGTTGTTTGAGTGTTGAGAGGTGAGCTTGTGTTTGGTTCTCCAAGCCGACTTTGGATAGATATCAGTATTGTTCTCATATCATATGCAGATGACCGTTTATCCTGTAGTATGTCCAAACAAATGTTCCCACACATATCTATATTAGGATGACAACACAATATTTCAAATTTCATTTTGGGAGATTTGAATGGGTGTGATACAAAGCCAAGTGATATATGCTACTGAACTACCTGACCTAATAAACGCTGAATTTTTCTAGACCAAACATGTGTTTTAGTTGGAACATTGTAAGATAAGAATAGCATACATAGATAATAACAATAGAAGAAATCAACTTACCGGGTCTGTAACCTATATTTTCTTTCAAATTCGTGAACTTGTTAACTCTATTGATCAACTCTTCTTTCGAACGAAATGCACCCAAACCCTGTGAGGCGAAATGTTTTAATCAGCTTACTCAATTCTAGTTTGGAACACATCTAATCAGGTAAATACATATAAGGATAATCAAGAGAATGCATACCTCTATTCTTTTAAAAAGACCACATGTATTCCACATCGTCATTCTAATCTGCAATAGGTTTATTAAGCTGTTTTACCTGCACAAAACTGCAAATATATTTAACACCCATTACCTTTAAAAGCTCGTACTGCTAGTAAATGTTCTATTGCACCGGGTTATGCTCCTTTTGGTTTGCTGGTGCTTTTTCATATTTGCCTACTCTTTTTTACAGAAAAGTTAGGTAGAAAAATTCTACTAATATCAAAATATTTACCCTTGCAAAAATAAGTGTGTTGAAAATAAATTAGTTTAAGAATGATCAAGCAAGAGTAACCAATTACAAATGTTTTGGTATTAATATAGTAATTTCCACCCTTTTACATTCCTCTAAACTAACATGATAAAGTAAACCCATAATAAGGGATATAAACTCAGCTGAAAGGAACATATTGTTTCACATAAGGGGCACAATGTACTTCTCTTTCAGCAACCGTACATAGTTGTCGTGCTTTCTAAAACTCTTTTAGAACTTATTCATAGTCCTTTGCGAGTTTAGCATCAACGATCTTTTTGTTCGCCCACATTGAAGTTGTAAACAACCATGCTAAATCAAACAATAACAGTCAAGTTCAAACATCTTAATTTGGAGCAAATTACAATGGCCCACCAGTAATGTAATGAAACTAACAACATGAAGATGCGAGGCAATTTAAAGTAGATTTATCAATACCAACTTTAGTAGAATGATCTATGTGACCGCATTATCGCCAAATGACCTAATTCCACATTTCAGTCGTTGTAAACGGCGCACATGTATCATTACCGCCATTGCACATATAAAGTACTTTTATCTGTATTATAGATAGGTTCTCTGTTTATATAGATGCAAAAAGCCATGGAATTTCTCAATAAAGTAATTCTATCTTTTTCATGTATTTTATTAAATATATATCGCACAAAAAAATTAATAAGTCCACAACTAAATATATGACATTTGTGTCGTATATGTATTTAATGAAACAATTTGGACGCAAAGGAATCATGAACTCTACCAGTTTTGGTTTAACAGCACCACCAACTCTCTGGTAGCTCCACCTCTCCCAAATGATCCTAACAATTCCAAGTCTCCGTTCATTAAAGCAATTTTTAACAAAAAAAAACTAACGGGATTCGAACCTTGGTCTATCTGTATGTATCCTGTGAAACATATTTCCTGGTCCAGTGGACATTAATAGTCCCTTTTGGTCGAGAAGCATAGAGGCACGCGCCATTTCATATTATAGTTGTATGTTTAATTGCTAGTTTAAGCGGGGAATATGAACAGAACTTTCGGCAAAAATATCGAATCGGCCCTTTTGTTTTCTTTATTGAGAGAACAATTTACACTAATAAATCAACATAAGTAACGGAAGTATAGAAGTACCTGAGTATGGTTTGTAATGTCAATGGTAGCCATACAACATCCCATTCATGTGGTATTCCAATCCTCCAAAACTTTTATCCAATGCAGCATAACCAAACTACGAATTAGTCATTCATACTAAAAGAGAAAGGGAGAAAGTAAGAGAGAGATGGTATAGACTTACCAATTGTCGCACCACACCCAGAACTGTGTGTTTTGATGATGTGTAACTTGTTAGTCCTAACCCACCTCGAGTTGCCACTGTACTTATTCTACATATGATTTGTCCACAAATATTTCTTGTTACCATACGAACTACATGCTTTATCATGGCTACACCACCACATACATTAACATCCATAGTTTTCTCCAACACTTTCATGTCCAAATCAAGAATACCGGTAAATAATCCTAAGATACAGACATTGCTATACACAATGTGAGTACCATACGTTTCCATCGTATAATCCACAGTCTATTCAACCTGCTTTTATCTGTAAAATCACAGTGTTTGTAACTGCATTTCTCTGGTCCAATAGATGCTACAACTTGATCACCTTATTCACCTGAATGACGACAATCATAACAAACGCGCCATTTTCAACGAATAACCTTGCCGCTGCATCACCAATTCCACCCGCTGACCTGGTAATCATAGCCACTCTACCCTCTAACCTGCATCTATATCATAGTTAAGAAAACACAGTATCAACAGGTTAGTTACATTACTACTGATCAATATGACTCCAATGAATAACCTCGTCGCTGCCTCACCAATTCCACCCGCTGCCTCACCAATTCAAAACAAAGATGCAAAAAGAAGCTAACTAGATAAACTAATCCTAAAACTAGATAGACAGTGAAAAGAGGATTTGAAAGTCATCGATGTTCTTACCGAATCGCCAGGAAGGAAGATGAGAGAAAAGAAGATACCGGTTCTTGTTCAGGACAATGTGTGCACTCCATATGATGAAGGTGGTCTAGATATGAGAAGCCTAGAAAAATAAATAAAGCTTTGCATATGAAGTTTATATGAACATTCTAAATTGATCAAGAATGGGCAGGGTTTATTATGTCAAAATAAACTGACAAAATGGATAGTTATATTGACTATTATAAAAATTCCTCAGAGATGAAATGGATGCTTCCTACTTTAGAATATAACATGAGATTGGTAGTAGGGGACGGCAAGGACATTTCTACTGGAAGGAAGTGTGGTGTAGTAACGTGCTTTTAAATGTGCTTCTTAACATCCAGGATGTTAATTCTTAAGCAATGATGAGTGCAATGTTCTCCTATCGGACCTTTTCTTTTATCGGAAAAAAAGGAAATTCTTCAAAAAAAAAAAAAGTACTTAAGAGGGGTACCTCAACCCAATAAATGTAAACGGGAATAAAAAGCAACTAAAAACTGTTAAAACCGGTATTGAAATCTAGAAATAAAATCAAGAGTAGCGAAATAAAGAGTTCCATAAAGGGATCATCATATTTTCCGCTAGGCCTAATATCCTTGAGTTTGATTCGGCTCAAAAGAACGCTTAAAGTTTAACGTTTTTAATGAGGGTTACAAAATTTTTCGTTTTGTTTTCAAATACCCTTGCATTTTGCTAAATCCATATGCACCACCGTATTACAACCCGTATGTTGTTCCATATTTCTCCTACTGGACCTAACGCTGAAAGAATTTGGATCGATAATTGCTAAGGGAAGTTTAATAAGTAAAGAAGATAGGGAACAAATATCCTAAGGTGAACTGACATAGAATTGTGCATCCAAATACTGCAACCCATATGTGGGAAATTGCAAGAGAAGGTTGTCTGCAGAACCCATGAAGAAAGTATACATCATCTGTTGTGAGAGTGTAATGTTAGTGGCGGTGTCTGAGACTGACTATGTGTTATCTTTGGTTTCTCCAGAGCCAACAATTTTGATATTTTTGTAAGTAAAGTTAGAAACAAAAGCTCAGTTAATAAGGAGATTTGGTTGATTGTTGTGTTCGATGCACTGTGAACATGTAACTCATGAGAAAATTAATGGTTGTTGAGAATGAAAGTTGGTCTGCTATTAGAATATTCAAGAGAAGATCATGTCAACAGTCTATGAGTCTAGATTGAGAATGATGGGGATTATGAACCACCTCCAAATTATTCATTTATAGAGTGGGATGCAGAGCTACTATGAGAGAGCAAATCATAAAATAAGTTATTTGGAGTGGGATGCAAAGCTACTAGGAGAAAGCAAATCATAAAATAAGTTGGAAACTTCCTAATACAATCATTTGTGCTGTGATAGTTCTTTTAGAGGGAATATATGGATGGTTCGGTCTGGGTTTATTTGTAGAAATGATGTGGGTGATTATGTTTTCGCAATGTGTCTCAGACTTGGGGTTCAGTAAAAAGTTTGTGGCTAAAACTATGGATGGTGTTATAGCCCTAGAATAGGCTTGTGACAAGCGTTTCCAGGATGTGAAGGTGGTGTCTGGTTTTGTTGTTTTTTCTAAGTTTCTATAAGAATGAGGTGTTATATGTGGTGAAGGATACGTGTCTTCGCATCCTGAAAATTCTAAAAAATATTCCTTTTGGGCATGTCCACATGGAAGTTAATTTGTCCGCGAAGAAGCAAGCTAAAAAGGGTCCAGGTTTGAGAAGCGGCAAAACTGAAGTTTTTGACACTAACAAGTTTTTAAAACATGATTGAGCATAAAAACACTTTCTATAATAGATTTCATAATAGATTTTCTTAGTCTTGTTGTTCTGAGATGCGTTTTTTCTTTAATTTTATAGTATGTCACTGATTGATAAATCTTTCTTCTTTTGTATTGGCTTTTGGTGGTTAATGAAATGATTTTATGATCGATCACAAAAAGAAAGAGTGAAAATAATAACTAATTGTTCCTACATTAATTTAGATATGTATAAAATTTCCTTTGCTTATTAGATAATTTTATCAAAATGTTATGGGGGTTATTAAATTTACAAGAGGTTGCTAAATCTGTATAAAACAATAATCTTTGTCAATGAATCCACTAAATTATCAACCCTTAGCAGTGTTTTTTTTCCTGGCTAATTTAAGACCTATCTATTTTGTTTGAAGTCTATCCAAATTTACTCACAATTAGAGAATAGGATAAGGGGTGTCTAATTTTGATCAAAAATACCAAACTACCTTCTATTCTTTAATTAATTAACCTAACATTAAAATTCTTTCATTTTTCATCCACTTTCTAAATCTATTAACAAACCTAATACAAAAAATGTCTTTTTATTTCCATATAAACTTTCCAAATTCTAAAAACCCTAAATTAACTTTTTTTCAATCTACTCGGATCTGCCATTTTTTTCGATCTATAAGGTAAATCTCTATAAGCCCATTCTTTTAAGAACAATTTTCATTGATTTATACGTTTATATGTTACTTTTTATGAATCAAAATTCTAAAAAAATACCATAATCGGTCGATGTAGATCTCTCATATCCACCGATTCTGGTTATGTTCTTCATGGACATAAAGAACATGCAACCAAATAGGTGGATAAGACACACGCTTATCCGCCGATTTATGTTGATATTCTTCGTTAATGTATAGCATATCCAAATCGATTCTATTGTTTTCATTTATTTTTTTTTACTTTTCTCATATGAGAATCGGTGGATAAGACACATATTTATCCATCGATTTTGGTTGTGTTCATTTTTCTAATAGTTTTATCAGTAAGTAGGAATCGGTGGATAAGACACATATGTATCCACCGATTCTAGTTGTGTTCTTTTTTTTCCCAGTTTTCTCAGAATGTAGGAATCAATGGATAAATATATGTCTTATCCACCGATTCTTACTTACTGATTTTTTTTTGTTTCTTTTTATGGTTATAATCAATGGATAAGCATTGTCTTATCCAATGATTCTGTTGTGTTCACTTTAGTGGTTAAAATTTTGTTGTTAATTGAATCAGTGAATATTGATGCTAGAACTAGTTGTAGTTGTTTTCAATTGGTAGCAATTAATAGCACTAGCAGTGATACAAATAATCTTTGTTTTTGAATTTTTTTTATTTTTTTTTCTCTTTAGTCATACTTATCTTTGTTCTTCAATTTATTTTTTGTAGACATGGATAACAATCACAAAAGGAGTGCCCATCATGGATTTATCTGTTTCCGTGATATATATAGAAAATCGTAAAAAGTTGTGCGAACCCAATATAAGTTTGTTTATGGAGTAGAGATAAGGTTGGAACAAGTTATAAACCTACTTGATCAGCTCGCTCTGGAAGAACTTAAAGAGTTTATTAAAGTTGCAACAATCAAAAGAAACGATGTGACATTGTGGAGAGAACTTGGTGATAGGCTAAAAACCTATAGTCGTAATCGCACGCCGTTTACAAAGTAGAATTGGCAAATACTGGTTGTTCCCACAAATATTAATAATATTATTTCTAATTAATAAATAAATTATGTACTACAAATGAAGAAATTGCTTTGGAAGAGTTTAACGAATTTAAATAAAGAATAACTAACAAATTAATTAATTAGAAAGTGAAAGGTCTAGGTTTCCGGATTCTATTACTTCTGATGTTGGTAACTCAAACTTAATATTTTAAACACAATACTCTCATACTGCTTAAGACAATATCGAACTCAATCTCATGTCTTGGAAAATAAAGTGTTTTAAAATTATTATTACGACTTACGTTGTTATGCAGAAATCTAATTTCCTTCGCTTATAAAAGATCAAAAGCTTTACAACTATTCTGAAAAATTAACATGAAGCATTCAAAAAGAAAAACTATTAAACATTTAACATCACAAATAAAGAGAGTAAATTATGTCTAAGAAATTAAATATTAAAAGTACACATCAAAAATAACTTCCTCCTCTACCCTACAAAATCATTTTAGCTATTAAAGGAAATTGCGGCACAAGAAAATAGAGACAAGATAATTTTATTTATAATTTCATAAAGATTTAAAAAAAATAATTGACCAATTGTATCGATGAAAGGTTAAAAACTATTGAACTAATTATCGATTTAATGACTCATTTCTGGCGCCTTAAAAGAAGCTCTGACTTATTTATATTAAAAGTTGAAACTATCGAAGGGACTGTAGGAAAAACTGTCGTTGAAACAAGTGAATCTTCTTCTTCTTCTTCTTCTCGATATGGTTTGCAGAAAAATTTTGATTGATTTTTTTCTCGATCTGGCAGAAGCCTTCTAAGCTTGTGTTCGACTCCTATTTATAACAAAACAACAAGTCTTATTCCAAATCTTTCAAATATTTTCTCCTTTAGTGAAACAAATTTTGGCAGGGATTCTCGGTGATTTTTCCTCTTTAAATAAACTCTCGATCAACTCTTTGAGTTTGTTTTCTTCGAGAATAATATCTTCTCAATAACACAAATCTTAAGGAGACAATATTTCTTTAATTACACAGATCTTCTATCTCGAATAAAACTCGAGAATATATTTTTTTTTTTCACAACAACTCGTGATTGTTTTTCCATTTATTTTGGACTTTGGATCCTCTAGGCCGGGAAAGCCTTTGTGCCTTTGTCCCCGCCAGTCACTAGTTGACACGTGTTAACTAGTTACCAATATAGACACAATTCTTTTTTTCTCTCCCATACTTATAAAATTCCTCTCAGTAAGGTAAGAAGATATTCTTGCTTTAACACTTGAGAATAACCCAATAATAACACGTGAGTAATTCTCGATGTTGAAAGGAAAGTTTTTCGCCAGATTTGTGATTTCAAGTTAAAGAGAGTGGGTTCCTTGATCGTAAATGTGGATGCCTTTATCCATTCTCTCGAGTGCCTTTAACACTTTTAAGCCAACTTTTTCCACAATAATACCTAAAAATATAGAAAATAATAATATTAATACAAAAAAGTGAGTACTATCAGTATAAATATGAGATCAAATAAGACACCTAAATGTGTTTATCACTTGGTCCAGTATTCTGTCTACAAGATCCAACTAATGATGCTACTAATACTGGTGGTGCTGATGATGCTGGTGATGATGATGATTTTGATGATAATGGTGCTGCTGAGTGATGTGGATTGTAGATGGTGGTAAGAATGGTTTTCAAACTCTCGAACTTGTGAAGATTGATTTTAGATTTAATAAACTAATTTTAAACTAGAAAATATACACAAAAGATGAAAATAATATTCACAAATACTTAGATTATGGATTTCACCATTAACCAATCAAAGTGATTCAATCTAATCAATATTCATGCAATTCTTTACATTTAAAGTGATTATAATATGTCACAAAAGTAGATTTTCAAAGTAACAATTGTAAATCGAAAGTATAGAACATCAACAACCCTAGGCTAAGCATGCTCAAAAGAATTCGCAATTGTCAAATAAAAATCCTTAAATCAATTTTTAATCAAAGCAAATAATCATAAAATAAAATTGCAAAAATCAATTAAAATAGAAACATACCACTTTTCTTGGAACAATGGTTTCCTCCGTCGCCTCAGCAAAAGGGTTTAAATCCTTATATTAATCACTTGATCAAAATAATGATTCATGGCTCAAAGTGTTTACAAATGATGAAACAGAGTGAAAATATGAAAACAAGAAATTCACAACGTTTGTTACGTTGCGAACTCATTGTTATAGAGGGAACAGTGTTTCACTGATAATAAACGTTGCAAATGAAGATAAACGTTGCAAAGTGAAGATAACCGTTGCTTAGTTTAAAGACTACAACAACAGTTTTCTTCAACCTTTTCTTCACAGTTTCTTCATCTTCTTCATCACAAACATTTTTATGGATTTTGATTTCTTTCGCTTCTGGCCTCTGCCAGCCCCCCCAATTCTCCGAAACACTTCTCTATTTATAATGGAACAACACGCAGCTACAAATCTTCTCTCAAAAATCTTTTATTTATGATCAAAATCTTGGCAGCAAAACAATATCTTCTCGATGATTTTTTTCTGATTATGTTTCTTTTCTCGATCGATTCTGAGTTGTTCTTTTCTTATACTCAAGAATAAAATTTGTTCAAATCGTAAGGAGATAATATCTCTCCTTTTTTTACTTATCAGAATATTAAATCAAACCCGAGATCTCTTTAACTTCCTTTTTTAACGAGATATTGTGTTGGACTCGAGTTTTTCCAACTTGTACAATTATCACTAGTTAGGTAAGAATATATTGTTGTCTTAAACTACGAAAAATCTCATCAAATCTTGCTTCCAGATTCAGGCAGAAGATAATTGAAGTTCCCGCCAAGATTTATATTTGAAATTTGAAATGGAAGAGAGGTGCCCATATACAATGCATGTGTGCCTTTATCAATTCTTGTGGGTACCTTTAGCAAAAGTCTTGGGGTACCTTTATCAATTTCCTTGGGTGCTTTTTACATTTTTTTAGCCAATTTTTCCACAATTGTTTATTCTTCGAAAACACCTACCAAATAAAAAAAATATCATTATTAGTACAAAAATCGAATACGAACAATATAAATATGGGATCAAATAAGACACATAAATGTGTCTATCACTGAGGATGATAACTACGAAGGTGCTGAAAATGGTTTAGTTTATGGATGTTTATTTATATCGAAAATAATAGTTTATGCTTTTTTTAAAGACTTGTTGGGTTTGGTTTGTAATGACTATAATATTTAATTGGTTTTATGAATGAATGAACTAATATTTAATTTCGTTTTATGAATGAGTCAATTTGAATCGGTAAGCGACAATCAGTTGGTATGAACGTGCATATGTGCCAATTGTAATTGATATCAATTTCGCCAAAAGTTACAAGTCTACAATCGGCTAATATGTCATTACATATCAGCCGATTATGTCACTTGTTTCAAATGCCATTTTTTCTCGACGGGTTTTAAGCTATAATCGGTTGGTATGGACATGCATATGTATCGACTTTAATTGGTAACCATTTCTCCAAAATTATACAAGGTTACAATCGGCCTATATGACCCTACAAATCGTAAAAACTCTTTAAATTTGTATCTAGAAGTCACAATGACTCTCTGTAATACTCTCATAGAATCACTAAAAATCTCTAGATTTACAAAGAATCTCCGGGAGTCGCTGAAATAAAAGATCTATGAAAATCTATAAACTTCGCATTTAACTACCTCCTTGCAATTATAATCTATTTTCAAACACTAGTTAATTTAACTACCAACTAAATTAATTATCACTAACTAATCAAGGATAAATTAGTTATTAAAAGAATAATTGGATAAAAATTTTATTTTTTTATTTTAAAATAATCGTTTTTTAATTTATTGGATAGGCCTCAATTTAGCCTTTTTTTTTTTTCCTTTTAAATTTCTTTCATATTTCCATACTGCCCCGTGATATCATTATGAGAGTGTTGTAAGGCTGATTAAGTTAGTTCCGGATACCATTTGGGATAGGAGATGTAGTATTGACTTCTGCTGTTCTACCCTTATCCTTCTTCTTCCCTCACTCGACCTTCCCAGTCTTACTTACCGCAACAAGGGTTTTAAACTGAACAGACTGAGGAAGCAATGCCTCCCGCCATTTTATCTTCTCACCAAATTCCCACCATCAAAACCCTAATTTTGTATTACCGATAAAGTGAGTCTTTCTTTATTTTTTTTATTGCTTGTGTTTTGATTTTCAATTTCTCTTCTGTTACTTGTTAATCTTTGATTATCTGTATTTAGTGTTAAAGTCTTGTATGTTGTGTCAAGAAATGGATGTATTATTCACAACATGTGCACCTCAAAGATGTTTACAGCCTCTAAATTTATCAAAACATAAAACTTCTAAAAACCCTTTAATGTTCTTAGAGTTAGGAACTAGGTTTACTTGTCGTAGTCTGGAAGTAGGTTTTGTTCCATGGATTTGTAGAAATGTAAGCCGAGATATGTCAGTTGTTAATAGTGTTGAAGAAAGGGAAGAGGAGGAGGAGGATGAACAAAAAGAATCTAATTTAGATTGGGAAGCAGAATTTATAGGGGAGCTCAATCCATTAGGTTTTCAGCCGCCGCTTAAGAAAAAAACCCGTCGGAAAACAAAATTGGTTGAAGATAGTCAGGGAATGGATTGGTGTATGAAGGCAAGGAGAATCGCACTGAAATCGATTGAATCACGAGGTTTAACACGTTCAATGGAAGATTTGACAACAGTTAAGAAGAAGAAGAAAAAGGATAAGAAGAAGAAGGATGTAGTTAGCAAGAAGGAGAAGCTTGCCGCTAAGAAAATTAAGTTGGACGAGGACGACGAGGATTTTGATGAATTGGAAGATGACATTTCTTCTATAGAGGCAGTCATGGATGGAGATGGCACAAAACATCTTAGAAAGACAGTAAACAATTTGGGTGGTGGTATGTTAGAAGAAAAGCGAGAGAGAATGATGGAAACTTTTGTGCAAAGACTCTCCCAATTTTCTGGACCTTCAGACCGAAGAAAAGAAATTACCTTGAACAGAGCTATCATAGATGCACAGACTGCAGAAGAAGTATTAGAACTTACAACTGAGGTAATATCCGCAGTTGGAAAAGGGTTGAATCCTTCACCTCTTACTCCGTTGAATATAGCCACCTCTCTCCACCGCATTGCTAAAAACATGGAGAAAGTGTCAATGACAAGAACTCGTAGGTTGGCATTTGCCCGTCAAAGTGAAATGTCTATGCTCGTGGGTATGGCTATGGCAGCCTTACCTGAATGCTCGGCTCAGGGTGTATCAAATATTGCTTGGGCATTGTCAAAGATAGGAGGTGAATTGCTTTATTTGTCAGAGATGGATAGAGTTGCAGAGGTAGCAACTACAAAGGTAAATGAATTTAATTCACAAAATGTTGCAAACGTGGCTGGTGCATTTGCCTCAATGCAGCACTCTGCTTTGGAGCTCTTCGTGGAATTGTCAAACAGGGCATCAGATATAATTCGAACTTTTCAAGAGCAAGAGCTTGCTCAAGTTTTATGGGCCTTTGCTTCTTTATATGAACCTGCAGACCCGTTGTTTGATTCTCTGGATAATCTCTTTAAGGATGCAGGAAATCTAACGTGCTGCATAGGAGGAGAAAAATCTAGCAGTGAAGAAGGAAGAGACGTAGTAGAAACCGTTGGAGATCTTGTTCTAGCAAATGATACATTAGATACCCATGTGCTTAGTTTTAGTAGGGACCAACTTGGTAATATAGCTTGGTCATATGCTGTTCTTGGTAAACTGGATCAAGTTTTCTTCTCCCACACTTGGAAGACTTTGAGGAACTTTGAGGAACAAAGGATTTCAGAGCAGTATAGGGAGGATATCATGTTCGTGTCACAAATTCATCTTGTAAACCAGTGCCTGAAGCTTGAACACCCGGATCTTCACTTACATCTAACAAGTGACCTGGAGGAGAAAATAGCACGTTTGGGAAACACGAAAAGATTCAACCAGAAAATCACTTCTTCATTCCAAAAGGAGGTCGCCCGCCTTCTGGTTAGCATGGGTCTGGAGTGGGTTAGAGAACATTCGGTTGATGGGTACAGTTTGGATGCAGCCTTGGTTGATAAGAAACTTGCTTTAGAAATCGATGGCCCAACTCATTTCTCAAGGAACTTGGGTAAGATCTGTTTCAGTGTTGCTGTTCAAAATTCATCATTTTTACTTTTTCTTTACTAGTTGTTGAGGGATTTATCTATTTCTTTGCAGGTAATCCTTTAGGCCATACAATGCTAAAGCGACGATATGTTAGTGCAGCTGGTTGGAAACTAGTATCCTTATCCCATCAAGAGGTGAGTTTCTGCATGAGTGACTAACTACCCAATCATAGTTAGTATGAAATTTTCACTCAGTTTAATTTCTTCTGTTGCTTGAGAACCAACTAATAAAATCTCTATTGTGTCAGTGGGAAGAACTTCAAGGTGAGTTTGAGCAGCTAGACTATCTAAGGGAGATTCTCAAGGATGGCCTTATGGAAGAACCTTGCACCTGAACTATATATAGGAAACTAAGAAACGAAGGTCAGTCCATGTAGGAGTTAGTCAGCAAATCAAGGTATAGATGGTGGTGATTTATTTTTGGGTTAAAGGATTTAAGTAACTGCTCTTCGGCCTCCTTATGTTATGTTAGGAAAGGGCTTCTATCACGTTATTGAATCAGTGTGGCATAATGGATCACTCTTGAGTGATCCTTCTCATGTTCTATATCTCTCAGTGACATGCCTACTACTTGTCTATTTCCCACGCATTTTAATAACAATACCTTCCAATTACATGTTATATGGAGTCCAAAGTTCCCAATTCTCAATTCATTTTAATCAGAACCCTTGGTATGTTCAAGTACATTCACAATTTTCTTAATGATTATGAAAACAGGTTGAGATTTTACGTGGAAGACTTTGCTTCCGGGGATCCTGATTTTCTGCAGTAATATCTAAAGATGAAGAAATAAGGTCATGTAGGTGGTAGAAATGTAGTGGAGTCGGAGGATACTGTACTTATTTTCCCAAACGTCTTTATTACATCGACTACTTACTAGCGTGCATGACTGATGGGTGTACACGCGAGAACAAAATTCTAGTCTTTTTATACGTACTGCGACATTGTTGCTTACATAACAATTTGTATACAAAGCAGAGGATCAACAAGTCTTGAAGTCATAGCAAGTATTTGGCAACAGCTTGTTAGTTTCAGCAGCATTCTGGATATTAACAAATGATTTGGGATCCGAATGGTTTGTTTTGAGTTTTGAGTTTTGACTTTTGACCATTTATTTCAATGGTAAAGCTTTAGGAAGAATCTGAATTTTTATACAGTCGACCCGAAAGTGAGGATATCGTCCTCACCGGGCTAACTATTATATCATATACCTGTGAACCCCCACATACCAGTTTTGAAAGCTTGGGATGGATACCTCTATATGCTTTAGGCATTGAAGGCAGGAAACCTTAAACCCCATTTTTGAGATATTAAAGTCATCATCTCTTTGCAAAATCCAAATCCCAAGGTAGGAAACGTCAATTTTATTTCAATCAATAGCTTTAATTATTTAAGCTCTTAAAACTGTTTTTTCCATTTCCACTAAAATATAAAATTGAAGTTCAAGAATCTTTTGTTATCTTCATTATTAGGATATCTTAGGACAAATTTGAAACTCCTGATTTGTTGAATAAAAAATTCGTTCACTTGTAAAATTTGAAACTCGTTTTGTTTTTCACCTGATTTAAGAAAACAACTATACCATTGAGCTTCAAACTGAGCCAGTTAATAGATCCCTCCTCAATAAAGACACCTGCTGTGCCCCTAACTGGCCGTGGCAAACAAAATTTTATTTACTGTCAAAGTCGTTCAACCGGCTTACAGAACAAAAGAAAATGAGTGATTTATTTGACCAATAGTTTCTCAATTACCGATAAAACTTATAAAACGATCTGGATATTTTCATGGTCGATCTAATTAAAAGAATATCGTTCTTAAGACAGACTAAACCTGCAGCCGATCATCTACGTGTTTACACCCCGATAATCTTGTAAAAGAACTTATGCATATTTGTTTAAAAAGCTTAAGATGAATATATATGTAGGATATTAGTTTACATAAAATACAAAATCTGAACTGGTCTTGACAGACTACATTAGTTTCAAAAGTATCCCAAATGGTCACCATGGTAGACGAAATTCCAAGTTAAAAACTTCTTCAGATACTTTCCAGTGGCCTGACTGAGTTCTTAAGCATCTGCCTAAGCGCTTGTGGTTGCACGTACTGCCCGTCTCAGCTCAGCCAAGAAGTTCATCTGCTGACCAAAGTAAATGTTGAGAAATCACTGAGACAATGGAAATGAAATAATGAAGGGAAAATCTCATGTGTCATTTTCACCTGCTGTGAAGGTCTCGCCTGTCCCTGTCCCCATGTTGATGCATCAGTTCCTGTATACATCACCGGTCTTTCTAGTACCCAAAAAAAAGAGTGGAGCTGTTATAGAAACCATAGGTTATAGCTGAAAAAACACCGTGCAACAAAAATAAGAGCACTATTTTTTACCCCTCATTTTTCCTTTTCTTTTTAAAAACACCCCCTGAAGGGAAAAATATAATTTTAGTGAAACTACGATAGTTCTTTCTTGGCACGTGAAAACGTCAGCCCAAGGGTATGTTTCTTGCTTTGACTTAATGTAATGATATATGTGAACCATAAACTAGAAGGATCCTGAAAAGTGAAAGTTTTTTTTTAAATTCCCTCCAACCAAAACCATACATCTCTAGATAACAATATCCCAGCAATAAATAAAAAGCTGCCTCTTGCAAAAGCTAAGGTATAAAACAGTGGAGGAGAGACAAAACTTGCCATCTACATGTGGTAGTATAACTAAACAGGCTAAGGTCATAATCAGGCAAATCCAAAGATCAAATACAAACTTGATTTCGATACTAACCGGTTAAATCAAGTGGCGGATCATTGTAGGCGTGCATAGCAGCTGCCCATCCTACATTAAAGAACACAGGCAAAGTAAGTAGTGTACATAAAACAACGTTATGAACATCAATAACACAGTACCTCATAGAAAAATTCAACTTGACATTGTATTACTGGAGCTGTTGCACAAGACAATGAGGAAAAAAATGTATAACGGAGACTACCCAGTTCTTTTTTCGAAAAAGCAATGTCTTAAGTTTTTTGAGACGTAGGTTCTTAAATATTATTTCCAATAACAGAAACAGTGAAGTCTATTCAAGATGAATAGAAAGGGCATAATAAGGTGAAGAAGCACTTACGATTACTTAAAAGCTGAGCAGCCTCACTGTTAGAACAGCCACCTATAGGTATTATCCCTGCATGTGGGTAAAACTTGCGATTACCTGCCTCCCCTTGAACAGTGATCGGAATACTTCTTGAAGCAGCTTGATTCTTGTCCCCATCAACTCCTTCAAAAATAAAACACACATTAAACAAACAAACAAAAATGTATCCCAGTCATATCCATTAGCTATATTTGTTTTATTAAACCAATCTGCCATTATGATAATGCCCATTCAGACAATTCCATAAGTTATAAGCTAAGGATATCTTTCTACACCGTCCATGCCACACACCACTTGCCCACAAAGATGTGTGTCATTTGGTAAGCCTACTCCCAAACTATAGGGATACTCCCGAACTGTAGGGATCATTTAGAGAATTCTAAGGACATCATAAACCACTTCAACTTCTATCTCCTAGAGCCAGATATTGATTTTAAAGCTGAACCTTTTGTAAGAACGAAGTATCAGCATAGTGAGGTGTGGCTAACATACAGTTGCCATGACAGTTGCCATCTATTAAACCTTTAAAACTAAGTTTGATGCTTAATTATGGATGATAATGTATTCATCAATTTATATTGTCACATCACTGCATTAGCATACCCAAAGATTAAAATATGCACATTTAACGAAATTCAGCTGCCAGTTATAGAGGGAAAATGCCTTGGAAATGAGCTCCTTGTGTACCTCATTTCCCTTTCTCTTTGTACAATACTTCATTTGAAAAACAAAAAGGAAAGATGATAGACGTTTTAGCTACTACACTACCAAGGGCCATTATAAAAGGGATCCTAACACAATTAGGTTAAGCCAGTTCAGTTTGCTTACAAGCAAAATCAAGGCACTTCCCTTGAATGACCTTTTGAGCCAATGTGTACTTGTAATTCTTGACTACAATGTAACAGCGAATATTTTTTTCCTTTTTGTATTAAACATCAAATCACTCTCATTGAATCTTCCTATCAGCTAATGTGCCAAAGTCACCTATCGGTGCTTAAAGATACATACTGTTTACCTCTCAAACGAGAATTTAAAAACAAGACTTGTATATACTGTAGTCATCTCTACCTGGATGCTTTTCGGATTCTCCATGGACTCAGAGAAGCGTTGAAGAGTAAAAAGAGAATTAAGTTTGATATAAGTCCACTAGAATGCAAAGCTAGACATTGCATTTTGAGCCTCTGTACTTTGCTGAACTCAACTGGGTGGACAGCAACCACAGCACTGGTATTGGAGTTCTATGATTACAACATAAGACGCTATCTTCAATTAAATATTCGGACTTACTTCCACTGAAAGATCTTTAATAAGCTATTATCTTGTCTATAAAAAAAGCAGCGAAATAGCCCAATCAAGCATATAACTTGGCGTTGAGTCAACCTTGCCTAAGGATGTGAACTAACTACTTAACACTACCTTTTTCCTACTGAATTGGATAACACAACAGTCTCTCAATGTAAGCATTGAGACATAAGCATAAGATGAATAACACAACGCAGTGGCAGACAAACAATAAAAAAAAAAAACGGAATGTAGGTCTATCACAGAGATGTCCACTGCATTAATTCGCAAGTAATTCTAACTTCCGATTTCATACTGAGTATAGGCAGGGTTTTGAATTTGATTATTGGATAAACAAAGTTCCAAACTTCATATTTGAACATATTTTACTCGCATTCTCTTAAAGTTAGCAATTCATAACCATTTTACACAAAGTATATCATAAAGGCTATCACAACGGACGATTTCTACTAAAATATTTATACCATTTCCATCTCCTAGTCTTGAAATCACCGTAATAACTTTCCCTTTTCTACTTGTACAGATGAAGAAGAAATTGACAAGAATCTCTACCAATACCACAATTTATCAAGCAACTAAGATTCTCACCTCCAGATTTTCGCCTACTCAGTCCACGATTCCTGCATTCAAATCGAAATTCAGTCATTCAGCTCCAATTGGATCCAATCTAGAAATTTCAAGAAAAAATAAAAATAAAATAATAATAATATTGTAAGAGCTGATTTGAAATTACCTTTGATTCGAAGGAGCATATCGCTTCACAGAAGCAGAAATAGGGATAGTAGAATCGTTAGGGTTTTCAAGCATGTCTCTATTAAATGTATGCAAAGTTGGTGGTGAAGAGAGAGAGGGGCAGTAAAGAAAAAAGAAGAAGAATTTATCCTCTTTTTTTCTTCCAATTCCCTCTTCTTCCTCCTCCTTGTACAAAGTTGCAGGTTATATTATGAAACTAGGTTATAAACCGTGCCGTTAAGGCAAGGAGTTTGGTTAATCGTTAAAAATAGCTACTCCATAGGTTTTTTTGGGGGACTTTGAAGTACCCTTATTTTCTTCTTAGCTGAATTACGATGGATCGGGACCCACTTTTAAAACTCAATAATTTCCCCTAATTATCTACTGCATCGGTGGAAATTATCTAAAATGTGCATTACTTACGTGTTGAAAATCAAAAAAAAAGAAGAAATTAGTACTTGAAAAGTCATAGGGTTATTAGTTTTGCCTTTCGCAGAATATCAGTTAAAAATTAGTAGCAAAAATTGAACAGCACTTAGGTGTTGAGAACCCAAAGAAGGAAAATTAGTACTTTGAAAAGTCATAGGATTATTAGCTTTATCTCTTGCAGATATCAATTAAACATTGGTAGTGTAGATGATGTATACACAAAAAAATAAAAACAAAAAACGATCACATGGGTTATTCTGTTCTATTTCAACAATTATATACAACTTATCTATAACTTTGCACAACAATAGAAAATTATGAATAAAAAATAGAAATATAATGTTTTAAAAAAAAATTATATACATCTTGTTCTCATCTACAAATTTCAACTGACTATAAAGCCTGAAAAGTACGTACACCCCAAGAACAATCTAGAGGGTGAAAAAAGAAGAGATGAAAACGACATCTCCATGCGCCAACTTGTATTTTTTACTAAGAAGAATGCAAATTTCATCAAAAAAGTAAACTAAATGATCGACCAATTAAACATCCATCTCGTGGTTTATTATTGCATATTCAGTCGGAGATATGTACTGAACAACCTCATAGTAGCATTTTGTGTCAAACTACAAAGATGATAAAAGAGAATTATAGTCAAGTATAAAATCCTTTACATAGAAACAAAACTAAAACTTAAGCAACTTACAGAAAGGATAGAAGACCAACCTCCAAATGATTGATGGTAAAGCGATAAAATAAATCCAGAGATATAATTATAAAAACTAAGGAAAACAACCATCAAATAGAAGGGCAAGCTATGACTTTTTTCACTCCAGTAAATCACTTTATTTTGCTTTATGTTTCATACATGGTAACGTAAGATATGAATCTAAGGAAATCAACCGTCAAATAGAAGGGCAAGCACCTCATCTCATAAAAAAATAAATAAAAATAGATCAACAAATGTTTCATAATCATTTGTGGCTTAAATATCTCTATCAGGCTGTCACAACAAGTTAATGAGTAAATAAAAGAAGACAGCATAGCCCACACATTATTGAGCATAATTGACATGCTAGGACTTTCTAATTTTTCAAACTTAGGCTTAGTTGAGATGACTTATGTTGGTTCTTAATTTAGTGTAACTTGAGTTTAATTGTCATGTCCGTATTCCCAGAGCTTTTTAATTTACAACACATTCTCTCGTGATATGCATTCATATTTTTTATATAAATAAATTAAGCGTGAACATATAAGAAATACAAAAAAAATTATTATAAATCCTATAAAAGAAAGAGGCGAAACTCCTATGGTGAATATGTTTAACAGAACTATCATATCAGAAACTGGTTACAATCTGTAGAAAATATATTTTGTATCACAGTAGTAATTAAGAGACATTATGCATTTTTAATTAAAAGAGGGTCATGAAGCATATTTTGGATGATAACGATAAATTTTAAATCATAATCGTTTATATTTACCTTACAGAAAATCATATCTAATGGTAGACACGCAATTACTCTAGAAAGAAACCAACTATCACTATCGTCAAAAATAAGTTAGCTTAACAATTAAAGCCAAGATCAAAAAGCCTAGAAATTCATTGTAAAGTACTGCAACAAAGATCACCTAGCCGTTTGGGTTAGAGTTGAGATATGAGGCTGATGGCAATCCATGTCTACCCAAGCCTCAATTTCACCACAAAAAGGGTTCATGCTTGGTTTATCAGGGTTTAACGTGGATGATACAATGAAAAAAAAAATGAAAAACAATCATAATTGATAAATACTCCCTTCGTTTCTGGAAAAGGGTTACTATCACATTTTCATTTTAGTCTAAAAATAGGCCAATTTTAAAAAGTGATAGTAACTATTTTCCTAAAACGAAGATAGTATTAATTTTTTAATAGTATAAGACGGTAACCCAATTAAAAATAATGGTACACAATTAAAATCCATTGGTTCTAAGAAAAAAAAGATCAATCTAGCTTATAATAAAAAATCATCCAGCAAATTCGTGCTACGAGCTTTACATATCAGATACTCGAGGTCCTCTGGGTCCAGGACTTACTGCTTACTCCAAAAAAGTTTGTGACATGATAACCAAAGCATCCATAGTAGAAATGCTCCATCGCAGCCATCAGTTTGAATGTGTTATAATTATTTACCTGTATTCATCGTAAAACTTCATCAGCCAATTCTCTGTATGAATTTACGCGAGGTTCCGAGCCGCTCATACCTACATGAGCCTCATATATGCCTGGAGACTTGGGCTTTGAAGGTGAGGATGCTTGATGAAATGAAGTAAATATCCATTAACTATTCTAATGGTTCTGCAATTACTATTCATGACAATTCTCAGTTAATCCAAAAAGAAATAAGAGTATCTGAAGGAATTCTATCAACCCAAACACTGAAATATGAAGAGAATTTAACACCTATCTGAAGGTTTTGGATCCCAGTAGACACCATCGTATGGTGCTGGAAACTTTGTTGGGTCTACAGTCTGTTTTCGCCAAAATTCTCATAGGCAAAAAACAACCAAAAATCATAGTAAAAGATCCATAAAATTTAATAAGATAACACAAGAGATTTAACGTGGTTCGGCCATTTTTAGCCTA